>JAXRJS010000007.1:8170000-8182500 GCA_037127375.1 Dione juno | reverse complement strand
TCTTGATTTTTACTTTAGTCCCAATCGTTTTTTTTTTTTCGTGAATCTGTAGATGCTTTTTTATTTGAAAGTTATGAGAACAAAAGATCGTAACACACAAATGATTTTTTAAATCTCAGGAAGAAATGTTATGGTGCATAAAAACTCAGAATGTACCAGTTTGAGACTGAGTCGTTTATTATAGCCATGTTTATTTACGTGGTTCTACCTCGACACTAGCTAATGCCCGTCGAAAGAATTTGATTCCGTTCATGTCTTTCTAGCTTCCCGTTTTATTTTAAATCCCGTTCTTTTTTAAATTAGTAAAAAAAGTGAAAAACAAATTGTTAAAAATATTACCTTCAGTGAAAATCGTAACCACCATTACTACGTATAAGTCAACATTTCTTACACGAATACCATTGAAAACTATTAATCCTATACTTCTACAGTACATACATACATACATCCATACATACATACATACATACATACATACATACATACATACATACATACATCCATACATACATACATACATACATACATACATACATACATACATACATACATACATACATACATACATACATACATACATACATACATACATACATACATACATACATACATACATACATACATACATACATACATACATACATACATACATACATACATACATACATACATACATATAATAACAAAAACCATCCATCCAAACATTTACTTCGTATAAACCCGCGTAATTTAATACCAATTCGATACGGCACCTTTAATCAACTATCAATGGCGTCCCATTTCAACCAAATTCGCCACCAAAAACCCCGTGACAGCCAGAATGAAAGACGAAAGGGAAAATGTACAAAAAGTCAAGTTATTCGAAACGCGACGGGAGTCGAAATACGATCGACAAAACGTAAAAGTTGATTCCGCTAACGAAGACGGCCTAAAAAAGGGCTACAATGCTAAACTGTTGCGATGAAGGGAACGAAAATAAAGCCGCAAACGGTTTGCTTCTGATCTTGTAAAGGCTGGCAAATATTTCTGGGAAGTTACTCGTGCATATATGAGATTTTGTTGGAATTAACTTAACGTGAAGTTACTTTTATTTAGGTATGGATTATAGGAAGCTATCGTGGCGCATTGGGGGAGTGTCTGACTGTGAATGTGATGATTTTGGGTTCGAACTCAGTCATGGTAATTACTTTATATAAAAAATATTTTAATTTCCCCGCTCTAGTTAACAAACTGCGGCGTAAAGTTCCGCCATTTAACAAGCTGTCTAGTAAATTATTGTTACAAAAAATTACAAAAATGTAGTACTAGATGTTCTTTACCACTAAGTGTTTACTTTTAATTAAATAAGATAAAGCAGCATATGGCCTGAGGAAGCCTTTTTTAGACGGTCCGTCCCCTGTTCGAGACATTGCGTGTCATATGGCGAAACCCAACATCATAATTTTGCTTGGCCGGAACGAAATAAAAAATTATCATATATAACTTATAATGAAAAATGAAAAAAAAAACACACCACACACACATATATAACAAAAACAAATATAACCAACATTAAAAATGAGCACGTAACAAGTTATTCTACAAAAAAAAGAAATTACAATATTAATCAAGCGATTAGTATTATAATTTTGTATAGTACATTTAAATATATTTGAGAGGTTTCGAGGAAAGTCGCACTGGACAAAGATTTTTTAGTACAATAGACTATAACACTTCCTTCATAAACGGGCCGTGGTGCATTTTAAGTGCGTACAAAGGTACATACATATACAAACATTGTTGACTTGTACAATATTATTCAAAACTTTACATTGTAGGTAATTTACATTGCTGCAAGTTTCGCTAATAGCAAGCTTTATATGTATAATACACGCTTATAATAATACAGTAAAGCTCATAATTTAAAATTTTAGCATTGTCTTAAAACATAATATTTTTGTGGATTTTGTGTTCTAAAACGGGGGTACTATTTATATAATATATATTTTAATCATATCAAATTACGAAGTGCATTTAAAAAAAAATCTGCTTTCTTACTACACACGAAATTCATAGAAATAAAGTCGTTTTTTACAAATCGCTCCCTGTTACATTCTGTCGTACTTAAATCGTTACGTTTAAAAGCCAAAAGGGCATCATAATATTAAAATTATAATCCTCTTAAGAGCTTCCGCGAAATAAGTACGATGTAAAGTAAAATAATAATATCGTAATTTTATTTCAACTCGTGAAACATTCAATACGTATTTCAAACGATTTGTTTTTATGAATACGTTCCATTTTATGTATATAACATTGCTTGCGTTGCTTATATATATGCTTTCTATAAAAACATTGAAGATTTTAATAAACTATATTTATTAAAATCTTCAATGTTCAATATTTTTAAATAATTATTAGATATAGATATATAAATAGCAATACAAAAAAAATCTTTTGAAAATTAATAGAAGCAATTTGAATACTGATGCGCACTAATAAACGAATTCTCGGAATTCCTAGAAGAACGAAATAAAACGCGATTTAAATTTCATAATCCAAGTAAACATAGCCGCGCGTCACCACTTGTATAGTAATATAATTGAACTTAAATATTTAAATAATTAAAATCCGTAATAAGTAAGCGTTATTACGTATGAAGTATATTCATTAATTCCAATGTTATTATTATACGAGAGGTCAAAGTTTGATAAAATCATTGAATTGTGTTAATTATTATAAACACTTAATAATTGTTCTTGAGAAATGTTGAATTAAATATATTAAAGTGCCACTATGTCAAACGAGTTCTGCCTAAAAACGTTTATCTTGTCTTTATTTTATTTTTTGTATAATGCTATGTATTAATGTGAATAAATAAAGGTATTTATTTCCAAACGACAAAGACAAAGAGCTGCGGTGAGTTCCATTCAATATGGAATGTCTCGAAAATTCGTCTGAAAGTTGGGAACAGAGTGTCTTGAACCGAGATTTTTTTTAATTTTACGTAAGCTGATGGGTCTGCTTACGTAAAATTAAAAAAAAATGCGACCAATTCAATGAAAACTCACCATCATCGTATAATCCATCCGTTTGTCCCCACACATATATACAAAACATAAACAGTTTTAAAATAGTTTCAACGTAAAATATTCAGTATATAAGCCTGAAAAACACGAGTTTGAGAACACTTTTCAAAGGGAAACCAGCTCTGTAGTAAAACTTTTTGCGGTGTACATTTTGCGTGTACGCACAAAAAATTATGGCCGTGGCCGTCCTCGCTCTAGCGGCGTTATTGAAATTTGTAGACCGGTTGTTTGACAAAAAGCAAAAGTTTCGTGGTTCTCTTGACCCTTGTCAAAGGGTGTCGAGTCGATAGGTCCTATCTTATAAGGAGGATTTTTGTTGAAATGGATAGTGTGTCAAAAACGGACAAAAGTAGTTCAGATCTTCAATAGTTGTTAAGTTTGTTTTAGAAATAATAATGATGTACTTTGTATATTCGCGTGCGGTTCGTTTGAGTAATATATTTTAATAGTACTATTATTTATTATATTTGTAATAAGACTATATATATATTTACAAAGTTCTATTAATTTTACTCTAGATAAAATAGTTTTTAAAAGAGCGAAAAGTGAAGGACCAATTATATCGGAAAATGATTTCTACTTACATTCGATATTTGAAATTAATAATTTTTTCGTTTCTTTGTTCTAAAATAATAACTAAGTTAATTAAGTTACTAATATATTACTTCGATTTAAAGCTCTAGTCTTAAATTAAAGCTTTTGATTAAGATAACTGCTATATCTGTAAGATCGAATTTTATATAACGTTTTATTTAATTTCCTTTAAATATTATGAATAACGAACACTGAATGGAACAAAATTCAACTTGATTAAAGCTTGTCGTATACATTCAAACAAAAACAATATAATTTCGTGATAAAAGTCCATAAAATACAGCGTGAACCTCCAATTTTAGGGGACCATTGGGTAATTAATAATAGAACATTTCCTTTAGCTTTCGCCCGAATTGAATGATCAAAGGCGAATCGGTAAATTTGGTATTTCAATTGAAACCAGAAAGCATTTTCGACTCGAATATATCTCACAGTGGCATTTCGTTGGCATCTTATATAAGAACCTGTTTGTAAAAATCGGCGGGTCTTTTCTGTAGATATAAAAAAGTTTTTATTCCAACAGTATATTAAACAGTACATTTTTATTTATTTTCTTACAGTAATATAAAATGTATTTTTTAACTATATATATTTTAATGACAAAATAATTTTTCCTTTTATTCCTTCTGTGAAAATAAGTATATTTGATAATATTTAGTTTAAGTTATTTTTAGACTGAAGTGTGTAGTGTACTAATATATAAATATATATTTAACTTAATGCTATTTATGACTACCATACATTGAACTTAGTGCGGCGTTGAGTTCCGCCAGTCAACCAGTATAGGCCTCGGTCTTTCTATATACCCTGCTATATGCAATAGATATAAGATAATCAATCCAATTGAATGGGCGTTAGATAACGTTGACGTTTGTCTCGTCTGGTCCGTTGCCGTTAGATATTGGCAATGCAAATGTTTGTTCTGGTTTGATTAGGACATGACATCGTAATTGATATCGGTTCAGAGCAAGTGTTGTCCGATTATATAATATTTGATGTAACCGTGCAAGTGGAATGAGCTTAAATCACCTTAAGACTATAGTTGGTTATACAGAAATCAATTGGAGCCGTCGTGGCTCAGCGGCATAGTATTTGACTGTAAATGCGTTGGTCGTGAGTGCTATTCCCACTCAGGTATAATAAATTATTTTGATTTTTCTTCCGTTGGTAACAAGACAAAGCGGGCGTTGCGTTAAGGCACATGTAATGACTGGAAAGGCGGAAAGCGGGGAATGGAGTGTCTCAACACTACGGCCCCTTTGACTACTTTGCTAAATGCGGGATACAGCATGAAGCAAAACAAAAATTTGGATTAACTTGAAAAGATTTTGTAACAGTCTCATGTTACTGATCAAGACAAATTTCGGACAATTATGGAAATGTACTGAGTTTAATTTCAAATTTATTCAGTCTAAGATGAGAACAGAATTTTTTTGAACAAGATCTATCGTGTTTAGATATAGCTTGTCTATAATTATTCGGCTAATTATGTACCTATACCTACATATTAATATTATGGGCCAAATCAATAGTCCAAATTAACCATAATAACCATATTCTTTATACAGAATATGGTTATTCATTAAATGATTAAACTATCACGCCAGGTCGACTTTAAGCTCAAAATTATTATGAAAATAAAACCACTTAACAATTTGTAACTTATTTAACTACTTTAAACACAATACACACTATCTACAATAGACACCAACAATTTTTTATACACAACGCATCGATGATATCGAACGTCGTGTTATTTGTCGTGTCGTTTACATTTCAATATAGACGGGAACCGGAAATTGGTTTGCAAGCACTGTGAACGCTTCAAATGATTTGTATCGGCGGTGCGATCACTTGGGGGTCATAAAACTTGATGCATCACTATTGAACTTTATTCCCGTATGAATTAAAGTTCCTTTCGAATAGCTTGCGACACACAAAACAAGGTGCGCCTAGCTTGTGGTAGCTTTCAAAGGGCTTTTGGAATATTAAAATGTGTATGGCGGTGAACCGTAAACATAAGGTTTCACCATATAGATATAGTTTTGTAGATGAAGTTTCTAGATGTTTTCATATATCACAGCTCCAAATATTATTATAAATTTACTACCAATGTTGCAGGCGAGACTTGTCTATAATAACTAATAAAATTTTTGTTAGTTTATACTTTATGTCACATAACTTACTTCCCCGAGTGGATAACCTATAACATAGTATATTTTTTGTTTGTTTAAAAACCCTAGTCATATGTGACTGTGTAAGCTATGGAATAATTAATAAATTATTTTTATGTTAGATAGTACATTTATCGATGAAGGCTGTACTATACATCCCATTAGTCATCTTGACGTCACCCACTGCGCTTGCGGTCAGTGTTACTTAAGGCACTTAAAATGTGTCATGTGTCATGCACAACTCTTAGTTATTTCCATTTAACCACGGGGGATAAGGCAAAAGCTCGCTTACATAGTGAAAATTAAGTTATTGACTCACTTTTTCCGAGCTTATTTCGAGTACTTTTTTCTTTTGAAGACGTCAAAATGATAATAATTAAATTAAAATTAGTTTTGTGATCCATGTAAAGGTAAAAAAGGTACAAACGAGACCCTATTACTAAACCTCCGCAGTCTGTCTATCACCAGGCTGTATCTCATAAACCGTGATAACTAGAAAGCTGAAAATTTCAAATTATGTATTTTCGTTTCCGCTATAACAACAAATACTAAAAATATATATTATTTTTAGTATTTCGTCAGAATATCTACAATTATGAAATAGATACGAAACCCTCGGTCGCGAGTTCTACTTCCAATTGACCGATTTTTTACATAATATAAAGGAAGAGTTGTGACCTGCAACTATGTTTGGAGATACGACAAAACGTGAATACCCGCTTTTTCCCATACAAGTGAATGATTTTTTAAAATGATCCCCTACACTCTCAAAATATTATTAATTTTATATATTTATTGCTCTAAAATATACATATACTAATTAACAATAATGTAAAATGTAACCAACACAGATTTTGTAAAACCATCTCATCTGTATCAATATTAAAAAAGGACTTTCCAGCTTATAGTCGTTCACGAAAAATACTTGAAAATTTTAATATCGTGAAATTACACCGACTCTCTTGTTAATACTCACTCACTGACGTCTGTTAAAAGCTGTCTGGTCGCTAAAGTAGTAATAGTAACTTACAAAGTTGACTTTTCACAAAATTTTAAGCTTTATTTTTCTGAAAAGCTCTAGAGGTAGCTATAAATTATGAATTTATATTTGTTATAGCTCTTGAAAATGACAATAATAATAAATTTCGTTGAATCAGTTTTTAACACTTATTATGTTGTCTCCTTTAACCGACACCGTATGTTTATATATATATATATATATATATATATATATATATATATATATATATATATATATATATATATATATATATATATATATATATATATATATATATATATATATATATATATATATATATATATATATATAGGTCAGCTTCAGGCTGTATTCCATTTATAGCAGAGAGAATCCAGTGTCAAGAGACACCGTTCTCCGCCTTTCACCCAAAATTACCCTACTAGTTCGTAAAAATAAAAAATAATTTCCCAAGTGAGAATCGAACCCATAACTACGATGTCAACAATCAGACGCTCTCCTACTACGCTAATATGCCCTCAATTCCCTACATTATATGAACTAAAATATTAATACTATAGTAAATAGCGTACGCATCTTGGGTAGCGTTTGCTTGATATGAAACATGAATGCAGGTGGTATGAATAGTTAACAGATTGGCAGTGTGCCAGTGAAACCTGCTTGGTTCAACAAGCAGGTCTTCTTGCTATAGGTGGTATGAATATGTTGCAGAAACCATACACTGAGCGGAAATCGAACTCACAGTTATCGCGTGTACTTAGATCTTAGATACTTATATAATTGCATATTGCATATATCAATTCATATTATAGAATCGTATATAACGTCTAGATAGAATATGACTTATATATATATATATATATATATATATATATCCTCTCCCCCCCGGACCTCGAAACAGAGTAGTCGTGTCCAACTCCACGTCATTTAATTTAAAATAGTAAAATAAATGTACAAGTAAAAAATACATTCGAAAAAATAGGAGTGCATAATACATTAGGAGATTGCTTGCGTAAGGTGTGCCGTACAGTGCGTCATGCGCTACGCGTATGCGTGAGCAGCTACTAGTGCTACGCATAGAAGAGTAACCTGTCTACGATACGCAAGACTTCCGCCTGCCTATGTGATCCTGGTACTTAAAAGCAATACTCGGATAGAGAGAGCTGCCTAAATAACGTCACGCAGGCCGCGCCCCCCGTATGTGAGTAAATTCATAAGCCTATGTATGCTATATGTTTGCATTGCTGCTACCCTAGTACCACAGAATACTTATATAACAGTACTAAAATCTAGTATTCCAATGTGCATCTTCGTGATAAATCCACATTAACCACTCCTTGCGTCAGCGCTGCTTGAGAATCTCCTGAGAAATTCTGCACACCTGGTACTCTGGGGCTCATCGTAAACGCACGCCTTGCTGTACCTACTTTGCGAGTTTTGCTCAGCCGCTTACAGTATAACCTCTTGCTGATTCTGCTCCCCTAGTACTCCGAAGTGCGTTTTAGTAGTAAATCCACTATATGATAACATTGACCATTCCCTTGCGTCATTACCCGAGAACGTCCGGCCTACTTCTGCACCCCTGGTACTCCAGGACACATCGTAAGCGCACGCTTGGAACTCTTTTTGACGTCAAACTTGTCTGCTTGACCTCCCTGCTCTTCTGCAATCTGGTACAAAATGCCAAAGACCAAACGCACCCCTTCAAAAAAAGATAAGCAACTCGCTGCCACTGTGGATACAAACGCAAACATGACGTTGCTACAGACGCCTACACAAACGCCTCTTCAATTGGAGGATGAATCTGAGCCTGATGACGTACGTTATGGATATGGTGACGCCCAAATTTCGAAAGTAAATAAGAATAAGCGACGTGCTTTCGGGACCCCTCCTCAAGATAAGCAAGAAGATATAAATATGAAAGATTTTATGAAAGAAATGCGAACTCTGATCATGTCACTCTCTACAAGCCAAGAACAACGCTTTCAGGAGCTGAAAACGACCATGATGGAGCAAAATCAGGAAATAAAAGATGATCTAAAGTCCCTATCTGCACTATACGATGACGCTCTGGCACAAATAAGTGTACTGCAAAAAGAGAAAAATGCAGATGAAAAACGCATTAGTGTACTAGAAGAAAAAATAGATTTTCTGGAAAAAAAGTCTTGTTCCACTGTGCTAGAGATTCGAAACATGCCTAAACCTAATCAGACCGAGGGGAAAGAAGACCTGAAAAATGTAATTAAGGAAATGGGCATTTTTGTTAATGTTGAGATAGACGATCTTGATATTAGAGATATTTTCAGACTCAAATCCTCCGATGATTCTAAATCGACGATTTTTACAGACTTTGCTACAGTACTGAAAAAGGAACAATTCCTCACAGCGATTAAGCATTTCAACAAAGATAAAGAGAAAGATGGCAAACTTCACACTGGTCATATTGGTATTTCCGGAGAAAAACGGCCTATCTATATATCTGAAAGCCTCACTAAACGGACCTCGACTCTATTCTTTCATGTGCGTAAATTCGCCAAAAGCATGAAACTATCATGCTGGACCTCGCGTGGCTTAATCTTACTGCGCATCAACAAAGATAAAATCATCCCTATCAAAACTACATACGATCTTGAAAAAGTTAAGCAAAATATGTGACTATTGAGACCTGCATGTATGTTAAGATTTATTATTAACCTTTATTCCTATTTTTTGAAATTTGTATTTCTTTTTAATTTTCGTAAAAACCTTTTTTTGTAACACATTTTGTAAATAAAAATCTTACAATATACTTAGACTTACTAACACAAGTACACATTTACCACACAAAAGCACTCTACACGAACAATCTACTCAATTATCACAAATATATAAAGCTAACAATCATATTTACAGACGAGTACACACCCCAAAATAAAAATGGCTAACATGGAAATTATTGATGAAATTGATAACATAAATTTTACTGAGTGCCACTATGTTACTAACCCTGAAACATGCAATCTAATACTTGGAGAATCACAAAAAGCATTTACTATACTTACACAGAACATAAGGAGCATCCAAAAAAACCTTGATTACTTTACCCTGTACTTATCCAGAATGTGTCTCCTTCCCGACGTAATTATTCTTACTGAATGTCGCCTAAATGAATTTTCTCCCACTTACCTTATAAATAATTACGAATACCATTGTTCAAAACCTATCTAAACCAGAATGATGGGATTGCAATTTTTACTAAAACTGGACTGAATGTTCAAGTTTCTGAACCAAACTTCTGTGATGCTAATTGTTTTATTATTGATATTAATAATAAGTTTCATATCATCTCCATCTACAGATCCCCGTCAATTAGTAACATAGATAATTTTCTAGTATCGCTCGAAGAGATTCTTCAATGCAACTCACATGACAATACTATACTTACTGGCGATTTAAACATTGACCTTATAACAAAAACATCCAAGGTGGAAGAATATTTAAATGTACTTGCGCATTTTGGCTTCATCTGCGGTCATAGTTTTCCCACTCATGACAAAACTTGTATTGACCACATGTTTATTAAAGCCAATACCCACGCCAAGACACTTGTCTGCTGTACTGATATAACAGACCATTACACTGTAATCTGTGCCCTCAATTCTACAAACATCTCTGATTCTGACCTAAATAAAAGGCGTTTGGTCACTAAAATTGATTATGAAGGGCTAAGTAAAAACCTGGCCGACACTAACTGGCAGGATATACTTTCTTGTAACAATGCCGAAAAAGCTGCTACAATGTTAACTGACACCCTCCAAAGCAAAATAAACAAATTCAAAACCACAAAATCATTTTCTAACGCTACAAGTATAATAAAACCTTGGATGACTTCTGGATTACTGAAATGTCAAAGGAAAAGAGACAAGCTGCATATTTTGTCGTAAATACCCTAAAAACGAAGAACTAAAAGTAAAGTATAATAAATACAGAAATTATTGCAATAATATCATCCAAAATGTAAAAAATGAGTATGATAAAAAACGCTTAATAGAATCCACAGGAAATACACGTGAGACTTGGAGAGTTGTAACAGAGGTTTGTAATATAAAGCCACAAAGAAGTACAAACTATGAGCTAGTAAATATCAACCAAAATGAGATGGAGTCATTGAATACTGTCAATGAATACTTCACAACAGTAGGAGAAAAAACTTGCAAATAATATTTTACGCAACATGGGTACGACAGAATCAGAGTTAGCTAACAAATATAAAACCACTGATAGCAATTTAACTGATTCTATGTTCTTTGTCCCCACGAATGCCAAAGAAATTGCTAAAAATTATTGATTGCCTTAAAACTAGCTCAGCTCCAGGGGAGGATAGTATAAGTAACCGTATCTTAAAATGTAACAAGTTTGCACTTGCAGAACCCATTTCACACATTTGTAACTTAAGTATGACTGAGGGAGTAGTTCCGAGCCTTTTCAAAACTGCCTGTGTATGTCCCATCTACAAAGGAGGAGATAAGAAACAAGTTTCAAACTACAGACCCATCTCACTTTTGCCATCATTATCCAAAATACTTGAGAAAGTCATAAACATGAGACTCCTTAACTTCCTTGAGTCAAAAAACATTTTATCCAATAATCAGTTTGGTTTTAGATCGGAAATTTCCACAGAAGACGCGACAATATCATTAGTCAACCGAGTTATTAATAAACTGGATAATAAACAGTGTTGCATTGGAGTGTTTCTCGATCTCGCGAAAGCATTTGATACGGTCTCTCGAACAATACTAATCAGAAAGTTACAATCTATAGGTGTAAGAGGTCTCGTACTGTCCTGGTTCAAGTCCTATTTATCAGACAGAACGCAGAAAGTTAAAATTGGCAAACAGTTTAGTGAATCGCGAGCTATAGACTTCGGTGTTCCTCAGGGCAGCGTGCTTGGTCCTACTCTCTTTCTAGTATACATTAACGACCTCTGCAATATAAAGCTGAAAAATGCAAGTGTTTTCACGTATGCAGATGACACTGCCATTGTGTTTCATGGTAGTAGCTGGAAAGAAACTAAGGACACTGCAGAAGAAGGACTTCACCTAGTTGCTAAATGGCTGCAACTCAATCTACTCACCTTAAATGAGAACAAAACCAAGTACGTTGCCTTTAGGATCACAGAACACTCTGCTCCAGATGATGTCATCACAATTAAAATTCACAAATGTGATGATAGAAAATGGAACTTCTGCACATGCACCATAATTGAAGAAGTAGACTTCATAAAATACCTAGGCGTAACAATTGATGCGAAACTATCCTGGTCTCCACACATAGATGCTACCACCGCGAGAACAAGAAAGCTTCTCCATGTACTATATAAGCTTAGGCAGGTAGCTGACACAAATCTTATAAAATTAGTTTACACTTCCCTGTGCCAATCTGTCCTTAGCTATTGTGTGGTTATTTGGGGAGCTGCACTCAAGACACACCTTTTCAAGCTTGAACGAGTGCAAAGAGCAGTACTCAAAGTGGCATACAAAAAACCGCGTCGTTACTCTACCAGCCTTCTTTATAAAGAATGTCAAACCCTTACTGTACGGCAACTTTACATCCTAGCTGTGGCTTTGAGATTTCATAAAAAATCGTTACAATCCATTGAAGTCTCTACCAGATCAGCTCGTTCAT
>JAXRJS010000007.1:8137500-8167500 GCA_037127375.1 Dione juno | reverse complement strand
ATTGACTGTCATATAATACTACAGCAGTATTCTTATATTATAAAGGTGAATGGTGAATAGATTATTTAGTTGAACGTACAAAGCGCAAGAATTATTGATGCAAATAAAAGAAAAATATATATCTGCCTTTGTTTGCCTCTTTTTCGATAGGCAATTTATCGAAGAGTATAAATCGAAAGCTATATTACAACATGACAATTGGATTGATATAAACCACTCTCTGACACTCAAAATGTGTTAAGTACCATACACAACTCTTAGTTCTTTCCAGCTGACAAACGTGTAGCAACTTTTTCTTCATATTAAAATTTTCTTTAAATAATACTTTACTTCCTACTTACTTCGTTATATAGAGATGAAGCTGATGAAGGTGAAGCAACAGGTAAAACTTAGTCAAATTTACAATAATAAAAAAAATCTCAAGTATATACTAAATAAAAAAATCAAGTATATTAAATATAATTCGCTCGCAAGTCCACAAAAAACAATACATTATCACGTTGACATACACTTCACATATAATAGCACTCAACACATTAAATCCGCTTGGATAATTTTATTTTGGCACGTTATGTAAATATTTACGTTACAAGCTTACGCCATATTACTGTGGATGCGACAAAATCTCCTGACGCCACATTAGACTAGACTTATAATAAATTTGTGAAAATATTGTAAATATGATGTTGCCAAGAGTTATATATAAATATATATACGAGATTGGCATGCAATGTTTGCAGGACATTTTTGAAAGCATAGCAGGTACTTGCCTACCCAACTAGGGTACGCAAGTACCTAGTGTCAAGACTACGCTCTGTACTTTCCGTCAGAATCCGAAACATTGCGTGTTGAGTGAATGGCGGAAGTGGTGACCCAAGGGCGATTTTATTATGAAACTTCAAAAAAAAAATTTAAATATTTATATTATACATTTTTCTTATTGTGCATTTTGAACTCGTTTTCCTTATTTAATATTAAAGTGTTTGGTAGAGCACCATAACTATTGGATTGGATCGACATTTATTCTTGTAGGGGAATATATTTTTATTATATTAATGTTACCGACTGTAACTGTCAGTGAATGTTACCTTGAGAACTTAGAATATGTCGTATGTCATTTAAAACTCTTATTTATACCCATTTGACAGCTTCCCCCATCGCTTAGTATTTTTTGTTTAATTTGCAAATTCTACAGATTATATTTTAATCTAAATTTAGTTTCGACGAAAAAAAAGTGCTCGACCCACCTAATAAATGATGGTGAAACAAAACCTCGAAGGTCTCAATCAATTCGGCTATCCTCATATATTTGACGTTGACAGATGCACTTACTACTTCGTTTAATTGGATTTCGTCCAGGCTTAAGCCCATTTTTGTTTGTTTTTGAAGAATCCGTATCTGTATTCGTATTGAAGTTTTATTTTTTGAATATATTAGAATAGAGAATTTTACTTTGTTTTTTATACGCTTATTTGGTGTAATTTGAGAAATATATACAAATACTAGCGACCCGCCTGCAGCTTCACTCGCTTTAACCAATAAAATATTTATCTATTAAGCTGAATTGCGTCCGTTTTCAAGAGAAATATTAAGTGAAAAATAAATATATAAATATATTATTTGCTTAATTTTGAGCTAGAAGAATAGAAAGTATGTTGGGCATTAGACTAACGACAATTTTATATTAATATACTAACTCGGCTCCAATCGACAATGACGTTATTTATTAATCTTAATAAATAAATAAAATTACATATTAAAAAAATATAATAAATCCTATAAATCTATGTTAATTTACTTTACATTGTGTTTATTATCTAACACAAAATGCGATATAAAACTCGATGTCACAGCGGCTCTTTTCTTCATACTAAAAAAAATATTGCGTCTATAAATTCGGTACTACTTACTTCGTTATAAAGAGATATCACTATGTTCCAGTCCTTAGAACAGAATTCATGTAATCCGCAATAATAAAAATAAGCAAAATGGCCGTAGCAAGTAATAAATCAAATATACAATCGGATTTTGTAGGGCTTTTGGAAGCAATAGAACTGCAGTAGTAAATATGTACCTAATGAATTTTATTAAGTATCTAATCTTTATACATAGTAAAACTAGAGCTAGTTAAATAACATACGAGATTTTTATTATATAATTTATAATAAACAAAAACATATCAGTAGTATTAGTATATAATATGTTAGCATATCTAATGTCAACATATTATATACTAGGTGCGCCCGCGACTTTGTCTACGTGGGAGTAAATAGTGAAATTTCAGCCAATTCAATAAAATAATTATTTTGCAGCAATTTTGTCGTACAAAATACTTGAAATTGATATAACTTTTATGGTAAAAACTGCAATTGAATCGGTTAGGTCGTTCCTGAGGCTAGCGCGCACAAACTAATATACAGACAAAAATTTAAAAAATGATTGCTTTGGGTTATTTTACATTTATAAATGCCCAAAAATAGATTTTTAATAAATTGCCATGTACAGACAGTGATCAATTATATTTATATATATATATATATATATATATATATATATATATATATATATATATATATATATATATATATATATATATATATACATTTCAATGAGATTATAGAAGTAAGATGATTTACTTTGATCACCGTTAAAAATAGCAAATGGGGCGATTAATAGTCCACACACAGCATGCGAGTGTATGACAACATTCATTAAATAAGTGAACGCAGTTGCGTTTCTAGTTTTCAAGCTACTTAGGAATTATGTCAACTTTGCTGCTAGATCTCACCCATGATATATGGGAAAATATTTAAGTACTATAATAGTATCGATTTAGCTTACGAGCATTTATTATTGAAGTGGTAGCAGGTTCGAAGCTTGATTCTTCTTAGACAATTTTATTTTCAAAAATATAGCAACTATTATACTGTAATAAAGAATTGTAGTAAGGATTAATAGGTATATTATTTAGATATTTAATAGATATCACAAATTTTTCTCGTCTCAAAGACGATTTAGTCCTCGAAATATCCATAGTCAGTATGCAATGTTTGTATCAACAGAAAATGCTGTTTCTTGACATTAGTTAACATTTTAAATGAAACTTAGCGGATTAATCGCGTATATTAGATAGACTGTGGCCACAATCTATTACTAAACAATATATACGCGATTACTTCGGTTTAAGGTTCCATTTAAAATGATAACACCACTTTAATCACAATGTTCATTTCATATGAAAAAAAAAGTAGAGACGTCGTGGGAATCACATATAAATGGGTTAAATCGAAACCAGTTAGTCTCCTGTTAATGCATATAAGCGATCATTTGCGTTAACGGCTTTAGCGCTTCGCGTCGTCGCGTTGCAAACTAATTTAAAGTAGTTGAATTACTCATAACGTATTTTGCATGCTCGCTTAATGCTCTACAGTACAAACGTATGTATATTTTAAATAAAGCTCTTCTACCGGATCAATTACGTGCCTCTTTTTTTGAGCTTCACGCTGTATACCGCATGTAGTAGAGTAGGCAGAGGGAAAGTAATGAAAATAGGTAATGAAAATAATGAATGCAGTAGTCGGTAGTAGTCTTGAGAAAATGGTTATAATTGAATTATTTCCCCGGTATGGTTTTGACAAACATTTTATTCCGCTAGTTAACACGCGATGTCACATTTGGACAGAAAGCAGCGTACAGAATGCCTTCTAAAGGGTCATCCTATCTACCCTATGAGGGATAAAACGTGAATTTATAAAAATATAATACTTACTCAATTCGGGCAAAGTGATTTTGATTTGAAGTGCCTTAAAATTATCCCAGAAACTTGCTATTATGACATAAATTAATTCTACCAAATAAGAATCGAGTCCACAAATTAATTTACACATTAATTTACCTCTAAATTAATACTGGACTTTAATTATATACAATATTTGAACTTACACTTACCTGTACATAATAAGCTTAACTAAAGCACAAGTGCATTTTGAATAAATGTGTCTATTTTTGGAAGCTTCAATACACTTGAAGTTTCAAGTGCACTGAAAACTATTATTAATGAATTATTACGTCGGGTGTTAACCAAATATTGCTAGTCTGGTTCGAATGAAATTCTTTTATCTAAGCCTTTTAATTTAAGTGCACTTTAAATGTTTTTGTAGTTGTTCCAGAAATTTTATGATCAGAGTCTGTTGGTAAACGTGATGGTTTTGAGTTCGATCCCCACTCGGGGAAATGGGTTATTTTATTTGCTCACTCTGTAGATAATATAATGTTAGACGTTGAGTTTCGCCAATCAACACGCAATGTCTTGAATTAAGGCGGAAAAAAGAGGAAAGCAATGACACTTCTCATTCTATCTATCTATCATCTACACTGTCCACGTTAAAGCAGTGTTCTAAAAAAATATTAATAAAATATTATATAAAGTCAACAAAGATTCGAATCTTATATCGTGTAGTCCGTTTTAATTATGCAATCAATCATAATTTTGAAATCAGTCACCTATGAAAATTATTAGATATTATATTTTTTAATTAAAAAAAGACTACAAACGCTAAACGTTAGGTGCTTCCCAATAGGTGTGGTTTCCGGTTCCACTGAGCTACGGTTTAATTTGTTTTTTCCTTAGTGATTGAGTAACATTTAAAAAAAAATCATATTTCCTATACGTCGAGTTGCTATAAAGGACAATTTTTTCCCCAAATTTGATTGTGTACAATTGGATTCATTCAGAATCCTATCATCTGTGCCACAATGAATTTCTAAAGTCGTACATTTTTAACAACGTAATGTTAGGCATTCAGTACATAATCTTATCTCTGTCGGCACATGGATAGTCTCTTTAAGCGTTTAGGAGTTTAAGCTAATTAAAAATGTATTTGCATATCAAGAATTGATTTGAATATCTTTATCATTACTTGTTGGAGATAAATTTTCTTAATTACTACTTGAAATTATTTTACAATTGACTTTTTGCACTATATAAGATAAGGGTATAATTTGTTACCTCTGACGTACAGTGGCGAATGTACAAATTTTACTCTGAGGAGACAACTATAACAAAACAAATATTATTGTATACAAATCGAGAACAAAGGAATTCACTTACTATTTATAATATATAAATATTATATATTGTGAAATTTACGATATTGATAAGCAGTATGATAAAAAATATATAACCATAAATAAATATATATACTAATTTGTCTTTAAACGCTAATTTCTAAACTATTTGTTTCATCATTATTTCTAATTATTTAACAAGTGACATATTGATTTGTAAACGCAAACCATTAACCGTTCAAATGCTTATATTTACGCAAAACCGCGTTAAATACAATTTTCATCTCTACCACGAAGCATTAATAAAAGACGGCTCTACATAGAGACGCAAATGTATTTTGCAAGCATAGCAAATGATCGTGGAGAGAACATCTTGTAATTAGCATGTGATTTATAACTTAAATATACTATTAAGTGGGTCGAAACATTTTAGCTTGGATGGATTAATTTGATGCCCACCTACAAAGCGCGGCTGGGGCAAAAAATAACTCTGGACTGGAAGGAACGAACCGATCTGGGGTTTAAAATCGAGATGCGCATTTATTAATTGAGCAGTAATTTAAACAAACGCTGGACATGTCATTATTTTATGTTTGTTTTTAAATTAATTATGTGTGCCGAATTGATTTATTGAATAATTGGGTAGTTATTTTGTGTAAAGATTCTAGCTAGTCTCGTTAAGGTTTAAAATCGCTTAGTAAAAAAAACATTGGAAATAAACTATGTGAATATACAGCGCCATAAACTGTCAACTTTATGTTTATTTGAACATAATATTATTTTTTTTAATTCTATACAGTATTTTAATTTCATACATAACCCTAAGTTATTCAATTTACCTCTTTATACCGAAATATGTAAATTACGTGCACATTTTTGGGAAAACTACTAGCAATCTAATGCAAAAACGATTTTACTATGCAATATAAAAAATATAAGCTTCCTCTAACACGGAATTCAATCCACGGCCATCATCTGTACACAACTTCCACAGCGCAGCGATGACATCAACTACCCAACTAGCCAAATTACAATTCTGTTTCACAAGGGCCACACATGTCGAAGCAAATCAAACATTAAATTAGCATCAACAGCGCTACAAGCAAAACACTATGACACACGGTGCCTTTGCAGCGATTGTTTATTAACATACCAATTGTGGACGATATTTAACATTGTATGGATTATTTTATATGTCTGTTATCTTTTTAAGGAGAGGATTTGAAGCTGAGGGTGTCTCAAAAAATATTTTTACATATCTTTTTAATCTAGTCAAAGTAAATAGAAAAGGTACGTTTAAAGTCTATGAAGTTAAAAATATTGTATGTCTACTTCAATTACGTAGAGAAAATAAATATTGTATATATAGACTTAAAAATGAAATTAACAAATGATCATTAATATAATATAATAAACAACTAAAACTTTTTCGAGATTTGAACCCACAACACCATTTTAATCAGGCACTTCTCAAATGCATGCATTTAATATATAAATACAAACATATACATAATAAAGTCAAAGCCAACAATCAAATTATGAAAACAAAAATATTATATATTAAAAACAAATATTTTTTTTAAATATTATATAGGTTATCCACATATGGACTCAGCTAAGCATAGCGTTAGCAAAAAAAAAAAGACATAACCCGATAAAATATACACACGTAGGGTACAGATAATAAAAAGGCAAGTGTCTAAATAAATACTGCCATTCATACCGTCACAGATATATTCGACCATTTAAATGTGTTCGCCGGCAGGTGCCTGAGATCTTGTTGTAAAATGGAAAATAAACTTAAGTTTTAATACCGACAACTACGACTTCTATGTAGAAATACGATGCGACAATACTGAATAAAATAGATACCCGGCTTTGGATATTTATCTCTAGCCGACTGCAACGGTAAAAGAAAAGTTAATGTGTTATTTTATAATGATTATAAAGTAGTAATTAATCTAGTAACTTACGCCCGTTTTTTTCATTTTTGTTTATATTGATGTTTTATGAAGGTATAAGCTCGACTTTGAAATAATATTTAGAATATTTTTTAACAAGTGAACTTGGCATCTTGGTGTGATTGTAAAGACAAAGGTTGTGGGGATCGATTACCAATTGGGAAATTAATTATTTTCATTTTCACGCTCTGGTAAGATGAGAAGGCAAGTGTGGCAATGAGGTCCGACAGAGTGTAATGACACTACGTTCTCACAACTACACTGAATAAAGACCAATATGCGAGTTTCAGCGAGAAACTGTAAAAAAATTATACAAGTTCTTATTAGCATATTATAACATTAATTTTACTTTGCAGGTTCCATAAATTAAATTTTCACAAGACTGGGTGACGTTTCCTTTATTCGAACCTGTACCTAAAATGATCACAGTACACTAGTGTGCCTATAGCACCATTAAATTATCAAATGAATACATATTTTTGTAAATAGAGAAGGCTTTTTCTAGGTACTTAAGTCTTTATAAGGAATGTAAGCGATATGTCTGCAAATTTTATCACTATATCTTGGAACTGTCAGAGCAGCGTGAACAGGTAATAGACTGAGGCTGGGGACAGCGGTATTTTAGTTTATTAATACTAGTATTTACAGTATAGAAGAAATAAGTATATAATGTTAAATGTAGTTAAATAGATATGGTATAATTGTTTCAATTTTTTATTATATGAATTTCAATCATTTATTATATGAATTCCAAATTTATAAGATAAGCATCGTTTACAGTACTTTTCTTACAGTAAAACACCCTAAATGTAGGGTGTTATATTGTAAGAATTAAACAATGGTAATGTACAGTTAAAATTCGCAAATGAAAATAATAATACGAGCGAAAACGTCCATAGATATGACAAGGGGTCAGCATTAAGGGTTAGGTTTTATGTACGTAAAGTAATATTACAACCTTTTTCTATTATTCATTCTACTGACAAGGACCGAGTTGTTTTTCATTTGTTTCACAGCCATTGGACGACATAATGACAAGATTCCTATGATATATATTAACATTTTCATAATAGAAATTGTGTTTTTTAGTGATAGAATTTCATAGTAGATAGTACATAGTAGAATCAGTACATAGTAGATTATTAAGCATATTTTAGTTATAATAATGTCAGCAAATTCTAAATTGCATTGGTTCTAAAAGCAGGCAGGCATTCTCAGAATCAATCTGGGAAAATGATTATATTTAAAAATTCCCTGAGTATAAATCGAACCCAGAACTATCGCGTGTATGGCTATAAATCTCCGAACCGTTCGAAATATACCTTAAGAGGATATAATTTCTAATATCTCACAATGATTCACTTCAAAAATATTATTTTTCTTTAAAGTTATGTTTTTTTAGAAAGCAAATATAAAAGGTAAATAATTATTACGTTTCAAATTAGAACTTTAATTATAATGGTAGCGTACTTGTTCTTCTTATTACTTAAATAAGAACCTCTTTTGTAATTATTTCATGCTTTAATATATTAATAACAATTGTGGCCCGTAATTTAATTTGCGTCACGTAAAATCTTGATTCCCGTTCTCTTTTAAATTTTGGTAATATTCCCCTACCTCCCCAAGGAGTCCCCTGTATGCCAAACTTCGGCTTTTACGCTGCGTAATTTTCGCTGCGCGTTGCGTGCGTCAGAGTATTATATAGGTAGGTATGAAGACTAAAAAAAATTTCACTGTATACTGCCATAAATTCTTGCTATACCTATGTGAGAAAAATGTAAAGCTATAAAAACAGCTATAACCTATATAATATAACAGCCGACTGACTTTTTTATATCGATATCAATGAACAATATTGTAGATTGTTCTAAGCATTAATATTACTTCAGTGACTACAATTTACCTTTCTTCCACTCTGCTGATGAGGCAAAGGGGGTATAAGTCTCAACGGTGGCGGGGCCGGCGGAAGGGCAGCCAGCAGCGGCGGCACTAATGGCATAACACCCCCCATAGGAAGTGCCACCGCAAACTTCTGCATACCCATCCATGGTACGAACCACCCGCCGCCCGCCTGCATCGCCCCACCGTACCACGCCAGCGCGATTATCTAGCATACACTATCGGCATTTGGACATTTGGACGTTCACTAACACTACCTGTGGACAAATAAAAGAAAGATATGAGTTAAAATTGATTATAATGAGAGGTGGTAGTTAAAGTGGTTAATCTTAAGTAGACTAGACTAGATTGAATTCTACTAAGAAGAATGTGATCTAAAAGTAATACATCACTTAGTGTAAAATGTAACTGCAAATCAGTCTCAAACGTCAAACATCGTTAGCTGAGTTTAAAGTTTATAGAATATTATTGTACTTTTTTATATTTATGGCAATATTAGTATACTAGGCCGTTGTGGTATAATAGCACAATATCTGACAAGATATGAAGGCGCGTTGGGTTACGTCACTCAACATGGAACGTCTCGAAAAAGGGGGAATTTCATTGATTTATTTAGGTTATCTAAACAGTCGAGATATTAGGAAATAAACGCTAATCATCAATAACGTGCAAAAACAAAGAGAAATCAAAAGAAAATTTAGAAACTGATGAATATTCAAATTTTGGAATCTCAAAATCTGATTTCCAGACAGTTTACAAACAATTGTTGAGCGCAATTGATATTCTAGTGTCTACTCTAGATAGGCTATTACGAACATTAAACAACGAAAGATCAAAAAGAACGAGCAATTGAAGAGACGGGTTGGTATTTATTTAGCTTTTTATTCGAAATATTGAACTCTCTTTCTTGAATATAATTAATATTTAAATTTTAGCTAATATTTAAACTAATTAAGTTTAAAAAAAAATTAATCATTCACAATAAAGCTTAGAATGAGGAATGATTTATTAATTGCTAAATTCTATTTACAAGAAATATTATTACAAATAAGTTTCAATTTTAAATGAATATAATACTAATTATGAACTATTTTTATAAAGAGGTCGTCGTAGATCAGCAGCAGCGCGATTAACTGTAAACGCGACAGTTATGGAGTCGATTCCCACTTGGGGAAAATGAATGATTTAATTTTTTGCTCTGGTGACAAGACAAAGCGCAGCATTGAGTTCGGCCACTCAACACGGTAATGTTCCAAAATTTAAGCGGAAAGTCGGGAACGGAATGCCTTAACACTAAGTTCTCTCCGGCTATCCTGCTATATGCGAAAAATAGCATGAAGCAATTTTTTAATATAAAATTGTATATTTCTCAGAAAGGAACCGAATCCACAACTTAAAAAGTCAACCCAAACGTTCCACGAAGGCGTCTCACAACAGAATCATCTAGTATTTTTTGTTGCTTACGAAATATCTTCGTTTATTTTGAAATATGTCAACACAGCGACATCAAGGACGGGCCGGGCCGTCTACATTCTGAGCCGTACAGTTTCCACGCCAATTCTCAATTGACAAGATGCGCGTCTCATATCAGTTGAGGTAGAACTGTTTCTATTAATAGATTTACGTATAAAGTAATGTAGGTTTATTGAATTGGAATTTAGGTGTTACCATTTACAAGGATTTGTCTGTAGTTTCCTTTGTGTGAATGCGAGGCATTCTCTCTCTCATTCTCGTTTAAATGGTCTTTTGGAGCTCCAAGTCACATTTAAGCCTTCTAAAATTACTGGACTTTGTAACAGAAGAGTTTTATATATTGATATATAATATAGATTTATTAAAAATATACGCAAAGACTAAGGAGGTGATAATTATATTTTCTTCATGAACAGTAAACGCTATTATATCGCAGTAGAATGTAAGAAAACGATTAGAATTAATGATTCTATAAAGAATATGATACCAGCAAATATTAATTGATTATTCGTATTTTAACTATTTACTAAAACAATGACTTGTATGGAAGTTTTATATCAAAAGAAGGTGGCAAACGAGCATAAAGAATATCCTTAATATCAAATTAATTGCGACATTGCTAGGTTTCAAATGAACACGTTCTTATGTTAATAATTTTTAATCTGCATTGAACGCAGCGGGATTTGAATCCACGCCTCATGAAAACCGCTCAAGCACTCTGACCACTAAGCCATGCGCTCCTCAGGCTGCGTCGAAATTATTATATGCTTTATACAAGTTATTACGTTGATATACTTAAGCAAGGCTACTTGAAACTAGTGAACTACAGAGGCGTTAATTAACAAACAATAAGCAAAGTTCAAATAAAATTACCCTCTTTGTACATAATATAGATCGAAATGTTTTGTTTATTACAAATAATGTATTTGTCGGTGGATACTTCCCGTTCGTAACATGTTGATCATTATCTAAGATCAAAGGAATGCCGTAGAATCCACATTTATTGGAGCGAATGGAAGAAGGAAGCGAGCGCTGAATGAAAATTGTCAGTTATTTACTTTCTTGCCGTCGCGCCTCGTGAGTTATGGGGGACCGTGAAAATTCTATTGATCTACATATATCTATCTTCGTATGTACTACGCGAGAACTTGAGTTCAGAATATAGACACGAAATTATGTAAGAACTATTTGGGGAAACATGTGAATGGAATCTCAAGTAACGTTATGTCGTAGCGTTGATTATCATAGCTTTCGAACATGAAGAATTATAATAAAAGGTATTTTATACTCCTTGGTAGATAATAGAATAAATAGCATTTGTATCGCATTAGGTAATTTTTTGTAATGACAACACAAATATTAATAGTATTAGTAGAACAAAATTAGCAAAATTAGTTTTAGTAGATTATTTTCAGTACAAAAATTAATTCCAGAATTATAAAGCAAAAGCTCTCTTATATTCTACGCAACGTAGAGGGTTTCAAGTTGATTACTTAGCTATTTTTTTTATTTTTATTCCTTGTATCCATCATATATCGTATATTTTTTGGACCTTCCATTAGCCAATACTCGTACAAATGAAGTCCAATTTGTTTACTTTTTATATTGTCATCGACAGAAGTTTTCTTTTTTTTTTTTTCAAACAAAAGATTCGTTGTTTCCTTATCTTCAATCATTCTTTTCGACAATGATAAGGCCATTGTGACGATGACATTCTGTGATTACAACGAAACAGTTATATATGAACAAAAAATATATATTGTTATTTCGTATACGAGGTATTTAGGAGAGTTGGTATGTATGTATATGAGGAGGTATGTAGTACACGATAGTATTTAGTAGAGAGAGAGAGCTAGTGGTTATGTATTAATATTTTTAAATACAAATATACAGACGCCTGTAGAAGCTGTCTCATACATATTTATATTATACAAATACTTTTTAAATTAAATAATCAAAATTACATGTTTCAATTTTTATGCTCATCAGAAAGGTTTGTAGTCGTTTTTATGCTAGCCTAACATACCAAGTCAGATAGAAAAAAGTTCTTCTTTAATAAATTATTTTTCATATAAGCTTTTGTACAATAAAATAAAGTATTAGATATATAATTGATAGGCATCTCAAGGATTCATTTACCACCTTCGGGCTCCAACATCAGACCAGCTCGATGGTAGCTTGTTGATAGGTAAGCTTAATGATAAAATAAATAGAAATGGGTAAAATTATTCTTCTTAAATTTTATATAAACCAAGAAAAGTGTGATAATTATTAATAATACAGCGTACTATAGAAATTACCGTGATATATTATTTGATAGAATATTTGTTTTCAAACCAGCGATTTTATATACATTTAAAATGTAAAAGCAAGTCGTTTGTAATTTTTTAAAACGTTCCAGTTTAAAACTAGTCAAAATTGACGAAAATTAAATTAAATTATATTTGTGTAGTGAAATATTTTAAAGGGGAATTTAGAATACTGAAATCTTGAGCTTCGTCCAAGATTTAACAAAGAAAATTACGTTGTCTGATGGGAGGTCACGCTCACACGACATTAAAGACGGTTCACAATGTGGTCCGCGATAAATTTAAATAGCGCTCTACGTTGTAACCTAGAATAATGTTGTTGAATTTTCTAATGAAAAAGTCAGAATGATAGAGAGAGTATTGTTTTTTTAAATCATACCTCTCGTTTGTTAGATATTTTTATCGTCTCTTGTATTATAGACATCTAGCTAAGAAAACTTATTAATATATCTCTATGTTCTCTGTTTTCCACTCACTATCCAATATGTTTAAAACATATGAACCTCTCACTCACATCATTTTTTTCAGCTCTATGATATTTCACATATCGCAGTATAAGAGACAGGCTAAATCAAAATTACAGAATGTTGAGGTGGCGGAACTCAACGCCGCGCTTTGTATTCCCAGTTTTTCGTAAAAAAAATAGTTAACTATCCCAAATGAGGTTTAGATAAACAAAGTACAAACTGACGTGCTCCAACTGACATTTTTCAATCTTTTTTTACAAGTTTCTACATTTATAAAATCATTTTATAAAATGAAAATATAAATTTCTATAAAGCCTCTAAGCGACGTACAAACACATTAGTACTCATAAAATCACAATAGACGTCCAATAAAAAGGAAGTCAGTTATTCCGATGCAATCATCACGTGTCAGTACTAGTAACGGCTCGTACAAAACTCATTGCAACCCATTTCAGTATAAGAATGTGATGATAAAAACATATATGAGAGATAGACGTTAGATGGTATTAATGTGAACGTATTCTTGTACGTTAAATATTCTTCATATATCCATAATTCTAATATAAAATTGATATTCTAAATAAATAACTAACTAAGACAATACAAAAAGTTAAAGTCCGTCGTTAAAGGAATAGATAATATGTTGAAATTATTTGTCGTTACTATAATTAAATTTATATTAATATATTAACAAAAAAGTATACAAACATATTTAAATTGAGTACATCATTGTGTAATGTAGGAGAAACAAGCAAGTTATACATAATATATTTTTTGACTTCCACGATCTTAAAGCTAAAATATTATTTCTAGTTATATTAAAATAGTATCGTTAATTGCACCTCGATAGAGTGAAAGTCATATATATATATATATATATATATATATATATATATATATATATATATATATATATATATATATATATATATCTATATATATATTATATATATATATATATATATATATATATATATATATATATATTATATATATATATATATATACAATCATAGACATAAAGTACTTAGTACTTTGGCTGATACTTGGCAAGTCTTTAAAGAGAACATTAAAAACATCCGCAAAAGTCGGCTACAAAGGCAACATATATACTATGTAATCAAAAAAGAAATAGAAAAATAGTAAAATTAATTGCGGGAGATCAATAACAAATGTAGCTAAATTGTAGACATATTATTATTAGTACTTTTTAAAAAACCTAACCTACCTGACTTATACTGTAAGTATGCTTTTTTTCTAAGTAATCGAATGTAAGTAATTGCGTAAGTGGAGTTATAAAGTTATAAAAATATATGGCTAAAATCTTGAAATTAGTCCAGACATACATATGTTACACACCTTTATATTATATCTTGTTCATATAAAAAAATGTACGAAGAATTACAATATGTTTTGTGCCACGAAATTCTTGACTAGACTTTGATTGGCGTATCGGATTTTGCGTCAAATAAAAACACAGTGAACAAAAAAAAAACAATGATTTTTTTCACAAAGAAGCTAGAAACTGCTTTCGTTAAATATTTCACCTATATTAAGACGTTACTATGTTGTTTAAGAGTTTAATGCGAGAGTATCTTATTGTACCAGTGGAACAACGCACGTCATGAGTATGAGTTCGAGCTCCAATCCCAAATTAGTTTCATTTTCAAAATGATATTATTAGGCGATGGGTTCCGCGATATACGGAATCTCTCTCCTAATTCTAAGTCCCTAATTGATTGGGAAGTAGAAAACGGAGAAAACACTTGGCTTTTCAACCCTGCTTTATGCGGGAGCTGTTCCAATCAGATTAAATAAAAAAAAGGTTACATAATAAATATCAAATTTTTTCAGGCAATATTTGGCAAAAGCAAAGCCATTTATGATACCAAAAAGGCGCTCACCAAAATTTTATTTTATATAATTATTACGGACTCTAATAAACTGCCAAGAAATTTGACCCGTATACTATAAAATATTTTATGCGAAGCTTATTATTATATTGAAGTGAGAATCATAAATCTTGATCCTAATAAAATGTAATTTTAATTTAAACTAATATAATATACTTTTATTACACGAACTTGGGTTGTTTATAAATCATATTTAAAATTGACTCACTGAAGTTAATTCAATTTATATTTATTAAAAATAGAGATTGCATATACCTAAATAATCATATATATATAGAGATATAGGATCTCCGCTAGTCAACATAATAAATTGTAAAAAGCATATAAGAATTTTGACGCGGCGTGATGAAGAACACATGGCTCAGTGGCCAGAGTGCTTGGACGGTTTCCATGAGGCGCGGGTTCAAATCCCGCTGCGTTGTTTTCCTTAATTATCTTCTATCGTTAGTGTGGATTAACATCATAAAAATAATAAATACTAAACACACAGTATCTCGAAAATTGAGTGAAGCTTTAGGTTTATTGTGCCTCTTCTAGCAAAAAAAAAACTACTACTACTTATAGCACACAATATATTGATGAAAATAAATCACCAGTGCGGTCACGAGCGGACGCTTCAGAATCAGCTGATCGGAAAGAGATAGCCGGCGCAACAGGATTTATTCGGTCATTGGACTTTTGTAGCGTGAAACCCAAATATTAAGTTTATTTTGCTTCAAAAGTATATTAAAACAGTCTTTTTTAGGTGAAATTGGAACATGATCTGTTTAAAGGGATTGTCTGGATTATTCTATACGAGGATTTTCAAATTGTTTTTCTTTTTCAAACATTTTGTATAAGAGATTTAATTGGTAATGGTAAATGGCAAGTGGTTAAAATGGTACAATTAGCTAAGCTTAGCTTTATATCGTATGTTTTACACAATAAGCAATAGGTACCAATAGGATTTTCGGTTATTAATATTATGGGAAATCCAATCACTTATTAATATATATTCTAAAAATGTTGAAGTCGTTAAGGCTACGGCACAACGTTTGACGTGAACGATATGGTTGTATATTCGATTTCCACTCGGGGAATTAAACATTAGAACTTAATTTTCATCTCTTCTGATAAAAGTATGAGTTCCACATACTCAACACGCAATATCTATCAAATTGGGCAGCAAGTGAGGAACAGAGGGGTTCATTATGTCTTGCTCTATGCGGGATACAGCGTGAAGTTAAAAAAGTATAACTTAGACCTAGAATTACTATGAGCCGTCCTTAAAATATATTTATATTAATATATAATGTGTAGATTCACTAAATGGGTCTCGATAGAGCAGATTTTATTTAGGTCAGTATTGTTAGCGGGCAGCGGGAATCTATTGTTCTGTCGTAACCCAAACAAATCACGTAATCGAAATGTAATATAATAAACGTGAATTTTCATCATAATAATAGTGATAAAAATTTAAATTAAGTCTAGTGTTTCGTTCGCGGTTAGATCCCCTTCCTAGATGTACTCGAATTTATCCTGATGTTATGCTTATTATTTTCAGCTATAATTTTTTTTAAAAATATAGCAACTTACTATGTCTTGACAGATTGGGAATCGAACCCATGATTATCGCAAGTACAATCCACCTCTTTTGCATGTAGAGTGGAAACTCAATCAAGATTATATTACGCTCAGAGACAATTTAGAATTGGTTTATTTTTTACTTTAAATGATTTATATGGTACTAAATATGAAACTTTTACTGCATCTTATAAATTAAAATTTCAACATTCATAAATGATATCATTTACTTCAACTAAAGAATGGTTTTTAGATCTATTTAGAAAGTTTTTTAGTTCTAAAGAATCATTCTTACAACCTCATGCCGTATCATGCTACGAGCTCATCAATAGACTCATCTTAAATTACATAATTACGTACGTTCTATAGGTAGAGTTCTTGTTAACATCTCAAATGTGACTTGTAGTATCATTGATATAGTTGTATCGATCCAAGATTTCATTGTAGATAATTATTCCTTTTATTAGCTTGTGGGTATATCAGCATTAAGATAAGGTCACAGAGAACTTAGAGCTAAGACACTCTATTGTCAGATTTTCGCCTTTTTTGTAGATGTTCTAGATCGTCCAGCGGTGAAACTCAATATATATTTGACTTGAACATTTTTAAGTAGGGACTAAGCTCTAGTATGTATTACATTATCGAAGTATACTATGGTATCAAATCCTATATTCGATAGTGATTATTCAAGCGGAATTTATGGCTTGCCGACCAAATGAAAAAAGGGAGGGCCCAACAATAGTCGTCATTTAGTGTTGTATCCGTATTAAAATACGTGGGAATAAAACCCATTAGGACCATACATAATGGGGATTTCGTTTAGAAATAAATGTCGATACTATCGTTAGTTATTTTTGTATGCTTGTCACAGAACAATGGTCATTTTTGAAGCAGAATTTTCTATGAAATGTATAATCAGTAATGTTATAAAAATGGCAATCGGCTGTCAATGTATTCTAAAATAAAAATACTTTAACTTTTAACATATTTTAAATAAATAATTTAAAATATGTTAAAAGTTTTGATCCAGGAAATATATATTTCAAATAATAATATTTGACAGATATAAGTTAGAATTTAGACTACATATACATAAAATGAAAACTGATAAAAATATTTAAAAAGTACCGAATGGCAAAATCAACGAACTTTGTTCAATCAGAAGTGAAAAAGAAACATACTGACAAACATACCGACCTAACTTCGAACCTACACCCATCACATCCACATATTACAACAATGGAGATTTGCAATAATTTATCCCCTTAACGATGCACTTTAATCAAATATAATACAATCTCTTTTAAAGTGCATCCCAAAAAACCAATAAAGGGATAAACAAAGAGGCTCGATCATAAATCGTCCGAAGGTATAATGCTTGCAAATTACGCCTGTTACCATCGGCCCTTAAATTTTTCGACCAAACTTGGTGTGCAATATATACTCGTACCTAATACTTGGCATGAATATAAATTTTGAAACTCGAAATTTACTTTTGAGTTAGATGTGCGTGTCTACTCCGAGTGTACTACTGGTTTATGCAGGTCAAAATATATTTATTTTGTTAGAAAATAAAAATATATTGTTAAGTTTTAATATTTAATTTCTTATTACTTATGTTTACAAATAAACAAGTGTTCCGCTGAATATATATATTAGTATTTGTTGTTATAGCGGCAACGGAAATATATAATTTGTGAAAATTTCAGCTTTCTAGCTATCACGGCCTGGTGACAGACAGACAGACGGACAGATAGTCGAGGCTTACTACCTTTTAGGTACGGAACCCTAAAATGCAAATTAATATAATGTTTATCGTCGGAGTTTAAAATTATGATACAGAACTAAAAATAATAAAAGTTATAACATGAGCACTTGTTTAAGAATAAATGTTCATATACAATACACCATATTCTCGTAGGGCTACACAATTTAAAGTTCAAAATGCTATAATAAAAAATATCGTCCCAATGGACTGAATGAGTCTGTTTACAAGTCAAATAGAAATTTTATGTTAGAATAGCAAACAGGTTTAGGGTAAACTATATTTTCGAACGTAGATATTCCCTCAAATAAGAATCGAACCGCCTACCCTCATATCAATCAGACACAATCCGTTTACTCCACAAGAGAATACTCTCATCAGCAGAAGAATAAAACTGGTAAGATTACCATAAATTTGGCGCAGTCGCATCTCGATCCAAGCCGTGGACTTTTATTTTCGAGAAAGGTTCCCAAAGCTAAAACCGGAAATTTGAATGCGACATTTTTGTGATTTTTATTGGGACGATAGAATTTCATTTTTGCATCTAATTAAATTTGAATTTAAATTGACTTCGTTTCTTTTGCTCTTTCAATTAGTGAATGTATCTTTGTGTGGAAATAAAGGATTTATATATATATATATATATATATATATATATATATATATATATATATATATATATATATATATATATATATATATATATATATATATATATTTTATATATATATATATATATATATATATATATATATATATATATATATATATATATATATATATATATATATATATCATATCTACGTAACGAGATGAACGATGATAAAAGAAGGAAAAATATAGCACTCTTTAATATTTTTTTCACTTACATTTTTATTCACTGAGTGTGTACTGAAACCACATTACCCCATTGCATCAACACTCAGATACCCTCACGATGACCTTTGGTTTGATGGATCTCTAATATATATATATATATATATATATATATATATATATATATATATATATATATATATATACAAAACATCTTCACTGAAGCTACAAAGTGGCAATAGCAGCACGTCTCATATTGTGCCGGTTATTAGATTTTAATGTTAGCATAAGTCTACTTTAAGTCACGGTATATCGCTATAATAATATTGATGCACTACTCACAGGAAATCTTCTTACTGCGACGTGATATGAATGCTTATGCAAGTATAAGTCTTGTTTATTTTTATCGTTGCTTTATAACGTATATTTTCTTTTTTTAGTGTGGAATAACATTTTAAAATTAACTAAGAGACAGGCGTGGTGGGTGGTGTAACTAAACGCCATGTCGTCTTCTTACTGGAGCGAGAAAATGATAGAATTGATTCCCTGGAATGGGGTTCAACCCCACGCCCGCCGCGTTTGAAGTCACTCAGGCGTTGTGTCGCTGTTTTATTTCTGTCTATTTATTTATCTTTAAAACATAGTGTTTTTGGAGTTTAGACACTCTGTTTTCGACTTGAACGAGAATATGTAATATTATAGAGAGTTTAGGCCGGCCTGATTTATTCCCAAGCGATTATTAATCGATCACGAAATTTTATTTCATATTAAGTTTTACATTTTTAAAGAAAAAAGTAAAAATAGAACTTTTAAAAAGAAGTCCGTACTCCATAGATATCCGTTACTTCCGCTATTTACGGCAAGCTCAGGCTCTTGCATACCGTTCCCATTGTAACTAGAAAAGTAGGTCCTCCCCATTATGAGAGTGGAGCTGCGGCTGGTACACTCGCGTCATTTGCTTAATTGTTGTCAACCAAGTATTCGTATAACGAGTCACAATTTTGTATAAAATGTGGAGGTATATGTGAATTTTTTAAATATGGTTATTGGTACAAGCCATCCTGACGCAGTAGGATAATGATAGTAAATGCGATAACAGTGGGTTCGATATCCACTTGAGGCAACGCTTTTTTATTATTTCTCCGCTTTTCTGCTACTTTACACACGGCACATGAGTTCGTGAGAATTCTCTTTTATTATCCTGCTATATGCGGGATAATAACGTGTAGCTGAAAAAAAAAACAAGTTAATGTATGGAGGTGTATTATACTGAGTGCGGTGCCATATATGCGTATTATGTGATTACATTAAATCAAGTAGTAAGTAGGTACTTGCGTGACAATCGTTTACACGCGTAGATACAAATATCTTATCAGTTCATTTTATATAGACTATAGTTTTTACTTTTTAATTTTCTTTTATATATATAAGAAAATATTAAAATAATTTATTATACGTTCTAATATTTATTTTATGATATAAATTCTAATTATTGCGACAGCGTCTGTCTGTAAACAATGGTTGCTGGTTCTATTCCCAACCGTGGGAATTAATTATTTCCATTCTCTCGCTGTGCTAAGTGCTAAGACAAAATGCAATGTTGTGTTCCGTCACAAACAATGTCTAGAATTTTGGGTATAAAGTAAAAAAAAAGAGTTTTGACACTAGTTTTTCTTTGCCTGCGGCATATGCGGGTTACGGCTATATATACACGAAGTCAAAAAAATGTTCTTAATTCAAAAACATTTAAAACTTTTGCTATTTTACTTTTAGTAACATACTAGGGCGGGTCAATAAGTCCGTGACTTTTTGAATCTCTGACCTCTTTACTGAAACAGCACCACTGCTCCTGTCAAGAGGAACCCGTCAATTGACTCCTGTCAAAATTTGAACTTGCTGCGTCAGTTAGTTTGTGTTTGACAGCTATCTTTATCAGACTACTCACTGATTTGAGGAGAAAATGGAAAAAAAGTGAATTTCGTGTGCTTATTAAGCATTATTTCTTGCGGAAAAGAACCATTACAACCGCCCGAACCCGCCCTCGTATTTGTACTTTTTATAAATAATCTAATAAGATGATAGATATATATTAATGTGGGACACGCTTTTATATACCCATAGATATACAAAAATTAGAGACGACCCAGCTAGGTATCTTCTACCTGTGAACAGCAATAAAACAACACCACTGTGCCACACAGTGTTCCATAATAATATGTTCGTTTTAATTAATCACCATTATTTAAATTAAAGTTTGCACATCAATTTGCAGGTACTTCATTAATATAATAGCTAGACAGTAATTAAAATATTGAATACAGATTTTACGTATTTATATTTGCTATACACACACGGCTGTCATTTTTTTAATTAGTTTCACGCTTTGTCCAGCATATTTAAAGGTAGGCGGAGATAACCTGGTGTTAAAACACTCCGTTCCCCACTTTCCGCTCAATTTTGAGACATTGCGTGTTAGGTGAGTTCCGCTCAACGCCGTGCTTTGTCTTGTTATCAGAACGAGGAAATGAAATTATGAATTCTACCCGAGTGGGAATCGAACCCACAACCGTCGCGTTTACAGTCAGACGCTGTGCCGCTGCGCCACTGCGGCTAGATTTTAGGCCGTTTAAATTCAATCTGTTCAATTATATCGACGATTCACGGGTCCTTGCACCCGCAAACACCGAAATTTAATAACTCCCTTATCTCATAATTTATTTTAAACGAGTTTGAGACCAAGCCGATCGTTTTACGAAATATGTATGTGGTACAAGTATGTTTTAAGAATGTAACGAATTCTTGATTATATTTTTATTTGACTTTGGTTGTGGATTCGATTTCCACTCAGGGCAATTAAATATTAACTTTCCTTGCTCCGGTAAAAAGACAAAGCGCGGCGTTGAGTTCCGCCGCGCAACACGTACTGTCGCGATAATTGCGCGGTGTCTGCAACGGAAGGGTGTAATCTTATTAAGGCTAGGTTAACTAGCTAGGAAAAATCGTGAAGCTATTTATTTATTTTATCAGAATATGTCTGTTAAATACTTGATAATCTTGGTCGGAATTGTATTTTTTTATATTTACAGTTCTTCGACAAATTCCTACGTTCTCCACTTGCTGTTAACTCCACCGACAAATAAATAATATTCCAATTAATCAGACGAATAATGTATTATAAAATATTTCAATTAATCAGACGAATAATGTTCCTTGAGACAAGAGACACCATCATTCTATGGTAGCAAGAAGCACCATCATTCTATGGTATCTGTATTCATAGATAGACAGACATTGTTTAGACATTATATGTTTGCGATTATAATATCCACAGTTTGACATCAGTCTAGACAGAATGTAATATTTACTTCAATGTAAATATTTACTCTAAAAAGGATTCAAACTACGACTATAGCTATAATAACTTTATTAAAACATATTGTAATAAGCCACTACAGCTTACTGTAATTTATGTAGGCTTAATTAAAATAAATACACGTTACTGTTTCAATTACTGTTTCTATTAAATTACTGTTTACATTAAAGCATACATTTTTCATCAATATTATTAAATATAAAAGTAACTTCGAATTATTAATAAATACGTTATATATTATATATTAATATAATTTACATAGACTATTATAATAACGTAATAGAACTATTTGAATTTGAAATTATTCTAAATTGTCATTCTTTAATTACGTAGAAAACAGAATTAGTCACATTTTTTTAAGCTAGTACAGATATAAGAATGTAGTAAAATTAGCAGGTGTTCTCAATTAAGCAATACAATACAAATTGTTAGATACTAAATGTAAATGTTCTTACAAGTTTTACGATCGGTAAACAATTAACGTTCGCTTGGAAATCGATCAATTACACTATCGACAAGTTCCACATAGTAATGATGGATAAATGCTAAGTGGGGCACGTCAATAAAACTTATAATGAATAAATTGTTTTATTCAATTTAAAGATAAATAAAGTCATTTTTTGTTATTCTTTTTAATGATTTCCTTTTTTCTTTGTATAGGTAACGATCATTATTATTTATATCCGGTTTGAAAATGCAATAAAATGCAATTCTTCTATATAGTACTTTTGATACTTTCTTTCTTTTTCGTAGGTTTGGTTAAAAAAATTATATTCAGTTTACCATTGGAGTGGTAACGACATCAGCGTACCTACGTCATTAGCCTTTCAGTTTTGTTCTTGCCAAAATATCGCCACAAGGCATGAATAAGCAAGCATATATATTGTTTTTAAATCATAACTCATTAGTGCTTTTTAGTGAACGAATTATTCAAAAATGCCTATGTTTGGTTTGTACAGTAAAACTGTCGATCGATTTACTAATTTATTCATACTATAAATAAAGCTATTCTTATGCAAAATATTACGTATGCAGGTCGAGTTATTAACCTATTTACGATTGGCACGAATTTTATACTATTGAAATTTCAGAAATATAATAATTTTAAATAAAAAAAGGCCTATATCGTGGAGTTAAGAATATAAAATAATTTAAAAAAAAATTGTTAAGAACAGTTCACATTTCACATTCAGTACAACTGTACTGAATGTGACATGTAATGTGTCATGTCAGGGGACACTGCCATCAACCTGAGAATGACAACGCCAAACCGCACCCATCCTTGCCTTTGTTTCCGTAAGAGAATTAAAAAGTTATTTCCACTTTGACACTGACGTGGTGGAGTTGTAAGATGTATACTTGTATAATATATATACTTTACTCGTGTATACGAGTCGTATTGAAATTGATAGTTTGACTTGTCTGGTTAGAGCTAGTAGATACATATCACTTTAGCCTATTACCTTACGTTAATTTTTGTAAACAAAAATTTTAAAAATATTTTATAAAATATTTTACAATTATCTTACAATACACTTACTAAATAAACTTACCAGGAGTATTTACGAGGAGAGAGAGAACGAGTCATTAATCTACTCTCCGTCTAATTAAGTGAACGATTTATTTGTGTATAGTGACAATATATTTGAACATTGTATAGATGGCAGATGACATTTTGTTTAACTGTTATAACAAACCTGGAAATTATCTGACTTTTTGACCATCCAGTATTATACAATACCCAACTGCGTTGATGACATCACTACAATAATATAACAAGAAATACAGAAAAAAAAGCATTAAGCGGTTATCGAAAGTCGATGGTTATAGCGACAACGCGGCGTCGGTCCGCAGTGGCACGCAATAGGTCTAAGTACAATTTTTATATGGGTTTCTGTGGGAACGACATTCATACATTAAATATGATATGAAGAAATCCAATAGCAATAACACATACGGCAATTCTGTTGTTTTTATAGAACATACATTTCTAAGCTTATTTCTTTACTTTGGTATTTCGTTTTATTTTATGGTTATAAAGGAATAAATTGCTTGTTAATTTAAAAAATATATTTTTGAATGCGGCTTTGAATTCCGCCAACAGCACGTAACTTCTAGTATTCGGGCGGAAAGTAAGTAACAATTTGTCTGGACACTAAGTTCTCTCTGCTCTCTCAAGCAGGGTGCTTTGCGGAATAAAACTAGAAGCTATATTCTAGCATAAGAAGCTATGTTTTAGAAGTCTAACGAAATATATATACAATTATAGTATGCTATTGCCTTAATCTACAGTCTACACTAGCTGATGTCATCCACAGGCTTCATATATGGGCATAACTAACAATTGTTTAAATTAAATTAATAAATAATTTTCTTATTTTTTATTTGGATATATATGTGTACTGTGTCTTGTATCGACATATAAATTGAGGGCTATAAATTAATAGATATATTATATTATGTTAATCGTGTCTAAGAAGCCTAATGTACTAAGTACAAATTGTTGCATACAAATTATTTAAAAATCAATTATATTATTGTATTTATTATATAAAATAGTAGTACAAAATTTCCCTCGATTTAAGCACGCTGTGAAGCACGTCCTCGTACGCTCGCTCTCAGCACTACGGACACGTTTTAAACATCACAATTAACGTATTGCTAAATTGAAAACATCGAATTTATCCAATTCTACGTATTCAGGTTTTCCATTTGTTTGTATCTAAAAATATATGAAAATTACACGCCAATGTATATTTATTTATTTAATGTATTCACAGTGTTTAATATTTACTTTACATAATATAAGCGTAAAAGTACTAAATATTTAATCTACTTAGCTACAAACTGAAACAAAATAATAGTTGATAAGAAACTTAGCGGGTTACGACTTAGTGATTCACCGATTTAAGCTTTCATGGCAAGTGATTAACAGGTAATACGGAAATTCTTCTAAAATAAAAAAATAAAAAAAAGAATTAAAAAACAGAATATAGCTTAGAAGACATATTAACAAAATCGTAGTTACAAAATAGTTTATAACAATCAAAAAAACACACTTTGTTGTTATCGTGGTATTTTTAACAAGAACATCGGGTTCATGCTGTGAACATATTGTATAGTCATCAGGTTTAAACACGGGTACAAGAATTGTAGGCAAATCGAACGGCCGGATACAAATGCAAGTAATGTTACGAGATTTACTTATATAGATGATAGGTTGATAGATGAATAATGTGCGTTTTTTTACATACACATGCCTCTTTCGCCTCGCCAACTGTCATCAACTTCATATATACGAGGTCCTCATTCTTTTTACGGGATCTTTCTCCAGAATAAGCACTTAAGTCGAAAGTCAACTGTAAACTCACCCTCTCTTACTACTTCACTTTTACATAAAATATCTTTTTTATCATTATTTCATTATATATTGTCTAAAACCGCCCAAGGACGTTCTTCTCCATTATTACTTTAATAAACATAATTTTAAAACATTTCTAGCAACTAACAAGTACACGTACGTGATGTACCTGCACTTTGATCATTTGGCACTGACCTACAATTCTCATACCATCAGATCATTAGCATCGTTCAGTACTTGCTGGTATATCAAGGTCGTTTTACTTCACAGTTAAAATGTCGAAAGTCCTTAATAAACATAATAAATGGTCTTTACGTTTCATACAATGTTTTGGTGTTGTAACAAGATAAAAACTTATTTAGTAGTAATGATGACAACGACGTATATATATGTATGTATGTATGCATGTGTGCAAGTCAGTACTGATTTTTTTGAGACTTAGATAAAACACAATTTAAATTTTTTAAGACATTAAGACAATAGTACCCTGTACTATATAATGCCATTAGGGAATACAATTATAATGTATGTACATATAGTCAATATTTCGTTTTTATGTAATTTCGCTAACTGGGTTGCGCTGTATAAATATCAATTAATAATTTTACTTGCGCAGGATGTTGACAAATTATATAATATGTATCTCTAGAGCTTAGACTCGTCTGCCTTTATCTACATAAAACATAAAAATACGCCGTAAAAGTTCAAATTTAATTGGAAAAAAGAAAATAATACATCGCTATTAAATGATCAATTCACAAGTACTTGATTAAAACCTCGGCAATTTTCATACAAAAACATCTAAGCACAATTTTTTTGATAAAGCTAAATGTATTAAAAAATGTAGTAAACTTTATGGCCACCATAAATACGAAGTAAAAGTCCATTGCTAGCTTAAATATAATCGTTAAAGCGCGTCTTAATATTTTTATGATCTATTGTTCATCACGATAGTGTACTAATAGGTATTAAAGTAGGGATGGCGAATATTAATTGGTACCATCGTGGAGCTTTTTTTTTTACAACACACCGCCGACATCTTCGGCATAACTGAAGGATTGCTTACAATTTATTACATTTGATTTTGTTTTTTGTATTATTTATATATAACATACATTTTAAATTAATTTAAAGGACAATTTTTATGTGATATTATTACTATTTGTATGTACTATTATTCTATGTTAATCATGGATGAGTTAGAAAGTTCGCTCTGATATGGAGACAACGGTTTTCTTCCGTCGCTCAACACCCAATATTTCGAAAAAATTGGTCGTAAAGCGGAGGGTGGAGTGTTTTAACATTAGGTTCCCTCTGTCTAATCTGATATAAACGAAAAAAAAGAATATTAATCAGTTAAGAAAAAAATTTCAATTAAATTTTGAGAAAATGAACTGAAATATAAATATACTACAATTAAGCAAATACTTCAAAAATATAATGTAAAGTTAAATACATTTTGCATCTACAATAAAACCTATGTATACATTTCACACAATGTTTTTGATAAGTATAAATTGCTAACCCTACGAGATTACTATAACAAAAGAACACATCACTATAAAATGTCTGTACGTGATTGTGCTTACGTAACTATTAAGCTCGATTCACACTGTGATCAAATAAATAATATGGATTTTGTTTTCATCTATATAATATAAAAATATAAAAGCTACTTTTTTATAAAAAAAAATAAAATATAATTGGTGTTAAGTAGTAATATTTATTCCGCGATCAAAATGCATTGTAAATACCATATCACATGACTTAAGACAAAAATACTCATAACGAGGCTCTTACAATTTGTATATAGAAATTGAATGAATATATAATATATCAATAATTAATCTTATCAATTAAATGGTTTTAACAAAAAACAAAACACTAACAAAAAATAACCAGTCCATTCCTGATATAATATATATACGTACAAACATACATACATTGGAATCGTTATCTTTATCTTTATGATCAATACATACAATAGGAGTGTCTGTTTGTGATTTCAAAATATCTGAGTTATTTCGAGTACTCATAGTTTATTATGAGTTATTTAAGCTTATAAAAACATTTTTTTTGTCTGTCTGCCAGTTTTCTCGTTTGTCCGGGCTAATCTCCGGAGAGCTGAAACGATTTTTATTAAACTTTTACTCAAAGATAGAGGAGGCTGTGGAGCAATATTTATGCTGCTTTTTGTACTAAAATTCCCGTAGGGTCTGGATCCATGAAATCACGCAGAAGTACTCATCATCCAGTTAAAATACTGTATATAAAATAATTATATTTGGTGTATGTACAATATACATATATTTTATTACCTATATTATATTATACATTATTTTTATTTTTCTTAGACAAAATGATTTTAAACTATATAAGATATATAATATATATAAAAGGAAATCCGGGAACGATCAAGCGAGCGAAGCCGCGAACGGGTCGCTAGTAGTAAATATATTTACTACATGATTGATTTAAATATTTTTTTATAAACTACTATCGAGAAATACTGGAACGAATCTGTACAAGAGTACAGTGATTAGCGAATTTATAATTGACTTGAATAAATATAAGTTTTTTACGTTAACAGCTATCGACTAAACGTTAGCAACAATAGAGAGTATATTAGATTCGTTAAAGTTTTATTGTACTTAAAATAGATTAATTTTTTATACTTAAAATGAGTATCTAATGATATTTTTAGTTTTTTATTACTATTTAGTAGTACTTTTTCTGTCACGTTTTTTATAAAATACTTTGTGATTTCAATTTTCGTGATACTGCGTGTTGAGTAACGGGCCTCAACGCCGCGCTTTGTATAATTAAAGCGTGGTAATAATTGATATAACTGATTCCCCCAAGTAAGCATTGAACCCATGACCCCGTATTTATTATAAGCTTAGATTATCAACATTAAATTACCGATATGTGTAGAGAAAAGACTTAGGCTTCCAAAAAAAAAATTAAATGTCTTATTATGTATAAATAAAACAAATATACACATGATGTATAATATATTACGATACAAATCATGTCACCGTGGAATCTTGCCAATGCTAGCTGCGTTCCCACGCCGAAGTGCAAACCCGATTCGAAAAATGACTTAAATTGAATGAATGAAAAAACGAAAGATGATTTCTTTATCTCTCAATTTTTTTTTTATTCTAGATGATAAGGTTTTATAGTTCTTTTAACTTAAGAACTAATTAATAGTTTCTATTGTTTGTAATCTAGGGTCAATTAATAAAAAAAATATATGAAAAAACTTAAAAATTATTAAATAGCGGTGTAGTTTATTTGTAAGCAACATTTTCATGCAATTTTGTCAAATATGCTAAACCTAACAAAATCTTATCTTAGCTTCTTTAAAAAATTTAACCATAAAATGGGTTTAATATGGCCAGTTAAAGTAATATAATACAGTTAAAATAAGTATCACTGAGTTAAAATTATCTCAATAAGAAATCCACATGTACCAACATGCAAGGTGCAAAGTATTAAAGGTAGATGCATCAGTCACTGATAATAACACACTCATTACTCAAGATAATCAATTCTGCTAAGTCGGCACCACGCGATAACTTTAAAGGCAACGTAAGTCTAAGCTATCGTATCAAAATTAGTTAGAGATACGCACGAGATTCTTACTGACTCCTATTCTAACGCTGGTCGTCCATATTCTTGGGTTATTTAATTTTAATATATATATTTTTTTGATAGACTATAATTTTTATTGAAGAAATTTTATTGTTCATGACAGTATAGATTATAGATAGTGCTCTATATCTCCCTAGTGAAGTATCTGTTATTAGAAAAATAGTGGCAATTTATAAGTATTATAAATTAAAACCAAACTCTCGTTATTGCTCGAGAAAATATGACAGATCCAACAAATAAAAAGACGAAGTTAAACGAATGCATTTATTCAAAACATAATCCTGTCTGTATTTTTATGAATGTCAAGTAGATCTTCCATGTAAGCTACACTGCTATTTTTTGTGATCTGTACACATTATCAGATAAAGTGGGTACC
>JAXRJS010000007.1:7725000-8132500 GCA_037127375.1 Dione juno | reverse complement strand
ATTTTAATAAACATTTTTTTAAGAAAAATAGAGGAATTTGAAAGATAGTAAAATAAATTATCTTCTTATGGTTAAAATTTTTGTCTAAGCTTAGTGATATAAGAAGATATTCTTAGGTCTTTACGTTTTGATCACTAAATTCCGATACATGCCCCAGATACAGGCAAAACAAAAATGTTTAAAAATATAATTAAAACTTATAATCTACGTAAGTAATCCATAATTATCGTTTACATCGTAGAAATGATTTTTATGAAGAATTTATGCATTATTGCTACATCCCCGGTTGGGTAAAATACTCTTGAAATTACTCCCGTAGAAGCGTGAGTTAATATATATATATATATATATAAATATATATATATATATATATATATATATATATATATATATATATATATATATATATATATATATATAAATAAACATGAACGTCCCCTACACCATAACATTTTATAACCACATCAATTTTTTTAATTTAGTACTACAATTGAAAACAAGAAAATAATAGTGATAAAAATAAATATAACGAACTTATAATTTGTATTTAAAAGCGATAAAAATTTAAACTCGTTTTCACTCACAATCATGAATATGTTGTAAAATATTAAAAGCTCTATCAATATATTTATATACGATATATAGCTTTTTCAAATATGGTTATTTTAACTTAAAATATTCAAAAACTTTTTGAGTGAAGACTTTAGTTATTTTTGCTTCACGCCGTATCCCGCATATAGCAAGGAAGGCAGAGGGAATCTAGTGTTAAGACACTCCACCCCACTCTTTCGAGACATTGCGTGGTGAGTGGCGGTACACAACATAAGCGCTTTGTTTGGTTACCAGAGCGAGGAAAATAAAAATAATCCTTTCTCCTGGAGTAGGTAGTGCCACAACAGCTTTCATAATGTATATAATAAAAAAAATATAGTTGAGGCGTGGCCATCGTGGTAAAGCGCGGGTTTGAGTTCCACTATTCATAAGATTAAGATAAACCGTTAACCTATTTTATTACATAAAGTAAAGTCCTACTATAATAGCATAAAAATGGCATTGATACCAAACATACAATTTTAAAAATAATATTCACGTTTAAAGAAACAATAAATATGAACAAAGTTGAAACAAACGCGTTACAACTGCGATACAACACCGATTGCATCTATAATAAGCATTACAAATAGACTTCTTACATGCGACGGTATTGGGCTCAGATGTTTATTCCCACAAGCTCACGGGGTAGCAAGTTCATTGTTTTCAAACACATATCTATTTTTAAATAATAAGCTATATTTCAAAGTGTTTGCTTAAGATTATTGTAGCCCAGTCGAGAAGCGTGCATGCAATCAGGTAAATTTGATCCCCACTCGAAAAAGTACTCATATCCAAATAAACTTTCAAATTGGGCGGAATGTGAAGAGTTTCTCTCTTTATCTCGTTTCTTTATTCCGCAAGAAAAATAAAGCTTAGTTTTAAAGTATTTCTGTTCAACACTCTATCATTGGCCGCTTCTATCACATGTCTCAGCTAGAGTCAGCTAGAGCCGTAAAATCCTTGCCAGTCCAAACATGAAGGGTACCATTATCTACTTAATATGCCGAGATGTGCTTAAAATATTATTTTTGCGTTGTTCTCAGCAAAACAATAGTCATGAAAAGGATGATGCGATATGGCGACAGAGCTATTTGTACTAACAATGGAAAATTTATCTGCTGTATCTCAAAAAGAGGACTAGTGTACGTAGAATCCACCTTCTATAGCAAAATTATACCAACAAATTAATAATTTCGATATTTTTTGAAGTTTTTTATATTTAGGAACATGTTCAAATTTTGACGTAGCTGTACACGAAGCTGTCAGTTTTCAATAAGCGCAGGTTCGAATCTTACAATGGTAATTTTTTTTACGTGTGTAAATATTTTTCTCATTAAAAATATACATATATGTAATTGCTAATATATTTTTAAAGTATTAATTTCAAAGTATAATAATATAACAAAGATATAATATATTACCAAATAATACATTTCTATAAAATTATATAATCATGAAGAAAACAATTAATGGCACTTGTAAGGAACCCTATATGAGTTAGTTTAAATCACGCTTAACTAGTTTTGTAATATCAATGTTCCATGTAAAGCTTTCAAGCTCAGCTTTTTATTAAATTTTGTAGCCATGTAAGCGTGTATTATCAATACAATAAATCATACTAATAGTCATAAATTATGTACATAATGTTGCTACTGATGAAAAAATTCTATATAAGTTAGTTACGAGATACATACAAGAATGGCAATGTAGCATTTTGACTGGGTATGGGTTTAGTTGTCATTATTTTCTAAACCAAACATAATAATAGGTTCTATTATACACAGATATTTATACTAAAATTATAGGCATTTTGTGTTTAGCTTAATGTAAATTCTTTTTGCATCTTTATTCTTCATGCTTAATTTATTCTATTTAAATGTATTTATTTAACGTATATATAATTCTAGATTAATTAATTGTTTTCCATATAGCTGGAAGGCAGAGACAGCCTAGTGTCAAGATACTCCGTTCTCCATTTTTTCCTGGCATTCATGACACTATGTACTAACTGGCGGGATCAACGCCGTGATCTGTTCTTTATAAGAGAATGAAAACGATTTAAATTCACAACGATCGCCTTTTAAGTCAAACGCTGACCCACTGCCCCACGATGCATAAGCATGTGTATTTGAGGAAGCTATAGTATAGCATTAGCTTAGTTTGAATTTAAATACTTTTATTTGAGTTATTTTATTATTAAACATGTATTAAAATTGAGCCCATGTTTTAATATATTATGATTATATCTGTGAGGTCAGGTCGTGGCACAGCGTTAGACTGTAAACGCAACAGTAGTGGGTTCGATTTCCACTCAGTAGAATGAAACATTTCATTACCTCATTCTGGTAACAAAACATGCAATATTTGACAAATTGGAGGGAAGTTGAAAACAGAGTGATTTAACACTAAGTTCCCTCTGTCTAACCTACTCTATACGGGATTAAGCGTCAAACTAATTCATATTATTATAAAGATCATATCTTATTCAAGGCTCATTCAATTTAAATATCACTATTGTATTCAAACTAACACAGTTTTTTGTATATCTACTGTAGAGATTGTGAGCTCTACATATTATTTAAAGACTATATAATATTTAAAAATAGTTATAGAATAATATATTATTTTTAGTTGATAGCGCTTTACCTTCACTATTATTATAAAGCTAAAGAGCATGTTTGTTTGAACGCGCTAATTTCATGAGCTACTCGTTAAAATAAAAAAAAAAAACTCTTTTTGTGTTCCGTAGTACATTTATCGAGGAAGTCTGTAGCCTATATTACATTAATCGTTTAGATTTAACCACTAGACCTATTAAATATATGATTTGTATGGCGAACTTTTAGTTATTTATAATTGTCGACGAGTGTGAAATCAGATAAAATTAAAAATAAAAAATAAAATTTCGGAAGCGACGGTTGCAGATTCTAAGATAGTGCAGGTTTTGTGCATGCCCTACGATATTTAGATTTTTGTTACGAAATTCGACGTCACATTTCAAAAATTGTATAGAGTATTTCCGCTCTTTTGTAGAAGTGTCCTTTTCAGAAAGAGAATACGAAACTGGTCAATAGTGGAAGTGAAAAATTTACATCAGTACTGTAGCTTATTATTTAGTAATTGCTACATAATTACAAAGCCTCTATATGTAAAATGCATACTAACATAAGATTAAAATGTCATCATACTTTATATGCATATAATGTCCATTATTACAGCATCCTGTTAAATAACAAGATCTATTTTTCTCAACAATTGGCTATGACCTCAGCCGTCTGGACCAAGTTGTTATTGTATGAGATTGTATAAATTTCTGAATGGCACATGTGTGCCGTATTCAATCACGATTACTCAGACGTCAGAATAAAGTGGTCCTGCTTTAATAGATAAGCGAGGTTCTAAAGTGGGCGGTTCCCTCTATCTATCCTGCTAGTACGGGAAAAAGCGTGAAGCTATTTTTTTTAATAAATATAGAAGAAATTCAATTTATTATTCTATAAAAATAAGAATATAAAAAAAAGTTACCTTTAAATTAGATTACGTATAGATTTTTACGTTTCCTATAGAGAAACTATTCAAGTGCAAATTATATAGAACACGAATATGCCGCAATATCGCTATTTTATATAACTCTTGTACATATAAATTCAATAAATACAAAAAGTTATAAAATTTTGAGTCTTGAAATATTGAAATTTATACATAGCCTAGTAAAGCATTTTGGTGAGGTGGATAAGAGTTCATTCATTATTTAACGATGGTACTAGGTTCAATTTTGTCATGAGTAAGCAATTATTTTTAAGTATTAGACAAGTGCTAGAATCCTGTACCAATTCTATAATTGTACGGGAAGAACAAATATTTTATAAGTAAATTTAAAGACGTATGCATTAAATTTTGTATGCAATGAACCGTAGATGCGACAAAATAAATCTTATGATTACTTTTGTCGTAACTTACGTTGGAGTATGGAACTAGAAATTTGACATTAATTTCAGCATGATAGGTACCTACCTGTAAGTGCTTGGACAAATTGAACAAAGACATTGAATAAAATGGGCGTAATCAACAGACAGACAGACAAAAACAGACAACAATCTCTTCTATTAATTTATTAAGTTACCCGTGTCATGGATCCGATTTTTTCATTATAGGTACGTTACCGTAAAAAGTTTGCTCGAACACTTAGTACAATAATTGAATAGAATACCAGTACATGAACAGCCATTATTATCATAATAAAAACAGCTACATATATGCCATTCTCTTCTATTTACAACACTATAATTATAAATGAACCTGTTACCACTGTCATTACAATGTGAACCGCAGAAATCGACTACAACGTCACATATTCTCAAAATTGATATTATTAATATAATCGTTTATACAGGTTTATGTATGGAAATAACTTTGTAAATCCCTTAATTATATACCTAGACAAAGCCCGTCGATCAAGTAGTATCTAGAACTACTTAAAACTAATAAGCATCTATTGTAGTTTAATGTAATCTAAATTAAAACGTACAAAAACGGCATGATGGCAGGTATCTAATCTAAGCTGAGGCGAGTCATGTGTGCAATTATAAAAGACAAAAAATCACTAAAAAATAATGGCCAACTAATGACAGGGTCAATGTACTTTCTATTCAAATTGATTGACAGTAGAAAAAAAAACTAGTGCGCGTTGGAATTGCCAGCAACAGGTTCCGTAGCACTTTTTCCTTTAGTATTTTAGTAACGCCATTTTGATATAGTTAACGTAATCTAATTTAATGTAGTAGTCGTGCTTTTGTACGTTTTTAAGGAAAAATTGGAATGTTCATATTTGTATATAAACGTATATTTGTAAATAATTGATAGCTAAGCTTAAAGCGTTTGAGTCAACGCTTTCAATTCAAAATTCTTAACCAAATAGATTTTTGCAAGCACTTTGGAGCTGAATGACTACAAAGCTACCACTGCAGTGGCTAGAAAGACAGTTCAGCTGAGAAGAACCGGCAAGAACATACACTATTTAAATAGTTTTAATTCCACACATTTATGTCTCTTAAGCATTCTTGAACACCTGAACTTTTATAATTAGCATTAATTTTATAGTAAGTTACTTAAAAATTTTAAAGTGGCAAAGTTGCAAAAATAGAAATAGAGAGGGATCATTGATGTATGGATAGACAAGAATCCTTATTTTTACTATGATATATATCTACTTTTAAATGGTTGAGCCCAGCTAGTTTAATACCTATGAAAGAAAATGCCTTTATTAGGAATCAAATCTACAACCGTCGTCTACACACTAAACTACAATAGAGTTTTATAACATATAAGCTAAACGAAATTCCTCAATCTCCCTTACTTCATCTCTATTTAAAAACCTTTATAAGATAAAGGTCGGTGAGGTTATTTCGATCGTACGTTAAAAAAGCAATTTATCACATTCACAATGAAGGAGCGCAATCTATTTGTTTATTGCTGCGATATATTTTTCATATCTTGTGTTATTATGTCATGGTTATAATTAACGATCTGCTAGAGTCTTCTACCTCCAGATACCTTATATAGTCTTGTCATATTCATGAAATTTATAAGTGAATTGGGAAGGAGTATATGAAACAAATAAGCGTATGTTCAAGTAATATTAAAGATTGGTTAAAATACCAATCTGTTTTTAATTGAATGTAAATCGATATATATATATATATATATATATATATATATATATATATATATATATATATATATATATATATATATATATATATATATATATATAAGCAGGTTTATTAATTAATTAAGTAAGTTAGTTAAGTATAATTAATTAAGTTAGTTTTTAGTAAAAATCTTTGTAAAATGACCGTTTTAAGTAAAATTAGTAAAATATTAGTTAAATAATTGAAAAAAGAGTTTAGAGTGAAGTTAGAAAGTAGTATAGATAAATTAGAATGAAACGGAAACAAAATGCACAAACAAAATATAAGCCCTCATTTCCACCGGACACCTATCGTAATACATTATATGGAATTATTATGGAAAAATTTAATAGTTTCCGTCACATCGAGTTGGATTTAAGACGGGATGTAATGTTCATTTTATTGCATATATTTTAGTATAAGTATAGATTTACATAAACTAATGTTTGCAATAAAATTTCTAATGCGGAAAAGATTTTAATAAACTACAGGCACTTAACGAGAAATTGACCTTGGAATAATATGTTTAATCAAAACTTAATAGAACGAAGATTACACATACAAGACTTTTGACAAAATGTGACATAACGGACATTCACGGATAAATTTTAGACAAAGCGATGAGCTTCGTCTCAACACAAAACGTTTGAAATTTCGGCCAAAAGTGGGGAAGGGGGTTGCCTTGACTCTTTATAAATATTATTTTAATTTTAATTGCAATGAAGAGTCTTAAATACACCAGTTCTGTTACTCATATAACAAAAGAAAAAAAAAAACATGGCGATAGAGCTTTCTTAACCTTAAACGTGATGGTTGTGAGTTTCAATCTCATAGGGGAATTTTAATTTCCCTCTTGTATAAGCAAAGTGCGCCATTCAGTACGCAGTAAAGCACAGAACAGAGTGTCTTAACACTATATATAAAGCGTGAAGCTAACAAAAAAATAAAAATCCAAGCCAAAGTTTAGCGAATTTAAAATACAAAAGCTCATAATTAGAAATGACGTACACATACATCAGGGACTCGCACGATACAATATTTTGCACAAAATTATACATTGGAAGCGTTTTTATTGCGGCAAAACGCATTTGCATAGTGATTTACAGTTGAATCATCTTACCTCCGCCAGCCAAAATAATTGCGTTCGGGACGCGCCAAGTATTCAAACACTGTTACAAGCTTGTTTATGTTGTGTAGCACTAGATATTTCTTTTTGGAGTGATTAGACACTGTATTCTGATTTGTTTTTTTTTATAAGAGTTATAAAATATATTGAACTATTGAAATATCTTTTTTTTACTTTGTTAGTTTTAAAAGTAGATAATTTTTTATTGTTATATATATTTTTTTTTTTTTTTGCAACTTATGCAGAGATTTGAAATAAGCAAGCTGAACGAATATTTTTAGCACAAGTGACAGCTTTATCATTGTGATAATTAATACTACCATACCATACCATTAGTGACACCATAATAATTATAAGAGATATAAAAAATCAATAATACTTGATGAAGCAAAATAAATCTTCAATTTACGTAAGAAAAATTGTTCACAAAATTATGACTTACTTAATAAAATCGTATATATGATTTCATAATAATAATCAATTCTAATATATGTAGGTATAGTTTGGATATACAATAATAGTACGTAGCCCCAATGAGTTTTATATGAAATATTAATATATATTATAATACCTATAAAATACTATGACAATATTGAATACAATAGTGATATAGCTACTATGTTATAGCACTTTAAGACGCCAGTCTTATTGAAGACGACCTTGCCAGCCAATTTGTACTGTGTCAAGGATCAAGCTCATTACATCGTTTTCAATTTACTATTATACTACGGCCTTGCCACGCCATGAATCTATGTTGAAGTTCATTAAATATGATTAATTTTGCTATAGCCTTTAAAATAATGAAAAATGGGAAGTAAGTGTTTTTTTTGAGTAGGTATAAGTACGGATAGCAAGAAAAATGAGCATAATTTACTTATGGTGTTAATGGCGTTTTTAACTCTGGATTCCTTTACTTTTGCCCACTTGGTAAAAATTAATATTCATATTTAAAATTAATCTCTATATATAATTTTAGCTTTAACAACGTCAAATACTACTCGGCTAACCTATCTGGCATTGTATCCGGCATATAAATGCCTTGATACGATTAAAAAACCTAGCAACTATAAGAAACAGCTCAATTTACATCGATAAATAATTTTAAATATGGTATTATTAATTAGACAACCATTTAAAAGACAGTTAAAAACTTAACGCATTACAAATTGTATACAGTTAAGTACAAAGTAATTAACGATGACTAATATGTGAGAAATAGATGGGGGAAGCCAAATTAATGTTTGAACACACTTGAATTATTTTTTGTTTATTTTGATGGGTTAATGAATTATTTCAATTTTGCTATCCTGGAAATACAAGTACGGCGTTGAATTCCGCCACTTACGAGTTCAGGTGGAAAGTGGAGAAACAAGTGTCTTAACGCAGACCACTAGATAACATAAAAGTATATAAATATATATATTTTTGTAGCTTCACGTTCTATCCCGCACATAGAAGGATCGCAAGGAACGTACCTAGAGTTACGACACCCGGTTCCCCACTTTCCGCCTATTTTAGACTCAACGCCGTGCTTTGCCCTGTTGCCAGAGCGAAGACAATGAAATAAATAATTTCTCCTCGAGTGAGAATCGAACCGACGAACCGTCGCGTTTACAGGCCAGGCTTTGCCTCTGCGCCACGAGGTTATATAAATATCTTAAATATAAATACTATCTTACCATAACATAGTACAGCCTCACTGGCTGGTGACACAGCGGCGTAATTTGAAAAATATACATACATAAACTAATATATTATACTTTTAACACTTTAGTTACTGTTGAAACAGTACAGGTACATATTATAATCATAATTTTATTTTATTTAGAGAATACTATAGAATAAAACGTGTCAAATATATAAACAATGTACCTTACTGAAAAGCCAGCGCCCTTCAGAAGTAACAGTTTACTGATTAATTGATAACAAAACCAATTAACTAAATATATGTGTTATAATACTACTAACACTAGCAATTGATTATGTTTTTTATTATTATTTCGTAGCAAAGGAAAATATTCTAATCGAACCCATAGAGAATTATGGAGATAAAGCAAATTTGAACTTGCGTCATAATAATATACGCACCCGTTGTAAGATACTTTACATCTTACAAATTCTACGATTATAACGGCAAAAAAATTAACGAAGGTAAACTATACATAAATATACATATATACTATACTGTTAATATTTTGAATTATAGGTAATTTACCTCAACCGGTCATTGAATTCACTTCTTTTTTCAATAAAATAACCACTGCACTCAACAGACAAGTGCTAATGTGTTCGGTAAAATAACAAAGTAAATATCAGTACATTTAGTATTTGCTGTTGCAGTCAAAACACATTTTACTTTTAACTCAGTTATGGGGTACTAAGTTTACATAAGAAATTAGCAACCTTCAGCGAATATCAATATTTTGCTATGTTTCTGCCAATTTTATGTAACGTTTAAATATATTACGTATATTATTTTTTTACCGGTTTACCCTTTCTGGTACAGCTGGTTAAGCAAAGAGAAGCTAGTGTAAAGATGTTCTTTTATACGCTTTCCGAATGCACGATGTAAAAACATACCAACATACCTACATATTCACATAAATATATGCATATATTATAGTATAATATAATTAATAAAAAAATGCACTTAAATTAAGCATTATTAGCTAGATTCAAGAAATTACCTAGATATTTCATAATTACGTGTAAAAATTTGTAAAAATTGTCCAATTTTGTGTGAACGTCGGCGTTGTTCACAAACATACAGCTACACGTCGACACTGTAATTATTGTTAAGCACCAATTTTATGTTTTAATGTATCTTAAGAGCCATTGCCGGCAATTTCACCTCAGAATCCGTATGGACCATTAAGTTTGTACCGGAGGAGCCTAAATGCTTATAATTTAAAAACTTTCGGCCTTACTCTGCAAGTAAAAAATGTTTAGTGTTGAATATTTTAACATTATTAAAACTAAGATAATATTGGGAGTAAAAAATTATAATAGCGTACCTGTGTATAAATTTTAATATTTAAAAAAATTAAATAAGAACTGAAAGTAAGTAGATTTATTTCTATATATTAAGACGTAAGGCAAAACCTTTGAACCAATTTTTACAAAAATTGTGCGGACCCAGGAATATGAAATTTGGCACACTTATAGTTTATGTGTAGGAGAAGTGCAGAAGGCTAACATTTTTTAATAATAATGTTTATAAAGAACATTTAATCAATACATGAAACATTACACACACTACCATATGTTTAACAATATAACTTTTGTATTAAGTGACATACACGTCGCTATGGCAACGCGTATTTCACATGTCAACTGGTTCTCTAGTATAAATAATTATAGCAATATTATTATATCCTATGAAAAAATATAAGCCCGTATAATTATTAATGATACAAAATTACTGTAATCGAGGTTACATTTCAATCTATCTGTACTTGTAGGCTTTGAACCTTGGAAGTTATATGAAAATTACGAAACTCGTACGTTCTATACTTATAAATTTTGATTGCCTCATTTGTATGAAAGGTTTTTGATTAATTATTAGAAGTAGTACAGCTAATTAAGAATGGAAGTGCTTAAACTTGGTTCTCGCTGCCTACAATAAAAAAAAGATATTTTAGACATTCTAAGTTAGAAGTAAAATCCATAGGTTTTAGTCAGAGTGTGTTGCCATAATAAGTTATATGAGTAAATAAATAAATGGCATTTCGTTTGCACAAATGCTAGTAAACTTGTACAGTATCGTATGTCTCGTGGACAGTAGAATTTGTAGTGTGAATAGCCTAAAGGGAAAGTAAGGAGATGGAATTTATATGTTTTTATCTTTAAGCAAATCTGGATAATTATGGAGTAGGCAGTAGGAGCTTAAGTGATATGACACTTTAGTCTTTACCTTAGTTTGGAGAGATGCATGTTAGATGAATTTGTCGGTGTCCAGATACTATGTTGACAGGTATTTAAAATTATTTTATCAGGTCTATTATAAATTTTAGCTTCATATATAAAAAACTTAGCGTCGAGATACTCCGTCCTTCGCTTCTCCCCAATTTAATATAATACGGGTATAATTGCGGAATTCAACACCGCGATCTCCTTTCATGGCAGAGAAGAAAGACAGAAGCTGCACACGAATTACATTAAGTCTAACAAAATTAACCGTGATAAGCGTTTTTCTATTCTATTACACATGCATAATCTATGCCAAGAGATTACTTTATTTATAGACAATGGCGCTAATATTTATTTAATAATATACAAGTCAGTCAGTAAGTCAGTAGTAATTATGAATTTCGTAGGTTTGCAAATTAATTTTCTACTTCAATGATGCTTAGCGAAGCGCGTGACATGATAACGTATCGATGTTAGGTGACATCAGAGGTTATATGGTATAGCTATTTTGAAAGCACCTACCTATATAAATAATTAAAGTTTATTTTTGGATATGATATACAATTTTTTTTTGTAATTGTCTCGAGCTTCTCGCTATTCTTCTTCGAAAGAATATACATTACGAATGAGTACTAAAAATATTATTTAAAGAATGTAACAAAGTCAAAATATACTGTACATTTAACTATATTTCGACGTCGTGAATGAACGAAAATTATGCAGTTTTAATTTATTTTTGACAATATGCCAAGCAACTAGTGTTCCGCAGACATCCGAAGCAAACATGTGAGCTATAAATTTTAATTTTAATTTTTATTCATTTGGATTTATACATGAGTGCAAATGACGTGACGTGAGCTACTTAAGCAGTACTTATGATAGATACTAAATAAAATATTAAGGATTAAATATTTTATTAAAATTATGTAATTCATTATTCAAAACAAGCTTATTTTACAGTGAGTTTAAACAATTAAGATATATATATATATATATATATATATATATATATATATATATATATATATATATATATATATATATATATATATATACATATAACAGTTCTATATATATCGTTACTAAGTAACCGATAGAGAGACAAGACAGCCCAAAGACCTAGAGTAAAAAGTCGTTACTTGCCTCAGGCATCATAGCGGCACACTTTAAGACGATTTCTCGAAATTCTTACGGGGACGAATTTAATCATATTCTTAAAAGTAAATTCAAATTAAAATCTAAAAAGGTTTTAATAAAAGTATTATATAATAAAACAAAAAACACAAAAATATTACAATATTCGTTTATATATTCATATTGTAAAGATAAAAAATTTGGTAATTATGACAAAAAAAATATCAAGGTTTTAATGAGTCTCTATTCACCACAACGTACAATTTTGTACATATTTAAGAAAAGAAAATTATATATAATATAATATATTTACATAGTATTTTTTGCAGTATTTATTTAAAAGAATAACAAAGACCAAGGTAATTTTGTACAAGACAAGAATACACAATCTGCAAGATCATCTCCGCTAATGGACTACAACTTCCTAGTTGAAAACAACAACGCAATTGTAGTTTTTACTTACTTTAAATGCTTAATTATATTTTGTAATTAATATTTACCTATTATTACATTTTTATTTCTATGAAATTAATATAGGTACATATTTGCATTGAAATGCGAAGAAAGTAAAAGTTGTAATAATCCTTCACAAGTATTGCCCTGTCGGGAAGTACCTACCTATTTACGTAAAAAATAAGCAATCGATAACATGCACATCTTAAATAACACCCATAAGGGTCAGGTCAAAAGTTATTTAAAACGTGCATGTTCAAATTAAGCTATATTTAAAATAATACCTAAACGATGAAAATTAAATACTTCTAAGCTTAAACACAACTTACTTGCCCAGTAAAAAGCCTCTCAACTGCGCCATAATAATATGTTCTTAACATATTCGTCTATACCATTTATAAAAACGAATACATTTTATACAGCTTCCTGAATCTTTCTAAGAAACAAATCGTTAAATGCTATAAAATCTGATATAATATTAGCATATTACCAGTATTTAGTATGACGCGAATTGATGAAACCATTCATTTCTTCCATACGTATATACGTCTACTGCTTAACTTAACTTCTACGTACATAGTAGCTAACGAGTGTATTAAATCAAGTGGGCAGGTGTGGAATCGCTTTAAATGGCAGACGGTTGACTGGCCATCAGAGGAGATACACTTAGAAATAGCATGAGACCAACTTGGTAGTACTCGTACCAGTAGATTCTTTCAATTCATGATTTCACTAGTAAGTATGGTAAAATAAATTATTTATAAAATAAGTTATTAAATGGAAGGTAATATATGCGAATATGTTAAAGACGATTCATTTCTTAAGTTAGAAATTCCAAAACCAAATTTTCCAAAAGTAATATCAATTCAGTTTAATTACAACAAAATTAATAGTACAAATTCATGTAAAATTTAAACGAAGAATGCAGCGCCATTGCCATTATATCTTTTCCACCTAATTAAAGATGCTGCAAGATAAAAATACAAAGTAAATTATTTGAAGTACATTAGATTAAAAAAGCGTAGTGTTGAGTTCTACAAATCAACGCAACATTGCCTATTCGGACGGAGAGTCTTAGCACTAACATCTCACTACTCCACCCTACTAAACGGGATGAAGAGTGATACAAAAAAACAACTGGAATAAAAGACTAGACTAAAATATGCTACTTCTAAGTTTCTCAGCTCCACAGCTCGGATGTACCGGCCATATGATTTATTTCCACAATTAACCATGAAGTCCACAATCTTATGGGATTATTAAACCGCAAGGTATACGTTTCTAGCTTTTTAACATTACATTCGTTGGGAATTATTCATGCAAGCTAACTATATCTTTGCCTTTGTAACGACTCGCTATAAATTGACGATACAAAAATTCTATGGAATGAATTATTTATTTTGACGCATTTCTTTTATGAGGTGGGTAATATTTTTTGTTATGTGGCGGATTAATTTATGGTTCTATTTAGAGAATTCGATGAATTGTGGAATAAAAACTCATACTTATATTTTACTTTATTGAGATACCGAAGTAATAATTACAATGCTCTTAATTTATTTTAGTTATTTTCAGTTCAGAATTCCCAAATTTCGTAACTTATTAACTATTTAACTTATATTAACTAAATAACTACTTATACTAACTTATTAAATTATATCAATGTAGTTACAACTTTTATCGATTATATCATACCTTAGAGACTGTTGGAAAAAGATTACTGGCGGATCGTAAAAACAAAAGCTTCTTTCCAATCGAAACAACGGTTAAATTTTAACTAAATTTTTAACACAATAATCGTAATGTGTAAAAAGTCCATTTTTTAAATATTTTTTTAGTTTTCGCTTAAAGCAGGGTAGGCAGAGACTGCCTAGTGTTCGCATTTTAGACATTACTTATTGAGTGGTGGAATATAACAATTAATTTTGTCTTATCAGTGGGTAGAAACAAAACTGGATCATTCCCGGCATCAAACCCGTACCCATCTTATCTATAGTCAAATGTCACTGCTAGGAGCCGACCAATACCTAACCACAATTACTCTGCCAAGACTGTACGATTAAGAAGAAGAAGAAGAAGTCACTGCTATATTTAGATTTTACTCGTATATAATCATTGAAGTAATATCAATTTCCTTACATACATATATTCTTAGCAAACCTAACAAATTAGCAAATTCATTTAAAATTTAATCATTCAAAGTATAAGGAACAATAATAAATGTAAATTATCGGAGGAGCCCACTCAATGACACGACTGCACGTCTAAGAACTTCGAGCCGACAATTAGAGAATGAACCGGTTGTAATTTAATTTTCTGTGCCCATTAAACGGCCAATTATAAAAGTTATGGCCACAGCTTTACTGGAATTCGAGAGTTTATGTAACTACTTCGATTTAACATTTACGAGTATTGATTTAAAAAAAAATATTTTGTTATTTGTAGTCAGTGTTATAATACCTATATATTTTTTAATACTTAGTATAGTAAAATTATAAAGCAGACGATTTTGGTTTTTAATGTTATTTAAAACATTAAATTTCTCTGGTTTGGTGAATCAAAATTGGTTGGAGAGTCTAGCACGTTTGGGTTTCTTTCTGGGTTCTCTCTGGCTCCCATGGTACTATGTGGGACCGGGGAAACAAAACAATAATAAATGAATTTCCGTTTTCAAAGCTCATTACACACATATATTATGGTGAAGTACACATAGCAATCTAATTTATTCAATAAATTGCTTCTTAAGAACGGTATGTCAGTTTCAGGCTCCGAAAACCAGAAGTGTTCGCTAACTTTGAAACTTTGACAGCGTACCTCTAAGATGGTCTCTTGAAACCAATTTCTAATTATTTGGACACTTTCAAGTTAAGCCGTACCTAAATTTCTACCCAAATATATTATTAAGTGATTTCTGGCATCTGATCTGCCGATACAGTAATTAGATATATTTTTAGATTCTCTTATAAATTTAGAAAATATTGACTAAGTTAGTTCCAGTAAATTCATGAATGGCAAATAATACATATTGTGTATATTAAATTCATATTTAAGATTTCCCTGGTCCAAGAGATTTGGTGGAACTCAACGTTGTAATTAGTCTACCAAAGCGGGGAAATATGAATAACCCATTTCGCCAAATGGGAATCTAACCTATAACCATCGTATTTGCCATCACACGCTGTCCCTCTGCGCCACGATGATCTCAATAATATAAAATTGTAATAACAATCAAATAAAAATAAAATAAACACACTATGCTTCTGTATAAAAATGAAGCAACCAATGAACCAGTTTCATTATCACATCCGATTGTAGAAACGTATAGAATCTAAGATGACAAAAAAAACGCTTAATGATAATACGTACGAGGCTTCTTCATACAAATATGATATTAGCTGTGAATAGAAATTCTGCAGCTGCTATACTTGTTCGTGGCTCGCCTGCTAGTGAACTTACCTGTAAAGAAAAACAATATTTTTATAATACACGGATATATCCTTGAAATAAAGATTACTTCTACAATGGTATTTTACAATTTGTTCGAATTTAAAATATGGCTTTAGGACAAAATAATATAAAATTTTGATATCAAGAATATCTTCTTGACATTAAATATTGAATGGCGGAACATAACGCAGCACTTTGATTTGTTACCAGAGCAAAGAAAAAAAAATATTTATTTTACAGTCAGACACTACACTGCTGATAGAGTAGTATTAAAATTTTAATTCATTACTTTATTTTCAATAAGAAAATATAACAGGCTAAATTAAAATTCATTAGACAATTCAATATTTAATTTCCATTTATAATATATTGTTTTATAATGTATATAATATACGTCATAGTGACGCGTATGCATTAATTTGGATGAAAAAGTTATTTATCTGTATATTTATTTATGAATGACAGCATTATAGATTAGCGAGACAATATATTGACTGTATATACGAAGGTTATGGGCTGAATCTCCTACTGAAAGTTTCCTCTTTGCAAATATATAATTGACTATTGACTAATTAGAACAGTGAAGTCGTCGTGGCGCAGCGGTTCTGCGTCAGAATATAAACGCGACGGTTGTGCTACATTCAATTCTTACTTGTGGAATGATGTATTGTGATTTTCTTTGATCTAGTTAGACAAAGCACAGTCAGTCAACACGCGTCTCCAAGATTAGGCGGAAAGTGAAGAAAGTAGTGTCTTTACACTAGGCTCCCTCGCCCTCATCCTGCTACATGATGAATATGGCGTCAATAAATAAATGTGTAGTATAGTGTCTTACTACTAGAACCTCTTTTCATTTATAATTGACTAAAATTCAATTTATAAAATTATTGAGCATTGACATTTACTACCTTTGTATTATTTATTTAACAGCTTGAACATAACATTTAATTTACGAGTTTTTTACGCCATCCATTGAAGATTTTTATTTCATTATAACTGACTCAATTTATTGTGAATCTTGTAATTAATTTGACTAGCATTATTGGCTAATTATTTTAATATTTTCAAAAGAATTATAGACAAACTAAATAATGTTAAACAATAGGGAAATTTTGGAAATGTGTGCGTAGCACCTTTCCGTCCGTTTCCAACAGGTGTGAGTTCGAGTCCCTATACAGTTAACATTTAAAATTATAAACGTTCCCTACAAAGAAAAAAAATACACAAGATTCTAAAGAAAGCACGATATTTTAACTTTTCAATTGTCCTCATTCGAAGCTATCTCACAACAGTCAATTACAGCCGCAGACGCTGTACAGAAACGCGACCCCATCAGAAAAGAAACAATAAAACAAAATAATTATAACTTTTATAATTACAGTATAATTGCAAGTAATTGCGTCATTGCAATTGCAAACAAGATGAAAACTGAATATTTATTTATCAATGGCAAGATATCAACAAAGTAGGACTGGCCCCTTAACCCCGTTCGTGATTCCACATAATTGTCTTTGGTAAAATATTATCATAATTCACGCATTATCATGTCCATTGTGCAGTACATCTGTGGAGCGTCGGCACGATTTATTGTAATAACTACTTAGCAATTCATTATTTATCTCGTTTACCGGAAAAACAAATAATTTAAAACCTATCTTTGTACTATTTATGTCGCTACTTCCATATTTTTATAAATCTGTCTAATCTAATTTGTTTGTTTAATATATATATATATATATATATATATATATATATATATATATATATATATATATATATATATATATATATATATATATATATATATATATACATATATATCATATATTCTCGTATATCAATTAAGAAATAATAATTATTTCAACATATAATAAGCAGACGTTCCAACATAATATATTATCCTTTTTCTATAAATTATGTTTATAACACAACAGCTTCTTGATACGTATTTTACAGTTGCAACTTTAAGGCTTTAAGCGAAGTTCCAAAGGTTCCAAAATGTATTATAAATAAACAGAAGCGTTTCTGAATAACCCCGTTAATAAGTGAAAACCCCATGAAAATCCAATGAACAGTTCATAAAATTCCAAATATTACTTCAAGTTAAATCGGAACCGACGACCCTCAGATTTCATTGTCGATTCACACCAATGAGAAATAATATAATAGTCCATAAATAAACATTATTCTTCAATAACAGTTATGCATGCACCACTTATGTAATAAATATTCGTATACACTGATAGGCGTTTAGCCAAGACTTGCCAACGGAAGTGTTCATAATAATCCATCTTTGCATCGCTATGGGTACAGAAATGGAACACTTATATCCAATCATTTGGATTTGAATTCGGTTTGCGTCATAATATTCCATCGTGTTTATATTGGCCCGGTCAGATCTGAATATGAGACAATGCTGTATAGTCTTATTATTTATGTTCTATTTGCAGTATATAAATAGATCCAGTTTTTCCTTTCATGTAAATAAAAAAAAATAAGCTTTCTTTCTAATAATATTTTACTAACAATATTTCTTCAGCGTCATATTGTGCACAGATAGTACCATAAGGAGAGATAACATAGTGTCAAGACACTCTGTTAGCACTTTCCGTCTGATTACTTGGCAATAGGCGATGAATGGTGGAACTTAACGACACACTTTACATAGGGGAAAATGAAAATTAATAATTCATCTGAGTGGGGATCGAACTCACGACCGACGCATTTCACACGGTGTCCCACAATGTCCTTATTGATATTAATGAGATTGTCATAATTAAATTATCATATTACAACAGAAATTCCTTTAAACTTATTTATAAGAAAGCTAACGTTACATACTAATAGATAATTGTTGTGCACTGTACAGGACTTTTATAAAAAAAACATTGTTATATACTATGTAATTATAGGTAAACTTAACACTACTGTGGAACTAAAATAAGTTTTAAGCACAAATCAACATCCTAATAAAAATTATAATTAAAAAAAAACTAACAAAACCACAATAAAATGTACAAGACAAAAATAAAACAAATAATATTTAAATTATAATTTTCAAGAATTTGAAAAAAAGTACGAAAGTAAATAATGAGGTATTGTGGGCATTTTTCTTAAATCCTTCATCCAATAAGTTTTTTATTTTATTTATATTATTTTTCCTTTTTTAATTCATAAAATATACGTTCAATTTAATTTTATAAAAATACAAGGAATTTTACATTTCTTTACACAGAATTTTTGTAGGTATATGTCTATTTCAAATGATAGTTTTCCAGCAGTTAAAATAGTTTCAAACAAAAGTACCTATGATAAAACGTTCAAGCAATTCCGCATTGTATATCTAATTAATGTGGCTCAGTGGTTTCACATGCCACCATAATGTCGTTCCATTCATACTTGTCGTCGTATTTGATTTGTTTCATTTTCTTAGAACTATCTATACGTACCTTTGAGTCTAATGCAATTTCTTGTTTGACTATTTTAAGAGATACAACGGTTTGTTTTATGAGCTTATATTATTAATCGTTAGGAAAAATAAATTGAGGTCGTCGTGGCTTAGCGTCACATAGTGAGAGTGTAAGCGCGACGGTTGCGAGTTCGATCTCAACTCGTGGGAATGGCATATTTTCGTTTTTTCGCTCTGGTAAGAAATCAAAGCACAGTGTTGAGTTCCGCCACTCAATACATTATGTCGCGAAAATTATGCAGAAAGAAGGAACTATGTCCCAACACTAGATCCTCTCTGCCTACCTTATACCTATTTTTTTTAAATGGGACCTCTATGACTGAGTTTAGCTCAGGGCATTTCAAACTTGCAACAAACAATATGTAACAAGAGTAATAATCTTTAGAGTAATAATCTGTAATTCATTATTTTCAATAACATTACTGAGTGAATTCGCTGTATTGATTATAAAGCAATCTTTGAACAATTACGATTAATTCTAGGAAAAAGTAATTTTATTATTTTCTTAGGTACATAACAATACAATTAATATACTAAACACTTGTATCGTACTATAAATAATTCATTATTTATGTCACATATAGCAGAGCAGCAAGATCGAATGTTGAGACACTCCGTTTTCCGCTTTCCGCCTGAACTCGTGACACTGAAAGACATAATGTCCTCAAATATATATGAGATAGAACCCATCTCATTCACCATAATCATCATCAAAAATCTAAAATCCAACACATAATATAATATAATTGTCCATAGTGGTGATGTGCATAAATATTTCACCAGTACGTGTAATCCAATGTAATCGCCTTGCAGTTGGCTCGATGCCTCATCTCGTGAATAGTCTTATTGTTATATATTTTCGTACGTTTGACACGAGACAGATAATGGTCGTACATGAAAAGTTTATCGATGACGACGGAACTCTTAAAACATTACATGGCCACGGATTTTTGATGGCAATTCTGTATGAAATATGCATGTATGCATGGGTGTATGTATGTATGTATGTATGTACGTATGTGTGTATTTGTGTAACAATTGTAATTGATATAGAAGGTGACTTTGACACGTTTTATTGGTGTTGTTTAGATCAATTTGTGGTAATATCATAATAAGATAATATTGTTTTATATATTGTATTTAGTATAGTGAGAATTGGGCTAATAATTGTTATATTTTCAAAATTTTAGAGGCCAAAATAATGTACTTAACAACAACTGGTAAAAGAATTTGGATATTTTTATTCATATTTTCCACATTTTACGAAACGAAAATCAAGACGATGACGAAAGCGTCGTGTCTACTGCAAATAACCAAAATCAATGCTGAATTTATTTAACTTGATCGGGAAAACCTCTATAATATTCAGCTCATACTGTTTCTCGCATTTCCCTTTAAGCAGAAAGAATCTGCTCTTAAGAGACTCTAGGTGTCCACTCTACTTTTCTCCAGAAATCATAACATTAAGTGGCAGAACTCAACGCCGCGTACTCATAATATTTTTACATGGCAGGCAGAAGGAACCTAGTGTGTAGTTAACTCAACGTCGCAACTTGTTGCCAGATCTAAGAAAATAAAAGTAATTCATTCTATCCGAGTGAGAATCGAACCCACACACCGTCGCGTTTATAGACAGACGCTGTGCCTCTGCACAACGACATCCTGAAATTTTAATTTTAAAAATAGTCCGCTAGTTCCAATTTTTCCAACTAGTTGTAAAATATTTCGCCTAGTAGCGAGTTCTTATTATGACCTAATTGGCTCAACCGCCGACGGTTGCCAAGCGACGTATGATTTTCTGTGACAGCTCAAAGCTGTTTGTTTGAATTCATTTATCAACATCCGTAAATCTTATTGTTAAATATATTTTGTATTACTATTTTGAAGTGCTATTAACACACATAATTTAAATAATATAGACTTGTTTAGTATAAAATTAGTCGTATTTTTGCTTTATAACATCCACTTTTACATATTAATCATATTTTCTATTAGGGCTGACTGGCTTGAAAGTGAGTTGGTGACGTGTCACTATGTTTTTCTATTCATATTAGCGACATCTAATTGACGTTAAATGTAAATCAAACTCTTTTTGCCACTTTTTTAGTATAATAGTGCTTAAAATTTTATTATGTAATTAGGTATTTCTTAATATACAATTTTAAAGTTCAGTATTAATATACAATTTTAAATTAATCTTAGTATAATAAAAATCATACTTTAAAACAATCTTGTAAGTTATGTTTTAATAAAAAATATCCAAATTAATTATTGTAACTGTTTCTCTATAAAGTATTATCTTTAAATATAGTAGAGACCAACTCAAATGACTTTTGTAATTCGAATCATTCACGTGGGACCTTGTAAAACTAGTTCCACTTAGATGTGGATGCAATGTAAATAAAAACAGTTAACCTTAAAATATGTTTAATATATCTTTTAAATATTATATTATGCATGACATTTTTGTAGCTTCATACAGTGCTCCGCAAGTAGCGAGCAAGACACTACGTTCTCCGTTGTCGAGACATTAAAATTTAGGAACGGAACTTAACGCCTTTTGTTCATTGGTTATCACCACGACACCACTATACCACTGTGGTCTATTCAAACATGCAATCAATAAACTCTGATCAGTAAAGATAGTCAGAAAGTAAAGATAGTAAGTAACTAATAACATTTAAAATGCTCTGATTTTGTGCGGCTAGATACGGCGCTAAAAACTCTATAAAGGGCAAAAAAGAAAAAATCTAAATTAACTCTGTAAATACTATAAAATATAAAAAAGTTGTAAATATAAAAAGCTACAAATTTATGATATCGATACACTGAATCAGTATTATTGATTTCAACTATAGGTACTTAATTACTATACGTGATTTATTTTTGTAAAAAATATATCTGATATATATGATCTGTACGTACTTTTACTAAAAACATAAGGTGACCTGTTTTCAAACCATTTTTAGCATTTTACAGATATGGAAAGAACAGGGTCCACAATTTGTGAAACGTATCCAGTTAAGTGACATTTGGTCCAACTGCGTTTTAATTCCAGCGGTACAGCGTCTGACTGTAAACACGACGGTTTTGGATTCGATTCCTGTTCGGTGAATTGAATAATTTGTAATTTATCGCTCTTACATACTTTCAAAATATTCTATATCCTATTATCCTGCTTTATGGGATACAGTGCGAAAATAATTAAAAAAAAAACACTTGTCGCATCAAATGAGGTGAATAAAGAGTGTCTCATGACTAAGACTTATTTTTTATATTTTTACACTTTTTTAAAATTCAATATCGAATCTACACTCATCCCGCTTCAATCAAGGGAACTCTAATTTTACCTATACCACGGTCTTAATTATTTTCTTTGACTAATCTTGTATGTAACAGTATATAAGTATTCAGTACTTTGCTATACTTTTGCTTAAATATAACCGTGTGAATGTCTTTGGTTTTTTTAACAATTTGCCGGTACGTCGACAAAAGGAATTCCATCCATCTAAGGTCGAAGCATTTTATAGCGGCAGGTACTTTAATATGGCTTAACGTAGCATTTACGTTACGCTATTTATTCTTTTTTTGCAATCGAATTATTAAAATTGTTGATGGCTTTGATGTTTTGTCAATTGATTTGTAATAAAATTAAATGGTTAGTAAATTGAATGCAAATTAATTCGGATTTATAAAAATATTATTTTGATCAATCAGAATTCTTCTTAAGGTTATTAATAAGGAGACGATTAAGAAATTTATTTTATACGAGTATATAATTGGCGTTAGTGGCCGAGAAAGGCCATTGAAGGCGTTAATCTACACCATGTGACGTCATTTGTAGACGTTATGTGGGGTACGGGTATTAAGCAACTAGTAAGTTAAGTTTATAGAGTACTTGTTGATCCCCAAGCGATATCTATTTCTATATCTATATCTATTTCCCAAATTTTCTCTTATTGAGAATGCTCGGACTATAAATAATATTTTCATGGACTATAAATAATATTCCACTCCTTCACTTTTTAAATACATATAAAAAAACAAGTTATTTACAAAGCTTGTTTAAATTGTTGTTGTTCATTAATGTCTTCAAAGCAGTTATAATAAGTTAATTTATTTTCGTTTATTTTCATTTATTTTATTTAGTTTTCACGTGTAAACGTCTTTCTTTTTTTTTAAATATATAGGCATAGACCCTAGTTGAGAACTCCTGATCTAGACTCTGTCGGTGCATTAGCTTGTTGGCCTTGACTAGTAACGCTAGCAACTGGCCAAATCAGTTCCCGTATTGATAAGGCTTCTGATATTTTAAAATTGCATATAAATAAAATGCACATGGCAGGGTAGACAGAGGAAACCGTAGGAACCTAGTGTTAAGACACTCCGTTCCCCGCTTTCCGCCTTTCGAGGCATCGCGTGTTGCGTGGCGGAACTCAGCGCCGCACTTTGTCTCGTTACCCGAAGAAAATGAAAATCATGAATTCTCACCGAGTGGAAATCGAACGCATAAACCGTCACGTTTACAGGCAGAGGCCATGCCTCTGCGCCACGATGGGCAAAACGTATAAGTGCATATAATTTACATAATTAACGTAATAGTAATTCTAGACTATATAATAATATTTCTATACTAATATCTCTATAAGCATTTAGGTAAAATGTAAGAACACTGACGTTAACCAATAAAATTGAAACCGCTGTGTTTCAAATGACCAGATCTAAATAGATACCAAATGTTTACTTGTTGGTATCGAAATGGTCAGTTACTAGATTATAAATACATATATGGATCTCATTACTGATGCTGTTAACGTTGCTCCATTTAACAAATGCAATCAAATTGAATTAACTCGTTCAGTTTGATATACATTCAACTTTAGATTTGGACGTTCAATACTAGCTTTAAGCTTTATTCTAAGCGGAGCAGCCAAGGAGAACGCTTATGCTTCATCCGTCTGTCCGACTGTCATTAACATTATCATTCAATCGCTCCAGGAAGCTCTCATGCTTTTTATGCGACCTTCCTTCCTTCCTTCCTTCAGTATCTATGATACATTGTTTTCGAAGATTAACCGAAGGTCTCTCACTACCTTTATTTTTTTTTTAGGCTTTTTAAAATATATTTTTTTTGCAATATGAAATATATACTAAAAAAAATTATAAATAAGAAAGGTAATATCTTTGCAAATGAGTGTTCATTATGATTTTAAAATGTATATCCAAGCTTTGTTTAGTTATTTGAAGTTATCGTACTGTAAGTTATCGTTCATATTTAATTGAAAATTGTCTTCTTCTTTTTAATTCTAAAATACAAATATCCTTAGATATTCTTCTTAATTTGCCTATATTAAGAAGTAGTTAGATGAAAAAACATTTCATTTGTAGATAAGGTTTTAAATTTCACGAAGTAAAATACACCGTTGTATGGGCAATACTATATGGTATATTTCAATTTCTATCTAGCATAAGTTGAAAACAAAAATACGCTTCTTGATATTTATATTAAAAATTATTAAAATATACCAATTCTATAATGTTCTATGAAGAAAATTCATTGCATGAATAAATTTAATAAGCCGGTGATCGCGCTAGCTTACGAGATGCTCTTGTGTAATATATTTGTATACGAACAATCACATAACATTGAAAGATTCAAGGTGACGTTTCATAATTAATAAAGTAAAAGCAAAATATATGTCTTGGACAAGAATATTTTGCAGTCTCAGTAGAGTTTATAATATATGTTAAACGGTTTTGTTTCAACAGTAAATGTCAAATTATATGAAATTATTTGAGCTGTATTTGGCTTAACTCAACGTGTTTCACGTGAATTTATAGTTTAGCTTCCTGCATAAAGAAGGGTAGTTAGAAAGAATCTAGTGGTAATGGTCACGTATTCTACCTTACATCGTATATATATATTCGTCAAGAAATAGGTAATATTTATCAAGCAATAAGGATTCCGTGAGCTTAATAATTATACCTACAGCTTAACTTCATACGAGCAATAAATTCATCATAATTTTCAAAATGATGATATATTTGCACATCCCTTTATTTGTCTGAAACCTATATTAATCTTAAGAAAATTATAATTTTGTATTTACTGCATTCCGAATTCATTAATATAAAATTTAATTATTATTTTATATAGCATTTATTTAAAATAACACCAGAAAGACCTTGGAATACTTTTATTATTATACATTTTAATGTCAATTAAACAATATTATATAAAAAATATATATTTAAGTAAACATATTTAACCGCGTCCATGGTTGTGTAAATATTACAATCGTACAAGTGTTCGTGAATATTTAGTTAGATAATCTGAGTAAATGTCTATATGGCAAAGTCGAGGTAACAATGACTTACAGATAAAATAAGCATATAAAATACAAAATATAACATTTTGTAGACAAATTACAGATTAAACAAGTTTTAGGAAGTTTCAGATAGAATATATAGACAACCTAGTGTCAAGACACTTAGTTCTCCGCTTTTCCAAATTCATGAATCAATTATAAATACAAGATTTTGAAGTACACTCATTTCAAAGTAGGTCAAGACCTAGTAGAACTACTAGAAGTCGTTTACTGCAGTTAATTGTTAGCCGCGAATGGTGCACGCAAAGTTAACCCAAGACATAAGTCGACCCCGTGTGTTACTAGGTCAGTGTCCAGTACAAACATTAATGATAAACATCTTATTCATATAAACGTTATGCGTTTTGCATTTCTATAGAAAATATACGTAAAAATATTCAAATATTTCTAGAGAAAAATCTCGCATCTTTTATATTAGATATTTATTTATTTTAATTTGATCATAAGCATCGGTGAGCATTTGGACGGTAAGCGACTCACTATATTAATATTCACTTACTCTATAAAAATGAATTTAAATTAAAAAATAAATGCGTAAAAAATATAAAATACCTATAGTAATTAGGTGGCAGACGTGTCTACCTCTCAGGAGAGGCGAAAGTGACGCGCTACAAGGTCACACATGAAGAAATGCGTGCGCGCACGCTTGCATAACCATTCTGACGTTGACATTGATAGTTCATAACGGTATATCATACACCGTTATGAATTATGTAAACGTATATATATGAAGCAGTCATGGCGCCCTGGGTCTTACTGTAAACGGGACAGATATGGGTTCAAATCCCACTAAAGGATATGAATAATTTTCATTTTCTTGCTTTAGTAACTAGACAAAGCGCAACGATGTATTCCGCCTTATTAACTTCTAAGTAAAAAAAATGCAACAAACTCTAATTTTAACAGTTAAGAATTACATATTATAATATCAAAACTAAGAAAAATACCCCTCGCATGATCGTTTATTATTAAATAAAAAGACAATACAAATACAAAAAAAAATTGCTAAGTTCATTTGAATCGTAAACTTTTCAAAATGAATATTCTCAATAATATTTCACATACGTATATAAATAATTAGACTGTATTCGACGCCAATTTCATCTATTGTTCCTGACGATATAGTCTGCCCTGAGCTGGTCATCTGCCAAGTGCCCGATCGGCTATTTTTGGCTGGAGTGTTACTATCGTCGCAACGTTTGGCTCTAAGAACCTTCATTCCCAGACACTTATTTATTTAATTTACCTTTACCGTTAGCATTGTGGTAAGTTTTGGCAATAGGTGAGTTTTTTGATTGCTCGAGTGGAAAAAATTATTCAAAAAATAGAATATAATGCTACTTTCATAAAATTTTATTTTTCATGTAGTAAATTAAAAATATCTAAATATGTTAGCTTTTACCAGTAAGTGTGTGACTATGAATTTTATAGTAATTCGTGTTACAATAAAAAATATAAATGAGATTACATAAGCTAATTATCTTAGCAATTATATATGCTATTATACTATTACCAGCCAAATAGAGAAACAAGCTACAAAAACATAATTTGATTGTGCAATGATACTGTTGTATCGCAAGTGTTTAATGAAACTTACAAAAAAAAACGTATAAATAAATTCCATCGACAAGAAAATGAAAATTAAAAAGTAAGTGTATAAAAAAAGTATTTATATATTTTCTTCTAACAAGATTCTTCATTAAAAAAAGACGAAGAAAATGTAAAACGAATTTAAAAATTCATTTCTATTGCAAATTTTGTTTTTGCACTGTAAGTAATTGATTATTTTATAGCTTGGTCAGAGTTCAATTTGTATTAAGAAAAATGTTCATGTATATTGTTCGTTTCAGTTTGAAATATAGAATCAAAGGTGACAATAACTTCGTCTTTCTTATTGTCTTTGGCAAGTCACAAGAATTAATATGTGTCTACAATACTAAATATACGTACAGAAAATAGTTTAGTAATTTCTGATAATTTTATTAGTATTGTATAATTTGTGGAGTGCCTGCGTCGGGAGTGAGCTTTCTTGCATTTAACAGGGTCTTGGCTACCTATCTTTTCGGCGAGAAGAACGAACTGATTCCTCTATCGGAAATTCCTATTAATTATTGAATGGCAGAATTTATTAGATTTTTATTAAATAAAAAAAAATTAAGTTTGTGATATTATTAGCTAAGTATGTCGATGTCCTTCAAAGAGTTTCTTTTTAAAAATACAGCGACAATGGAGCGAAGTCTACTAGTACTACTAGCGCCAACCTAAATACAAATTTATACGTTCAATAAAGAATCCTATCCATCTAACTATAAAATCCACAGATTTATTATCAGGTTTCAACATATAAAAACATCGGTAAAAGCCCAACAAAGCGCACGCGTCTATTTGTGATCGTCGTAAAACGTCCGCTAGATTTGATCCGCCACTTGTACTTCAAAGCTACTCGTAAACGAGGTCAATACGGTGGATGTGTATCAGGTATTGCATATCGATTGCTTGATCTGTGATTATTGATGATTGAAACGGAAGATGGACTTTAGTACGATTCAAGAAAACAACCATAAAAAGTATAAAAATAGTGCTGTCTGTTTCACATAGAACTAATTCTGTAATCTTTTAATTATGTATATATATATATATATATATATATATATATATATATATATATATATATATATATATATATATATATATATATATATATATATATATATATATATATATATATATATATATATATATATATATATATATATATATATATATATATATATATATATATATATATATATATTGTGTAATCGTTTATTATACCTCTTGACAAAATTCTAAGCTATTAAGTTTGATTTTTTCTATGTATATATGTATGTGTGTTTTATGCAATCGGGTTTTGTATTTTTAATAAATATTATACATTTTCTTATTTTATTTCTGTAGATTTTTTCGTCTAACAATCTATAACACTAAATTAATTTAAATTACACGTTAAATTACACGTTACTGGAGGGACGTCGCTCGTTTAGATATAAAGATGTATAAGAGAATTTTTTGCCTCTACTCTCTAAAATATTTAATAGCGGCCCCGGTTTTATAATATCGATAATAACACGACTAAAACGTTCACGGCAATTAATTTTATACATTGAAACGGCGCAATAAACTTGACTAGAGTCGACTGATATAGATTATTTGATATAGCCGTGCGGTCCATTACTGCTCGTGATATTCGTAGGTTCGATTTACATTGAGAAGAAAATTCAATTTTTTATTTTCGCCACATGTTGACCAACCATTCATTATGCGTCAAATGCTTTAAAAAATAAAATTAAATAGTAATATTGTTTCAAAAAATATTGTTTTCATGAAGAAACTATAATATATAACACAAACGCGTATATATATATATATATATATATATATATATATATATATATATATATATATATATATATATATATATATATATATATATATATATATATATATATATATATATATATATATATATATATATATATCTATATATATCTATATAGTATATGTTTACACTCCAATATTAAACGTAAGGCGAGAAGATGGCAGTTAATGTAATATATTAAAACTATATCTTTATATCTTTATCTATATATATCTCTATTTATCTTTATATACCAACTTAGTATAAAATACACTGCAAATCACTGAATTTTAAGTACAATTATCGATAATAAGCTACAATCTCAAGTTGTACACAAACAGACTAACCGTTGCTCCGTTTTATTATTGACACGTAAGTCGTCAAGTAATAGATGAATTGCGTGAACCAAATACAAAGGATATTTATTTTAAAGTGCTATAACGTGAACAATTTAATTGGCGCTATTGTTAAAAAATTGTAGCCTCGGTACAAAAAACAATAACGAAATTATAGCTATTATAATACTCTGTTGCTTCTATTATTTGGTACTACAAGTTAATATGAATTACTTAATTATCGCCTGTAGCTTATTCGCTATATGACATTTGCCTTACGAGGACTTATTTTACAAATATAAATATTTAAGGCGAACTAAGAAGTTTAGCGTAATATTGTATACAGGCTTACTTATAATTTCGGAGATTAGTGCATTTAAACAAATAAACTCACAAGTTTTATTACAATAGTGATATTACAAAAGTATTAATAACAACTTGGTTTAATACAATTACTATATTGTGTAATCGATACATATAAAAATTTCCTCATTTTTAGATCAGATTTACTAATGCTATGACTTGAGATAAAAATTGTATAAATAGCACTTTAAAAAAATATATGGTGAATCTTAATGACTAAAAGTTCACGAGATTGATATGCAGTCTGCGACCAAAATTACATGTAATATTTGTTAATGAATAAACAAACATAAAAAAAGGAAAATAAATATTTAAAAAAAAATGAACAATAATAACTAAACAACATTATAGCTTATACAGTATGTCTGTTATCACTAAAAATAGACACCGAAATGCATTATGTAAAATGCGAAGTGAACAATAAAGCACACCCTATGTCATCAACGTCACTGCGCCACTGACCCAAATAAGAGGACAATGTCGCAAAATGGCCATACTGTAGATCAAGTTTACCTGGAAGGACGTATATTTTTAACGAGATCAAAATAAATTTCGATATAAAAGTGCTATATTTGCTAATAGATACTCGTAGCTAGCTTTGTTTAATATTTTTTTGTATTAAGATGTTAGGTGAGTGATGCAATATGTATATATTGAATATACACATTCAGTTACAGTAAGTAAATGATAACAGTTTTCGTTGTAGTTAATACTAAGTATGAAAATTAAATGCGTTTGAGTTTCTAAAACCAACATGCATTTAATGCAAAAAATGTACAAAAAGTGGGGAACGGAGTGTCCTAATACTAGGTTCTGTCTGCCTACGCAGCTATGTACGGAATATTGTGAAGCAATTTCAAAAATATGGTACTGGTAACATTTTGATTACTTTTTGAAAGAAACCAAGAAAAATGTCATGAATAAAATACATTTTTGAACAAAAAAACCCAATTTGTTTGCATGTCATAAATAAAATTTTCAATATTCAAACTTAAAAACCAATATATCGAAGAGCCTTACTCCCCCGTCATATACAAATTAAAACGTTAACTGTTAACTACAGCTGTTATAATTTACTAGCACTTGCCTAGCTTTTGAGGTAAACTCAATATTTTACAACCAATTCGTTTTACCATGAAATATACGCGTGTGAATCGATACGCGTGAGAACTGTCAAATTCAGAATTTCACACTTTATTATGTCAAAGTTGCGGAGAAATAATTTTCTGTAGAATATTTGCTCCGTTAAATATATTTATAAATTATTTTATTTGGCACTAATATTGTACTAGCCGTGCACATATTTTATCTGCAGCTAAGTACTATTTAGTCTTATTTTCTTATAGGATGTCTGAAAAGTATCTATGTAATGATTCAAATTCTTATAAAACGAAATAAGCACATCATAAGTAAAGTTTCGAGCTAAAGAAATGTGATCCACTTTTGAAAAATCAATTCTTGGCTATTTTCTCAATGCGACTCGTTTGTATCAGAATATGTATATAAATATGAAGTACACAAAGAAAATGTACATATTAATATCTCAAAGCAACGAATCTCCTAGAAAACTGAACTAAAACCTATAAAGAAACGCCATTTGTTAGCAACTCTTGCATCGTAAATATCAACGTGTAAATTAGGCTCATACATACTCGTACTAGCATGATCTATATCCAGGGAAAGATGCACATGTTTACAAGATACGGAGTTAATTAGTCTGTCATGTTACATTGCTTATAGAATAACGTCGAACCGTAAAGTCTTTTGTACAATACTTACGTCTTTGAAGTATGTATTAATTAATTTGCTTCTTAAATTTCTGTTTAGTTTGTATAATATTATGAATTTTGTTTATGTTTAACAGTGTATGGGATAAGAAACCAGTATACGACAAATGTAATATGAATATATGACAAACAGAAATTCATTTCTTGGTTCAAAGGGCGGCGTTAAGTTCCGCCATTCAACAAGCAATGTCTTGAAAGTTGAGTTGAAAGCGGGGAACGGAGTGTCTTAACACTAGGTACATTCTCGGCCTTTCCCGTTATATGCGTAATATAACGTGAAACTACTTTTTTTATTCTATAAGTAATTAAAAAAATATCTTGGTTGGAATTATTACAAGATAAACGTATCACAAATCTATCTAGCACGACTTAGTCATATTCTAAAATTTAAAACGAAATGACAGTAGAAATGTCAAAAATCCCAACATTTGACACAGCATAATAAAATAATTCACATGTAATTTTAAACAAAGGTGGCCCCAATTCAATAGTATAGTAGAGAATAATATCGTGCGACGACTCGATTTTATTGTGGACATTTTAAATATACACCCGCCCACGCTTTCAGGGCTTACGAGGCCCTTCTAGTTAATCTTACACTGTCAACAGTGGCGCTAGGAAATGGGGCGGTTATCACGCGAGGGGTACTGCCTGAACTGTCAAGTTATTTTTTTTTATTTTTACGCATCTTCACCATAAAGTGATAGAATATCTATTACATAGTGTTTATTTGCTATTCTCACAGTCCGTCGGATATTGAATCGCGTAACCTAACGCTGCATATTGTCTATGGTAATGAATTCTTAGATTTTTCCCTTGGTTAGTAAATTTAAATATACATATATGAATTTTCCCTCGAATTGTACCTATAACCACCTGGTTTACATAACGTGCTAGCAAGGTGTTAATTTAAAATAAAAAATGATGAATCACGAAAAAATTGTAGGCACTTCCCCATAATTATGTTTTCCATTAAATAAATTCTAGTGGACATGTCAAATGTGGCCAAGGTTCGTTTATTAATGATTAGAAAACGCCTATTCACTTTTTCAAGGATAAGTTGAAGTTTCCCCTTCCGTGATTAATTTTCATATTTAGCAATTTACGTACGTATTGAAAAAAGCTTTGTTTTCTATAGTATGTACGGACGTATAGCGTGATAGGTAATGTGGAAGCTTTTGTAATATTTCTTATTACTTATATAAATGGAATCTAGTACAGTCTAATGCAGTTTAGTATAATTTAGAAAACGAATTGAAGCTTTTGGAATCCGTCACTAAATTGTACTTACCGCCCTTATTCAAAATATTGCATGTCAAGTGGCAGAACTAACTAACTGGAACTGAAAATATCTCATTGCCTCGAAGGCATCGAACCCACACCCATCGATTTAAAACCAGATGCTGTCCCACAACGCCAAACTAGCCTCCAGGCACATGCATCTACAATTAAAAACACACATTTGGTATTTAAATATATTCTATTACATATCGCGTGTTTAAAGATCTGGGCCAACGTTAATCACTGTCCGCGTCAGCCGACTCGATAGAAAAGATTGTTGAAACGCCATGCAAACTTCGGAATGACTTTAAACTTGTGCTTCCGGTAGATCGTGTGTCTTTAGGATCGGGTTTCGTTAGATTAGTAAATGTGTTAAATTGAAATATACGTCGCTTGTGTCGTAATAAAGAGTATCGAATATGATGATTTCGGTTTATTTTTACGTTTATAACGAACAGGTCGTGAACTTATTGCTTATTTTTTTTAAATTTTACCAGTTCAATAAACAATAATAAGTATTTTTGAACTGAATACACATTTCCTTCACAAGAAATCGAACCCACAACTGTTGTTAACACAATAAAATATATGTGATGAAAGTCTACGCAGGAAGCTTATCAATTTAAAAATAATCTTGCTGGGATTAAAAAGTATGAGCGTCAAAGCATTGAATTCTAATTTCAATGACATTATTTATAGCTGACTCCTTAGCGTGGTGCAAACGACGCGTTTTATTTCGCTCTAAAATTTACTAGATCACATAAAATGATTTGCGGAGGCAATTAAAATACTAATATAATATTAGTAAGGTATAAACATATCTTCACCTATCTTTCATCTTTCATAATGGCGCGATGATGGAAGTTCGATCTTACTCTAGGTAATGATAACACAAAATACGGCGTCGAACAAACCGCAAAATGTACAATGTTAGCTTCACATTATGCTATCAGTACAAGGCTTATATATATATATATATATATATATATATATATATATATATATATATATATATATATATATATATATATATATATATATATATATATATATATATATATATATATATATATATATATATATATATAAACAATAATACACCAATACATTATGACTAATGCCTTTTTCGTGTACACAATTATGTAATCTTATATTTTATATCGCCTCGTACAGTTAATGCTCGAAATACGAATATAATATGAAGATTGACATAACCATTCGTTTCTACAAATATCAACATGACAACATGAGCAAATCAACACACAAAAGGTTCAAATCAGGCGGACAAGACACTCCGTTCTCCGCTTTCCCCTTTTCTTTTGGTTTTTTCTTGGACATAATTAATTCTCTCCAATTGGTTATCGAACATAAAACCATGTTTAATCAGACGCTGTGCCATGACGGCCCTAATTATTATTTACTTCGTTTTATTAATATATTATGTAAAAATTATAAACCAAGGGGCTACCGTTAGTGGGATAGCATTTAAATTCGCTGGTAGGTTTGGTATACGAAAGCGCGGCGTCGACATTCACCACTCAATACATAATGTCGCAAAAACCAATAACAAAACAGACAGACGTGCAGAGGAAATGTGAATGTCATATATATATAAAAGTAGTTTATTATTTGAACCTAGATACCTAACATTAGAATAGATTCACACAAATGTAAAAATATTGTGGTAAAGTAAATTATTTATACTGCCCTTTGCCAAAGATACCGTTGCCATGCCAACATTCAATGCACCACAGCGTAAAATCAAGTCAATGCTACAACGCTAACGCCGCAATAAATTATGAGCTATACGCGTACTGTTTAACAAACTTTTTTCTACTGAACGAAACGCAGGTGTTTTACAAAATTTTTAATTATAATCTGAAAATATATGAGACTCGGGTGATTTATATTGTTGCGTAAATTTTTTTTAATATTTAATTTTCGCCTTTAGTATTTATTTCGTATATATTAGGACAGGCAAAGACACACTAGTACCTAGTGTCTAGTCACTCCGTTTTAGGCTTTCCTCCCGAATTATTGTGTAGAGTTACATTTTTTATAATAATGAATACATTAACGTATGTCTCAGTATTTTGTTGATATAACATTATATCGTACTTCATAATTCCATTTATTAATAAGCAATTGTCTTAAATTACGGACACGGATAAATACTAAATATTAAAATACGGATTCCCGATTTTTCGGATTATGAACCTGGTATATTTAGATTTGAACATATGAGGTAATATTGAAAAGCAGAGTTTTAATAAGCGCATAGATAAAGTCCACAAAAACCATTGATTTTTTAAAGTAACTGTATTATAAAAGCTCGCGAAAGAAATTGATAAAATTCTTTTTAAGCCCATTACTTCGAAGTAAAAAGTTGTAGGTAAATTTATTGCTAAATTTGTTTAAAGAATATATTTAATAATAAATAAAGGTTCCATAAACGATATAGTCCTACATACATATATACACGTAGAATATATACCTAACTACCAAATATAACATATAAATAATATTATACGTTCTAAATTCTGGTAATTTTGGTTCCAATAGCAGAATTCATGCTTATATTAGATAGTCTATTTGCGGAGGAAGGCTAAATTACATGATTTTAACCGTTTCTACGTAGCTCACTTACCTGCGGTCAGAGTTGCCTTCCATAGAATGTCCCGTGACATACACAAATATTAGTAATTTTAAATAATTGCAATGAAGCCAAAATGGAGCTTGTTAAAGCTCCATATATATATATATATATATATATATATATATATATATATATATATATATATATATATATATATATATATATATATATATATATATATATAAAACTAATAGGCATAGTTTAATGTAAACGAAGTTGAAATTTGTAAAATGAAATAAAAATTTATGACGCACTGATATTGATATATGTATATTATTACCTCTTTAGCAAAGTATGGCATTAGGCGCTATACTACTGTGAAAGAGAAGGAGAAAAAAAAATTAACGTAATTTAAAGCATTGAAACCGTATCTCTTAGTATCCACCCAAGCGCTCTAACCACTCACCCCTTTGTTACAATCAAATTCAAATTATATTTTTAATACATTTTTCTTATTTGATCGTGTAATAGTTATTATAAGAAATTAACAGTACCTAAAATCTATTAAAAAAATGAAATTGAAAACATAAATAATATACTTATAAAAGCAAACTTGATTTTAAATACGTCGAAATCCAGGCATACAAAGTGTAAATTTACAATGTTAGCCTCACATTATGCTATCAGTACAAGGCTGTTACTTATTATGTGTTAATGTATCTACACAGAATATAGATTGACAAGTACAATGTGTTTAACAGCATACCTAAGCATACATACCTAAGCTTTCTTTACTAAATATGTAATATGAAAATAATTAATATTAATCAATAAAGTTGTTATTTCTCGATTTTATGTCGATTTAACGAGATAGGTCATTTATCCTGGGAGCAGACTATTCTCAACTGCGTTACGGTAGCTAAACTGAAAGCTTATAAAAACATATATAAATGAACAAAGATTGTCATTGTTAATATTTATCAATTCTCATATTTCTCCCGTAATATCGACAAATAAAAAGCTGCAAAAATTACATACATACATATACATACGTAATATGTTTGTATTTGCCGGATAGTTTACTTTATTATTATTTTTATTCTATTTTTGAAGAAACGAATGGTTATGTCAATCTTCATATTATATTCGTATTTCGAACATTAACTGTACGAGGCGATATAAAATATAAGATTACATAATTGTGTACACGAAAAAGGCATTAGTCATAATGTATTGGTGTATTATTGTTTAGTGTCAAGGGGTGTTAAATAAAATAATATTGTATGGTATACACACACATACATATATATATATATATATATATATATATATATATATATATATATATATATATATATATATATATATATATATATATATCTTTATCTTTATCTTTTTGATACTATTATCTCTATCTAATATTCTAATATTATACACTGGTAATTATTTGTAAAAGGGAGGCACGCGAAACGCAGATAACGTTTTCATATTACGTTTATTATACACAATACAAATAATAATCGCGATGACGACACTCCGCTAAATGAAAATCTTTATGTTTTGCGTTATAACGACCTTTGTTAAAAGCGTTTCTTGATTAAAAAATGTGTGAAATTGCTATGAATTTGTTCATTTTGTAACAAAAATTTGTAATTATTCGCTTAGAATCTATAATTGGAAAGTTTATATACTCTATAATGTATTTTAATAATTTTACGCGTTTTAATAAAAAATCCATACTTAAGTTCTCTTATTTTATTTATATGGAGGGAGGCTGAGGAATAGACGATTCCTTAACTACCTACCTACTTATCTATAAAGTGATAATAAAGTCGAGATTCACATAATATTATAAGCAAATAATAAACTAATAAAATATTTATTTATTAAATTACAAGAAACAAAATTACATAAAGGCGTAAACTATTAACAAATATTAATATATATATATATATATATATATATATATATATATATATATATATATATATATATATATATATATATATATATATATATATATATATATATATATATATTTATATATATATATCCCCATATTATATACATATATTGTAACATAAGTAATTCAAAAAGCAATTAAAATAATGACAAATAGGGTTCTTTAAAATCTCATCAATAAACGCGGCACTCAACGTCTGCCTATCGCACTAAATGTAGATATTTACATATGTATTGGTTTACACTATTACGAGGCGTTCGTTAATGCATAAAAGTTAAAGGTATACCTAAAAAAATGTTTCGAATTTAGGTTGCTGCCCAACTCTATGTAGGATAACGCATATAAATGAATTGCATAATTTTAATATCAGGAATATATATTTAATTTTATTACAAAATGTTGGCTTAGTTACGAGTACATAAATCTACGGAAACATAAATAATTTCTTTTTAAACTGTCTACAGAAGCTTATAGTTGAAATATGAGTGATATCACATAAATTATTTTTTTATCACTAACTAACTCACTTTAACAGCTCTGCAAACGAAAGATAATACATTTCTCTCCGTTTACCCTATATTATACAGGATAAGCTATATCCAAAAGAAAAAATTAAATAGCATCAGCATGCTGTTAATCATAATGTTACGCATTAGCTAAGCATTACTTGGATATGTACCAAATATTCTAAGCAACTATAAACAACATAAGTTATGGGGTTAGTAAGTGGGTATTTAATTTTTATTACATACAAACATACATATTTATAAAGTGTAGTGTTATATGCAAAGAAGGTGGCAGGTTCAAAGTTCTTTGAACCAATACGTTATTACCTATTGTTTGTATTGGCTTATGAATTTAATATTTTGTGAGGCCGTCGTGGCACAGATCTTGACTGGAAAGGCGACAGTCTAATATGGGTTCGGGCGTGCGGGTTCGATTCTCAGTGGGGGGAATGGATTGTTATCACTTCTTTGCTTAATATGCCAAAGTGTCTAAGAAACGGAGTATCTTAACACTATATTCTCTCTTGTATCTGAAAAATATATTTATTCAGACACAAGAGACCACATTTTTGTCTTTTTTTTATTTTAGATGATATAGTGTATGGTACAAAATTCTGTAAAGGTATTACTGAATTTTGATTATTATCATGTTATAAGTGGCACTGAAACGGCTAAGAGGAAACAATATCCGTAAGAATCATTATCATCCATTTGTTGAGCAGTCGGGTAAAAAAAATATTATTAAATAATTTATAACAACTTCTGTATGTATGTACGTATTCATATTAGCGAGGCGGCGAGCGTAACATTAGTTTCCAATAAACAGTTTAAATACTTTATGGTAATTTAGCACTTATTTTAGCATTTACAGATAATACCCGTATGCGTTTTAGTTTAACGCCAAAGGAAATACAAGTCGTTGATATCGTGGCCTTGGTTTAAAAATTTATGGCGCAGGAAGTTTATACGTGCATTAGTTAAAATACTTTACATATTTTCGTTGCAATCAGACGAATAGTTAATTAAATAGCAGCAAGCTGAAGATGTCTAGTAATTTCAAGATATAGTTGTAAAAGGAATATAGACAAAGTGTATTTGAAATGTTTTGGTGAGTTTGTTTGGTTGGACGTTAATCTCAAAAGGTACTGGTTCGAATTCGAAGTCTCTTTACATTGGAGAGTCCATTTATCAGGATATATAGGCTATATTTCATCACAATAAGCGCTTAGAGCGTGTCATATGTCATACACAATTCTCAGTCTTCAATAACCACGGGGCGAAGCCGTAGGTAAGAGTTAGTTAATTTATATACCAACTTAGCTTAGTTAGCGTGACTTTGGAAGCTATAGGTCGAAGCTTGCTGAACGTATGTTTAAGCCCACTTACCAACAATGACTATCAATTTATATACACCATGTTTAATTTAACTTACATAACTTTATTCCCACTTATCGTTAATAAACTTACTTTAACGCTGTCATAATAGCTCGTTACTAACGGTTTCATACACAGCATATATTTATATAGCTTAAAATATACAATCAATTTTCATTTCCTGGAATTTTAATAATAATTGGACAACTATAAAGATTTCAATATAATAATTAAAGTAAGTAAATTTCACTTTTATTATGTACCTATTTACTAATAAAATGAAGGTATTATTAGTTTTACCCCATAGACATATTAGAGGAGCCAGGAATTAAGTGTGAACACATTCCATTTCTTCATATCCTGCCCAAGACATTGCGTGTTGAACATAGCCCCGCGCTTTGTCTCGGGAGGTAAACTTTAAATATAATATTTCACTTGAGTAAGAACGAATCCCCATCCACCCCGTTTACAGTTAGGCTGCCACTGCGCCACGACGGCTTCAAGCTAATAAACGTCGTTTTCACAACACATTTCATGCAATAAGTGAAAATCTAAAAAAGGACTGGCCTGTATCTTAGATTTCTAAAACTACTGAACATGTTAAATTGGACTTTTTTATAATATAAAGATAAGAAGATCACGAGAAAGTATGCAGTTAGTTTATTAATAACAATAATAAAAAAACACAAATCGTTTATACTTCACATATCGAAATAATCTTATAAACGCTTTCGAATCGTCAAGTTAATGAGGGAAATATGCCTATGTCAGCCTTCAGAAAGCTACCACCAGTTCTGAAGGCAAATCTGCTAAGAAGAACCGGAAAAGAAATAACCAAGCCAAGGTTAATCAATTCTAAAATTCATCCAAAACTTTAAACACAGCAACAAATTATATAAAAATATTCGTTTAATCCATCTTGATAAGCAGCTATTGTCTTTACAATTTGCTTAATAGTCTTCAAGTTCATTACAAGGACATGTTAATGATATAATATCTACGTATAAACTAATTAGATACTTGTCCGAATGCTTGGATGAGGTTATTTTTTTTTATTTTTTCATATAAAAATATTGTATAATAAAGTATGGCTTGAATCATATTTGGGTAAATATATTTATACTTTTTTGGCGTATAAAGCTGAACATCTCGATTATTTTGATGATGTTTAAAGTGTTAATCCACACTAATGATAAAAAAAAAATACTTAAAGAAAACATACAAAAATTTGAACGCAGCGGGATTCGAACCTCTGAACCGCTCTGACTACTAAGCCATGCATTCTTCCTCACACTGCGTCGAATGTTGATTTTTTACGTTACTATAGTCTCTATATACTCTATATACTCTTTATTCAATTTATATAGTAGTAATTTCATCGCAGATGAGATCAATGTTAATATCTTGATAGTATTTAGAAGTTGACGTGGCGCAGTGGGAACTTGTCTGTGATGCCAATAGGTTCCCCCTTCCTATCCCGCTATAGGTAAGCCTGATGAAGCATAACGAAAAAATAAATGAAAACTAAATTGTTATTAATAACAATTATAATGGCACGACGATAGTTTTAAGCACCCACTCTTCAGTACGCGTCACCAATATTAACTCTACACTTAAAATGAAATTACTAAAAAAATAAATTAGCTTCACGCTGTATCCCGCACATGGCAGGGTAGGCAGAGGGAACCGTAGAAACCTAGTGTTAAGACACTCCGTTCAACGCTTTCCGCCTTTTGAATTTTTGAAATGACATTGTTACTTAGTAATAAAATTTAAATTTATTATTTTCAACTTGTATGATAAGGATCCGCAGTAAAAATTATCTTGAAGGACGCGAGCACGAAGGAAGTAGAGGACGTTGCACCTTTTAGTGAATTATATCAGAATTCATCAGCATAAGGAAAAGTAATTTAGACGTTCTATATTCAAAAACAAAAATTTTGATAGTAAATTTTTATATATATATATATATATATATATATATATATATATATATATATATATATATATATATATATATATAGTATATATATATATATATATATATATATATATATATATATATATATATATATATATATATATATATATATATATATATATATATATATATATATATATATATATATATATATATATATATATATATATGTATTTTTTTTTTTTCTTTATATTTTTTTGGGGTAGCAGAACTTCAACTTCACCTTCGCGCACATTTTTGAGAATTAAAAACTATTATGTACATCATACACTAGCTGCTAGCTAGCTAGCTAGCTACACATAGCTGCACATACGAAAGGGGTTATGGTCTCGTAAATTCCTCGTAAAATAAAACATCTCCAAGTTTTTATAAATTAAATATTTTTTTAGCTTAATATTTGCCCTCCATGATTGTGATCTCGTTTCATCCCGAATTCAATAGACATCAGTGCATTTTCAATGTTGGAACAACAAGCTACATTGCTCACTAGAGCGGAGGAAGTAAAAAAAGCATTGCCTGAATGAAGATTAGAACCCACAACGCCACGTCTGACTTATGTCAGACGTCACGCCACGATGATAAAATGAAATAATCTCATCTCAATACAAAAGTTACAAATACATTGAAATAACACAAAAAAGTACTTAATTACTTAATATTTTCTTTTGAAACAATTCAGAAAGTCGGTCCGCTAATACTTTTTACCAAACGTATTCTCGTTGCTAATCCCCGGGAACCAATTAAATATTTTTAAATCTTCTCAATGGTTCAGCGAGCGAAGCGATGGGAAAATTAATGATCTAATTTTGGCTCGTAATTTAGTGTTCTATTAAAACAAATTTTCGTTAATAAAAGAAAATTGAGAGCTAGTTAGTCATTTATATATATATATATATATATATATATATATATATATATATATATATATATATATATATATATATATATATATATATATATATATATATATATATATATATATATATATATATATATATATATATATATATCTATATATATATATATGTGTGTGTGAAAAAACATACGCGCAAAAAAATGCATTTCTCTTTCGCGGTCTCTACTATTAGTGACAAGACAAAATGCGCCTTTTTACTCATACGGCTCCCACTGTCTACCTTGTGATATGTAGGATTAGCTAAAAAACAATACATTTATAGGGTGTCATATTATGTAGGTTTTTTTATAGTATACCTTATAGGTTATTTATATATAACCATCAGAGTGGCGCAGCGCAGACAGCGTTTGAATGTGAACGCGATAAGTCTGGGTTCGACACCCACTCAAGGGAATCTGTAAATATCAATTATATTCGCTTACGTTCTAACACTACATTTTGCCTACCCTGATATGACAAATAAAACTGAAAGATGAAAATAAAATTTAAGAATGAATTTTGATAACAAATTTCTTTATCTAGAAATGACGTTAAAGCACATTTTGCAAAGCACAAAGTAAAATTAGTTTAGAGTTAACATTACTTGCCAACGAAGTGTTAAATCGTGTCACATTTTAAGTAGCATTAATGTACTGTAGACTTGTTTAGTTTCTATTGGTTTTTTTGGCAATAGTAATTAATATGTTAAAAGAATTAAACAATTTGATTGTTTAGCATATTTTAAATTCAATAGAATATTCCTTATTTGTTGTAATGCAAAAATGTAATCAGTATTATTTCAAACGGGAGACGGCCTTTTAGAAGCCGTCGTTCAAATTTTAAAACGTTCTCTTAAATATTCCATATCTGTCCTAACTTCTTCTATCTCTCTAACAATTAAAAAAAAAACATAAATAAAATTCAGCAAGGTGGAGTGACGATATACGCAAAGTGGCTGGTAACACTTGGCAGTACTACAGTTGAAGAAGCTTAGTGCCATGGATTGGAGGCATGAACATAGGCATGTTGAGCGGTGAACAAAGACAGGTGATAAATGTTGATGTTGCTTAATGATGGTGATGGCAGTGACGGTTATGATGACCATGATGATGAAACATAAGCTTTTATATCGTTAGTACCTAAGTATAGTAGTATAGTATAGGTATATGTAGAAGTATATATAATGTTTAAAGAGGACATGCGAGAAGTGAAAACAATGAGTTGAACATAGTTGCTAGTTTTCAATTAGAATCAAAATCTTGAATAACATACAAAATAGTAAAAGTTCCTTATTTCAATGGCTATAACAGCTATGTTCGACTGAATCATCGTTCCAAGTCAATATAAACGCGACCTTTACTGAGCAATTACTATAGATGCTATATAATATTCACTCGTGTGAGGTGGCAGTAACTTTTCAACACAAGATAGTACGTCTTTAACATAAGTTATAGTTAATGATATGTTTCTAAATGATTACAGTGAAGTTAAGAATGTGAGACATATTGTATGGATAGACATGATATAGCAATATAATTTTTGTGTTATATGGAATTGATGTAACTTGAATGTAAAATAGACTAAATAATCACTTTTTATATAGATCATCATGGCGCAGTGGGACAGCATCTGACTGGTAATGTGATGACTTAGGTTCGATTCCCATTTTTGTCTAGAATTCAGAAGGTAAAGCGTGAGGCCACAAAAAAGTGTTAATTAAACTACAATCTTGTTTTTTATAAGGAACGTTATCAATACTAAATGTTTAAGGTAAATTTCAAACATTTATATAGCGTAAAATTAGTAACGGTTTTAATGAGAGAATAGTACAAATTGTCGCAGCTGCTTCAGATGTAAATCTTCAGACACACTCTTTCTTACTATAAATAAAATTCATATTTTTTAAATTATAGTGTTGAAAGTTTCGAATTTTTATTTAAATAATTATTATTTTGTGGAAGTAGTCAGTATGTTGTGTCACAATATAATTTTTTTATTGAAGAACAAAAAAAGGAATAATAAATTTAATAATATTTTACAGGATATTGCCGAGTGACTTTCGGTAAGTCCAAGGAGGACTTACCGAAAGTCTTACTCTTCACTGGGTTAGTATAACTTGTTTTGTTGTTTGATCACATCTAAAGTAGATCTATGATACCAATAAAAATATATATTTTTTTAATGATAATTTAAATATATTTAATAAACAATACATGTATATATTTATATATACATATATACTAACCAAAATGTATTGGCACTAAGATACTTTCAAGTCATCAGAAACAAAAGGTGCCGGATAGAAAATGTCTTTTTAAAAATAAAATACGGAAAGTTCGTCGTTCGCCAACTATCTGTCGCGGTGGTGTATTAAAATAGCTAGCCACTGTTCTTAGTTCGACGTTGTAGTTAATGCCGCTGACTGTTAGACTGATAGTCTATTTCTAGTAAAATTTTACTATTCTCTTTAATACTGTGACGACGTAGCCAAGGCAAAGTTATCCGAGTTTAAATCATCAAATATCTAGTACTTAACTTCTAGTACTTAGCTTCTTAATATGAATGTTTTTGAACCAACACAATTTTAAGTGATTTTCATTTGGCCACAGCGGCGAAGCAGCAGATTAAAGCTATTATAGAATACAGATGGCTCTTCATATAGTTCATCAAAGCACGGAGTTACTTTCCGTTGCTATGTGTACGTGTTATTTCTATATATAAGTAGAGAGTGGAGAACTTAGTGCCTTTTTACTTACATACTTGGTCACTAGGTTCTTTTGATTATAAAATTTAAAAAGATTAATAATATAGATAGTATTAGTTTAAATATATACACATAAACACAAATACAGAGGGTTAGAATAATAGTAGGATATCATATATATTAATACTTAATGTACTTGTAGAATTGATATTCCAAATAAATGCAATTGCACTATCAAAAGTTCTTAGCTAAACATATGCATTATTTACTATGCTAACAATATAAATTATATTTTTTATTTAAAATATAATATTAGTACACACCCAGTACAATTTATTAATTTAAGTGATTAAATAAAAAGCAAATCAAAAAGAAATGTGGGATACCGAAATAAAAAAATAAAATTTAAGCTAATATACCATTTCTAAAATATAAAAAATAACGTGAATAGTTTCTTGTTTCGATATCAAAATAGTTCATATGTAATAATAATATTACTCACATTTCCATACGAACCGTGATAACCGAGTTGGATAAGGCACACGTACACTGTTTATAAATTGTAATATAAATGGAATTAAGTATTTCTAACAATTCATGTATAAAATTTGTACAATGTTATAAATAAAACATACAATGCAATAAATTAGCTGTCGTAAGACAGTTAAGATAAGCGCGGTGTTGAGATTCCGCCACTCAAGAAATCGATTTGTAGAGCTAATTAAAGTACGTGGAATTTCCAATTTTATTTATAGAATTATTATAATATAATAAATGTACAATCCAACAATTATTCCAAATAAAGCCACAGACTCATCTCAAACGATTCAATGTAACATAACAAGGACAATTAAAATTCACTTTAGCCCATACAAAGAGGTCAGAACAAGTATTTATTGGGAAAAACTAGAAATGCCAAGTTGATGTACGACTCGTAAAAAGTTATTCAGGCCGTCAGGTGGCCGTCTTTAACCAGTTTACTGCGCAACCTGTAGAGTTGATATACCAATTCTTTTGCAATAATACAAAAAAAAACGGGGCATTATTATTAATATACTGATGTGGCGCAATTAAATCAGATAGCAGATTCGATTTATGCGTGCACATAAATATTACAAATCGCGGCGTTGAGTTACGAATGCAGGCGAAACTTTAATAAAGGAGAATATAGTCACTGTATTGTTTATAGCAAACACACAGAGTTACGTGTAAAGTTGAAAAAAACACATTGAGTTTTATTTTTGTTATAGTAAACGAAATAATTTAACACGTAATCTTTTCGTTTCTTTCATACAAACGAATTAGTACGATACGATTTTTTACAAAATCTGTACAATATTTTCGTTTCTAGAAAAGAAGGATATATAAATAGTTCACTATATTTAACGGTATCCACTGATGTAGAGACGTAACTTAATATAATAATTTGAGAATCTCCACTACTTTCTTTTTTCACTATATCCCAGTAAAAAAAAGGCGTAATAAAAAATTCTAATAAGTAAATTAACTTTCATATTAACAGCGAAAAACAGCGCGTATATATATTTTATGAGGAACGTCAATAAATTATATTAAAAATAGAACCATTTGATGTTCACAAAAGCCGACGGTTACGAGCCTCATTGTGTAAATTTGAAATTTCATTTCCTTTTTATTTTTAGATGTATATTATTTCTTAATTTATATATCTTTTCTTTATCATCCTTCCATATTTAAAAACAAAGGCATTCACAATGTAGTGATTTGACACTCCGTTCTATGTAACAAACTAACAAATGTTGATAAAAATTTTAATACCTACACACTGCCAGATAGTGCAACTGTAAATGTATCTAAGCTACTATACGCCAAATCACGACCTAAGTAAGTAATTTCAACGAATACATTATAATCTACTCTTACTGATTTAGATTATAGAGCTACATAATGAATAATATATGAAACAAAAACTTCATTCGATATTAAGACATTAGCTCATATATAATAACTACTGTAAAAGCACTTTACATCTTTTTGCTAAAAGTAATTACGTCTTCAGGTTTTTGCCGTAACAAAGTTTTGTGCTTCAACAAAACATTAGTGTTATGTAATTTTATAAGTTTTTACATGACTGACACTGAAAGGAAAAGTATTCATACGAGTATATCGTGTGTATTAAAAGTACTAGCTAATACACGCGGCTTCGCCCCGTGGTTAAATGGAAATAACTTACAGGACATGATCCGTCAGATGAAAAATTGGCATTTTTTTAATATTTACTAATATCTCAAAAATCTATAGAATCATCGGAATTTCCTGTATATTATTGATAATAATTTGTCGTATACATATAAAAAAAAACTATCAAAAATTCAAGCTTTGAAGAACGCTTCCATAAAATTTAAATTAACCATTTTACACTTGATAATATTAATAAGGAAAGGCGATACACGTATATATATGTATATGTGTATTAAATTTATTTGCAAGTAAATGTTACACTATGTGACGCGATATATTGAAATGAAACAAAAAAATATATAATCGACACGTGAAAAATATATAAAAATATTTTAAGTAAGAAAATTTATGTAAAATATCATATATTAAATCTTGTATGTATATGCACTTAATGAACGTGGATGAAAAAGAATAATATGTAATTATAATTATTAACTCTTATCAATTTTATAGCACTGATATAAAAAACCTCATTAAAGGTAATTAGTTTTTTTTTAATAAAGTACTATAGGAAAATTAATTTTTAAATGTTCACTATATGTTTTTTTACATATAAGAATGTTTAAATAATTAACACAATCTTTAATAATAATACCAACAAGAATAAAACTACACTCGAACTTTTTGCGAGCTTTATGAAATTTTTATTGGAAGCGCCGATATTTCCCGGAAAACTTTGCAGTACATCTATTCGTGATACACATAAATAAATTTTCCACTCTATAAACACGAAATTGGTATGAAAATTAAATTTCAATACTCACGTGGAATGTTGAGTCTCGTGAAAATCCGTTTGCCTATCGATTCTGCCGAATTAATCACAAAAAGCTTCGTGCACACGACTCACACAGGTCATAAGCACATAAACATACAATAAAATAATAAATGAAAGAGATTTTAATTCAAAATATTCTGAAAAGCTATAAGAATCGTAATTTAACGTAAATTTTCGCGGGAAATGTGCTAAAACGTAACACGTCCCGCCCACGTGACGATCAGAGAGCAACTAAAGACTAAATAGCGGATTCACCTGCAATGCGTGCGCTGATCGGTTCGGGCAGATAGAGACGGAATCAAGTCTTTTGTATGAAGTTAGAAAGAGATAGATAGAAACACACGTGCTCACCCCTCCCCCAAGGGTGAAGCCGGTTTCAGGAAAGTAGTAGGTATGAAATGAAAAGTGCGTACACTATTTTACAAAATAAATGGACGTGATTTATTATTTTACTGGACTTGTTCATTTTTTATTGTTATTTAGTATATATATATATATATATATATATATATATATATATATATATATATATATATATATATATATATATATATATATATATATATATATATATATATATATATATATATATATATATATATATATATATATATATATATATATTTATTAACTATATGTAGAAATTACATTAAAGAGGACCGTCGTAGCGCAGAGGCAACAGCTTCTGTAAAGGCGACGGTTTGTGGGTTCGATTCCCACTCGGGAAGATTAATTATTTTAATTTTTTTCTTTGCTCAGGTAACAATGTCAAAGCGCGGCGTTGAGTTCCGCCAATCAACACGCAAATACGCTAGAAAGGCGGAAAGCGGGGAACAGAGTGTCTTGTCACTAGGCTTCTGCAGTCTACCCCGCTATGTGTAAGACACATGCGTAACATTTATTATGTTATATTATAGTTTATAATAATGTATTTTTTCAAAACAACCTCCTAATATATAACATGTCATCAACTATTTATTACGCTACAAGGGGGATTCAGTTATTTTAATTTCCTCACTCTAGTAAGTGGCAAGCGTAGAGTCAAGTTGCAAGCTCGAAGTTCTCTCTGCTTAAGGTAAGCGTCCCATGACGATGATATAGCGTGAGGCTTTTTTTGACCTTTTGAAAGGAAGAAAATTTGAAATGTTCTTGATAAAAACTTAGCAAATATTTTCAATTACAACTCGTAAACGGTTTTTATAAAATAGGTCACGTTATTACACAAAAAAATTATATTCTATTGTATTTATATACATTATTATAATCTGCAAGTCGGCCTTGAGTCTCATAATAAGATGTACATTTTTATACATTTTAATAACATTAATTAAAATAATTCTAAATTATCATACAATATGTTTTAAAATACGTAATATATTCCTCATTATATTTTTCACAAACAGTAAAAACTTAATTTTTAGTTTTTTTTTAAATTATTACTCTAACATACGCTTATATTACATATGTAACATACGTTTCATGTACTAGTAACACGACATATGGAATTTTTGAAAAACAATAAAACAACGTCTAACATTAAAAATTCGAGCTCATCAGGGTGTAGAGGGACAACGTCTAACATTATATGCGCTGGTTGTGGGTTCGATTCCCGCCCGGATGAATATGTAAATTATTTTATTTCCCTACTCTGATAAGACAATGTCACCACTTCAAGTTGAAAGTGAAGAACGGAGTCTCTTGACAATAGGTTCTTTCTACTCATACATCTACAAAGAATTAAGATGAACAAAAGTACATCTACCAGCCAAGTCGCATCTTTACAAGCTAGCCCGAACAAATTCTTTAATTTCCATATTTTTTTGACTCAAGTAATTGTCAAATGATATTTAATTGAAATATTGCATGCGGAGTAAAGGCAGTTAATCCATCAAATCTTTTGACTCCTCATATAATTACGAGGAACGTGTTTAAATGTAATATTTACTGCGTCATTATGCCCGCTTACTGCTGACGTCATGCCATTACCTGTATTAAAATAATAATGAGTTAATATTTGTAAAATGTAATTGTACATGTTTCTATTTGAAGCACATGTTGCTATTTGTGACTTTGACAGAGAAATAAAAGTGTTAAAACACTCCGATCTCATATTTTTCGCCCATTTCAACAAAATTACATGTTGGATGTCAGAGCTTAGTGACCCACTGACTACGCAAGTCACACCGAGAAAAAGAAAAAAAAACCGGCCACGGAATTGAACTCATAACCATCGCGTATGGATATATTTATAATCTGTGCCAAGATGGCGTCACAACATTCAATACTAGTATTAAATTAAATTTAACTCAATATGTAAAATATAAATTCACCTATGCACATATATCGTTGCTTGTGTAAAGTTTCTAAATCTGAGTATAATGATCAAAGGTCAGGTTCATAATGATCATGGGATCTCGCAAAGTACCTACTGTGAATACAAAGCGATGAATAAAAAATATTACATTTTAGTACAAGTAGTTATCAGCTTCTCGTCATCTTTTTTAATATTTTGTAAAGTGTTATTTATTCCACATTTGAAAAATATTTTTAGAAAACGTATAAATTTTATAGTTACTCGGCGCGAACATTCTTCTCCTTTTGGAATCCGTTCAAGTGCTATGAACGTATTGTTTGGTGATTCTGACCACTTGGACGATTTCCAAGAGAAGAGAGGAGAGGAGGAGAGTGTCCCGCTACGTTCAGAGTTTTATACTTTTTTTTAAATATATTTCTCGTTATTTTACTGTGAAAATGTTAATTATTCACTCATTGCTCTCACTTCATCAACTTAGTGTTACAATATATTTGTAGGTATAGATATAAAAAAAATCTATTTAATACCGGCTTTTAGATAAACATTGTCGTGACTTTAATTGCTCGGTTAACGTATTTGATGACGTAATAGGACGTTGGGTCATATTTTATAAATATGTTCATAGTATTCTTGGCATTACAATTGATGTAGTTAAGTTAAAATTGTTTAACTTTGCTATTATATATCCAGATACCTAACCTTGGTCTGGAATGTTACAATTTAAAATTAAAATGCTATTGTAGTTCTACATACTTTGTATAGTAGAAGACAAAACATCACGGTTTTGGGTTCAAATTCCAATTTATATTTTTTTAGCTTCACGCTGTATCCCGCTGTATACATATTGCAGGATAGGCAGAGGTCACAGTCGACGCGCTTACACAGTCAGACGCTTCAATACTGAAATCAAATATTTTGAATTTTTTTTGATGCACTTTTGACTGTAAGCACGATAGTAATGGGTTCAATCTTCACTCAAGGGAATAAAATATATTTACTAGTCATTTATATTTATTAGTCAAAAATTACTCGTATCTTTTGCAATTGAAATTGTATCGGCGACCTCTTACACGTTTTTAGATCGCAATGTTACTACACGGTAGCCTATTTGAGAACGTACCAAGCAATGTTTGCTTTTCTTTAAAAATTGTTTATAATTCCTTAGTATAATATATTTATTCTGAAAATGTTTAAAAAGTTATTTTTTGTTCAATAAATCGTATTATTTCCAACTCTATAATACGAAAACCGTTTTTATCTACTAACGATAATGTCTGTTCTACCACATGATTTGCTTCATCAGGGTTGTCACGATACTTTTTCTTATATTATATTAATATTATGTTAAATATAAAATAGTGTTTAAGTGACTTATTTACGTTCTTTTCAATTATACGTATATATTTTTCTAATAAAAAAATATACAAAATATGTATCTCGTAAATATTGCTCTGTTATGTTCGACATTATTCGAGTCATGTCCTTAGGTGTTGTAATTTTAACTTTTAATGTAATTATGTTTAAGATTATAATATATGATGATGTTGTACGTTGGTTCGATCCATATTTGGGTCAATGAATTATCTTGTATTTGCCACGCAATGTCTCGAACTTGGGTGGATAACGAAAAGCGGAGTGTCTAGACACTTAGCTCACTCCACCTGTTTTTTGTTAAAAATTAAAAAAAAGAAAGAAAAAAAACCACAAGTAGTTATTTCCAAGCAACTGACAACCTTACTGAATAATGAAAACATTGTGAGAAAAATTGCATGTGCTAAAGTTCCGTAAATACGTAATACCGTGGATGTAGTTTGCCAGTGAGTTAGGAATTTTCACACTAAACAAATCTACTGTACATCTCGGATATATCTGCAGTTGTGGGTAAAACATGTATAACTTAAAAATGCAAAAAATATAATTTATTTCAAATTCAAGCAAACAAATTATATATATTATAATATAGTAATATTGTTATGTAATATCTTTATTATGATATATGTATGTATGTACATATATAGTATTTATATGTATTTGGTGTGCCTGTTGCCTCCAACCTCCAAAAACACCGCATACACTGAATAATTTATCCACAAATATAATATATATTGTAATTATTACTAATATTAGACTAATAATAATAATTTGATCGTGACGGGAATAACTTAAAATTTAAATAGGTAGAGCTCTTAGATGACTGACGCTAAAGAAATAGGTTCAAATATAGTTTCTTCTTTAGTGATCAATGGTCTTCCGAAAATGGGTTTGACAGAGAAATTCTAGTGATGTAACATTCTATTTTCCGTTCAGGTGTTTTGAGTGGCGCAACCCAACGCCGTTCGTTGTTTTACTATATTAAAAAAAACACACAGTTAATAGTAAGTACCGATATGCTTTATGTACAATACTTTACATTACAAAAAAATATATTCAATAATTTTGAGCGGCATTGGACTTATATCCCATGTCTGTGAACTTAGCAGATCATTGCCCAGCAGATCAAAAATAAAACGGAGTTCTCTTCGCATGCAGCATAGTTCTATAGTTCCTGATAGATTTTAAACATAGTTCTGGCGTTTTTACCTATAAAAAGTCATTTGAAAAAATGATCTGCTAACTTCCCGTAGCAGATCATTTTCTTGGAAACAAAATTCTGGACAAGTTCTATACACATATGGGTGACTTCTATAGTTCCTGATCGTTTTCAAGAATAGTTCTCTCAAATTAAATCAAAAATAATTTTTATAAAATATTATATGCAATCTTTTTCATACAAAAAATATTTATAAAAAAATTTGATATGACACTTAGCGGAAAAAGCTTCAAAATTTCTGCAAGAATATAAAAATACCTTTAATAAAAAACTAGCTTTGGGACCAGAACTCTCATAAAAATATCAGCAGAGCATACTTGAATTAGAAATTTGTTGAAAAACCTCAATAAAAATCGTTAATTTGAAATAAAATCATAAAACATCTCACATGTTCCGAGGAGGCTGGAACTCCTCGATTTCTCAAAAAATATAAAAAGATCTTCAATTAAAATCCTGCTGTAAAACTACAACTCTCATAAAAATATCAGCAGAGCATACTTGAATTAGTAATTTGTTGAAAAACCTCAATAAAAATCGTTTTTTTGAAAAAAAAATCATAAAACATCTCACATGTTCCGAGGAGGCTGGAACTCCTCGATTTCTCAAAGAATATAAAAAGATCTTCAATTAAAATCCTGCTGTAGAACTAGAACTGTCAAAAAAATATCAGCAGAGCATACTTGAATTAGAAATTTGTTGAAAAACCTCAATAGAAATCGTCCATTTGAAAAAAAATCATAAAACATCTCACATGTTCCAGGAAGCTGGAACTCCTCGATTTCTCAAAGAATATAAAAAGATCTTCAATAAAAATCCTGCTGTAGAACTAGAACTCTCAAAAAAATATCAGCAGAGCATACTTGAATTAGAAATTTGTTGAAAAACCTCAATAAAAATCGTTCATTTCAAAAAAAATCATAAAACATCTCACATGTTCCGAGGAGGCTGGAACTCTTCGATTTCTCAAAGAATAAAAAAGATCTTCAATTAAAATCCTGCTGTAGAACTAGAACTCTCATAAAAATATCAGCAGAGCATACTTGAATTAGAAATTTGTTGAAAGGCCTCAATAAAAATCGTTCTTTGAAAAAAAAATCATAAAACATCTCACATGTTCCGAGGAGGCTGGAACTCCTCGATTTCTCAAAGAATATAAAAACATCTTTAATTAAAATCGTGCTGTAGAACTAGAACTCTCAAAAAAATATCAGCAGCGCATACTTGAATTAGAAATTTGTTGAAAAACCTCAATAGAAATCGTCCATTTGAAAAAAAATCATAAAACATCTCACATGTTCCCAGGAAGCTGGAACTCCTCGATTTCTCAAACAATATAAAAAGATCTTCAATTAAAATCCTGCTGTAGAACTAGAACTCTCAAAAAAATATCAGCAGAGCATACTTGAATTAGAAATTTGTTGAAAAACCTCAATAAAAATCGTTCATTTGAAAAAAAATCATAAAACATCTCACATGTTCCGAGCAGGCTGGAACTCCTCGATTTCTCAAATAATATAAAAAGATCTTCAGTTAAAATCCTGCTGTAGAACCAGAACTCTCAGAAAAATATCAGCAGAGAATACTTGAATTAGAAATTTGTTGAAAAGCCTCAATAAAAATCGTTAATTTGAAAAAAAATCATAAAACATCTCACATGTTCCGAGGAGGCTGGAACTCCTCGATTTCTCAAAGAATATAAAAAGATCTTCAATTAAAATCCTGCTGTAGAACTAGAACTCTCATAAAAATATCAGCAGAGCATACTTGAATTAGAAATTTGTTGAAAAACCTCAATAAAAATCGTTCTTTTGAAAAAAAATCATAAAACATCTCACATGTTCCGAGGAGGCTGGAACTCCTCGATTTCTCAAAGAATATAAAAACATCTTTAATTAAAATCGTGCTGTAGAACTAGAACTCTCAAAAAAATATCAGCAGAGCATACTTGAATTAGAAATTTGTTGAAAAACCTCAATAAAAATCGTTAATTTGAAAAAAAATCATAAAACATCTCACATGTTCCGAGGAGGCTGGAACTCCTCTATTTCTCAAATCATATAAAAAGATCTTCAGTTAAAATCCAGCTGTAGAACCAGAACTCTCAGAAAAATATCAGCAGAGCATACTTGAATTAGAAATTTGTTGAAAAACCTCAATAGAAATCGTCCATTTGAAAAAAAATCATAAAACATCTCACATGTTCCCAGGAAGCTGGAACTCCTCGATTTCTCAAAGAATATAAAAAGATCTTCAATTAAAATCCTGCTGTAGAACTAGAACTCTCAAAAAAATATCAGCAGAGCATACTTGAATTAGAAATTTGTTGAAAAACCTCAATAAAAATCGTTCTTTTGAAAAAAAATCATAAAACATCTCACATGTTCCGAGGAGGCTGGAACTCCTCGATTTCTCAAATAATATAAAAAGATCTTCAGTTAAAATCCTGCTGTAGAACCAGAACTCTCAGAAAAATATCAGCAGAGAATACTTGAATTAGAAATTTGTTGAAAAACCTCAATAAAAATCGTTAATTTGAAAAAAAATCATAAAACATCTCACATGTTCCGGGGAGGCTGGAACTCCTCGATTTCTCAAAGAATATAAAAAGATCTTCAATAAAAATCCTGCTGTAGAACTAGAACTCTCAGAAAAATATCAGCAGAGCATACTTGAATTAGAAATTTGTTGAAAAACCTCAATAGAAATCGTCCATTTAAAAAAAAATCATAAAACATCTCACATGTTCCCAGGAAGCTGGAACTCCTCGATTTCTTAAAGAATATAAAAAGATCTTCAATTAAAATCCTGCTGTAGTACTAGAACTCTCAAAAAAATATCAGCAGAGCATACTTGAATTAGAAATTTGTTGAAAAACCTCAATAAAAATCGTTAATTTAAAAAAAATCATAAAACATCTCACATGTTCCGAGGAGGCTGGAACTCCTCGATTTCTCAAAGAATATAAAAAGATCTTCAATTAAAATCTTGCTGTAGCACCAGAACTCTCAGAAAAATATCAGCAGAGCATACTTGAATTAGAAATTTGTTGAAAAACCTCAATAGAAATCGTCCATTTAAAAAAAATCATAAAACATCTCACATGTTCCCAGGAAGCTGGAACTCCTCGATTTCTCAAAGAATATAAAAAGATCTTCAATTAAAATCCTGCTGTAGTACTAGAACTCTCAAAAAAATATCAGCAGAGCATACTTGAATTAGAAATTTGTTGAAAAACCTCAATAAAAATCGTTAATTTGAAAAAAAATCATAAAACATCTCACATGTTCCGAGGAGGCTGGAACTCCTCGATTTCTCAAAGAATATAAAAAGATCTTCAATTAAAATCCTGCTGTAGAACCAGAACTCTCAGAAAAATATCAGCAGAGCATACTTGAATTAGAAATTTGTTGAAAAACCTCAATAGAAATCGTCCATTTAAAAAAAAATAATAAAACATCTCACATGTTCCCAGGAAGCTGGAACTCCTCGATTTCTTAAATAAAATAAAAAGATCTTCAATTAAAATCCTGCTGTAGAACTAGAACTCTCAAAAAATATCAGCAGAGCATACTTGAATTAGAAATTTGTTGAAAAACCTCAATAAAAATTGTTAATTAATTCAAGTATGCTCTGCTGATATTTTTCTGAGAGTTCTGGTTCTACAGCAGGATTTCAATTAAATATCATTTTATATTCTTTGAGAAATCGAGGAGTTCCAGCCTCCTTGGAACATGTGAGATGTTTTATGATTTTTTTTCAAATGAACGATTTTTATTGAGGTTTTTCAACAAATTTCTAATTCAAGTATGCTCTGCTGATATTTTTGTGAGAGTTCTGGTTCTACAGCAGGATTTTAATTAAAGATCTTTTTGTATTCTTTGAGAAATCGAGGAGTTCCAGCCTCCTGGGAACATGTGAGATGTTTTATGATTTTTTTTCAAATGAACGATTTTTATTGGGGTTTTTCAATAAATTTCTAATTCAAGTATGCTCTGCTGATATTTTTATGAGAGTTCTGGTTCTACAGCAGGATTTTAATTAAAAATGTTTTTATATTCTTTGAGAAATCGAGGAGTTCCAGCTTCCTGGGAACATGTGAGATGTTTTATGATTTTTTTTCAAATGAACGATTTCTATTGAGGTTTTTCACCAAATTTCTAATTCAAGTATGCTCTGCTCATATTTTTCTGAGAGTTCTGGTTCTTTAGCAGGATTTTAATTAAAGATCTTTTTATATTCTTTGAGAAATCGAGGAGTTGCAGCCTGCTCGGAACATGTGAGATGTTTTATGGTTTTTTTCAAATGAACGACTTCTATTGAGGTTTTTCACCAAATTTCTAATTCAAGTATGCTCTGCTGATATTTTTCTGAGAGTTCTGGTTCTTTAGCAGGATTTTAATTAAAGATCTTTTTATATTCTTTGAGAAATCGAGGAGTTCCAGCCTCCTCGGAACATGTGAGATGTTTTATGATTTTTTTTTTCAAAAGAACGATTTTTATTGAGGCCTTTCAACAAATTTCTAATTCAAGTATGCTCTGCTGATATTTTTATGAGAGTTCTAGTTCTACAGCAGGATTTTAATTGAAGATCTTTTTTATTCTTTGAGAAATCGAGGAGTTCCAGCCTCCTCGGAACATGTGAGATGTTTTATGATTTTTTTTCAAATTAACGATTTTTATTGAGGTTTTTTCAACAAATTTCTAATTCAAGTATGCTCTGCTGATATTTTTCTGAGAGTTCTGGTTCTACAGCAGGATTTTAACTGAAGATCTTTTTATATTATTTGAGAAATCGAGGAGTTCCAGCCTCCTCGGAACATGTGAGATGTTTTATGATTTTTTTTCAAATTAACGATTTTTATTGAGGTTTTTCAACAAATTTCTAATTCAAGTATGCTCTGCTGATATTTTTCTGAGAGTTCTAGTTCTACAGCAGGATTTTAATTAAAGATGTTTTTATATTCTTTGAGAAATCGAGGAGTTCTAGCCTCCTCGGAACATGTGAGATGTTTTATGATTTTTTTCAAATGAACGATTTTTATTGAGGTTTTTCAACAAATTTCTAATTCAAGTATGCTCTGCTGATATTTTTCTGAGAGTTCTGGTTCTACAGCAGGATTTTAATTGAAGATCTTTTTATATTCTTTGAGAAATCGAGGAGTTCCAGCCTCCTCGGAACATGTGAGATGTTTTATGATTTTTTTTCAAATTAACGATTTTTATTGAGGTTTTTCAACAAATTTCTAATTCAAGTATGCTCTGCTGATATTTTTCTGAGAGTTCTGGTTCTACAGCAGGATTTTAACTGAAGATCTTTTTATATTATTTGAGAAATCGAGGAGTTCCAGCCTCCTCGGAACATGTGAGATGTTTTATGATTTTTTTTCAAATTAACGATTTTTATTGAGGTTTTTCAACAAATTTCTAATTCAAGTATGCTCTGCTGATATTTTTTTGAGAGTTCTAGTTCTACAGCAGGATTTTAATTGAAGATCTTTTTATATTCTTTGAGAAATCGAGGAGTTCCAGCTTCCTGGGAACATGTGAGATGTTTTATGATTTTTTTTCAAATGGACGATTTCTATTGAGGTTTTTCAACAAATTTCTAATTCAAGTATGCTCTGCTGATATTTTTCTGAGAGTTCTGGTTCTACAGCAGGATTTTAATTAAAGATCTTTTTATATTGATTAAAAAATCGAGGAGTTCCAGCCTCCTGGGACTATGTGAGATATTTTATGATGTTTTTTTAAATGAACGATTTTTATTGAGGTTTTTCAACTAATTTCAAATTCAAGTATGCTCTGCTGATATTTTTCTGAGAGTTCTAGTTCTACAGCAGGATTTTAATTGAAGATCTTTTTATATTCTTTGAGAAATCGAGGAGTTCCAGCTTCCTGGGAACATGTGAGATGTTTTATGATTTTTTTTGAAATGGACGATTTCTATTGAGGTTTTTCAACAAATTTCTAATTCAAGTATGCTCTGCTGATATTTTTCTGAGAGTTCTGGTTCTACAGCAGGATTTTAATTGAAGATCTTTTTATATTCTTTGAGAAATCGAGGAGTTCCAGCCTCCTCGGAACATGTGAGATGTTTTATGATTTTTTTTTCAAATGAACGATTTTTATTGAGGTTTTTCAACAAATTCTAATTCAAGTATGCTCTGCTGATATTTTTCTGAGAGTTCTGGTTCTACAGCAGGATTTTAACTGAAGATATTTTTATATTATTTGAGAAATCGAGGAGTTCCAGCCTCCTCGGAACATGTGAGATGTTTTATGATTTTTTTTCAAATTAACGATTTTATTGAGGTTTTTCAACAAATTTCTAATTCAAGTATGCTCTGCTGATATTTTTCTGAGAGTTCTAGTTCTACAGCAGGATTTTAATTAAAGATGTTTTTATATTCTTTGAGAAATCGAGGAGTTCCAGCCTCCTCGGAACATGTGAGATGTTTTATGGCTTTTTTCAAATGAACGATTTTTATTGGGGTTTTTCAATAAATTTCTAATTCAAGTATGCTCTGCTGATATTTTTATGAGAGTTCTGGTCCCAAAGCTAGTTTTTTATTAAAGGTATTTTTATATTCTTGCAGAAATTTTGAAGCTTTTTCCGCTGAGTGTCATATCAAATTTTTTTATAAATATTTTTTGTATGAAAAAGATTGCATATAATATTTTTCAAAAATTATTTTTTTATTTAATTTGAGAGAACTATTCTTGAAAACGATCAGGAACTATAGAAGTCACCCATATGTGTATAGAACTTGTCCAGAATTTTGTTTCCAAGAAAATGATCTGCTACGGGAAGTTAGCAGATCATTTTTTCAAATGACTTTTTTATAGGTAAAAACGCCAGAACTATTTTTAAAATCTATCAGGAACTATAGAACTATGCTGCATGCGAAGAGAACTCCTTTTTATTTTTGATCTGCTAGACAATGATCTGCTAAGTTCACAGACATTTATATCCCCTTCTCTTTGGAACAGACAGATTTGAGCTCTTTGATCTTGTAGCTGAAACCACACAGTACAATAATGTTTTGGTGATATACGACGCCTTTGTAACAAGATTTTGGCAATATTAGCACCACATGGTTGTATAGTCGTTAACGTTTAAAGTTTATTTGTTTAATTCTGAAGCATGACGCAGTAACACAGTGTTTGACAGTCAAGGGAATTAATTATTTTTATTTCCTCGCCATGGTAAAAATACCGTTGAGTTCCGCCTCTCAACATGAGATGAGACATTATGTTTCCTCTTTTAGCTCTGTTATATACAGGACAGCGTAATATGTATGTATGTATATATATATATATATATATATATATATATATATATATATATATATATATATATATATATATATATATATATATATATATATATATATATATATAGACATTGAAAGCTAAATAATATTATCTGTTATTTAAAGTTTATTTTATTTGTTTGAAAATATGTAGAAATCCAAACAGGCAGGGTAAGCAGAGGGATCTGTAGGCTTAAGCGACCTAGTGTTAAGACACTCCGTTCCTCGCTTTCTGCCTTTCGAGCCATTGTGTGTTGAGTGGCATTACTTAACGTCGCGCGTTTTGCCTTGTTGCCAGAGCGAAGAAAATGGAAATATTTAATTCTCACCGAGTGGGAATCATATCCATAGTACAAAATCCACAGTACAAAAGTACGTAACACTAAACAAATTCCTAATCAATTCAATAGAATATACAAATGATTTACATAATGACGTCATACGCCACAAGCTGGCCACTGAACGATCAGTCTGTTTAGACATTGCTATTAAAACAAACAACCATTGTGTGATGCAATTTGAACGATGACTTATAGTAACATGAATTAGATGATCTAATGTGGAGTAATTATATTTTTGATTTATATTGTTTATATAAGGATAATAAGAAACCGGTTAAATATGTTTGAGACTATAGTGGCGCTGTGTGTGAATGTACGTACGTACGCGATGATCGTGAGTTCGATTCCCACTCGGGTCAATTGTTATCATTTTCCCGATTTGTTAAGTAAGGCGAGGCGTTTCGCCAGTTAACACCCAAAAGAAAGAACGGACTACCGTAGATTTTAGACCTCTTTTATCCTTATTTTCTAATAAGATATCCCACTTCCATATATAGCGACAGTTGCTAAAAAACATAGTGTTAATACACTCCGTCTCCAAACAAATTATGCTACTTTTTCAACAACCTCACGATGGCGCATGTTTTGTCACAGGTACACAATTACATTAGGATAGCGTTTGATATTACATACCCTTAATTATAAGCATATATACTGAATTTCAGTCAAACAAACAAATAATTTGATCTTAGATGTTTTGATAAATTTTAGGTAACCTTCCGACCAAATTCGAGATATTGCGTGATTTTGCTAGAGCGGGTAAGTTAAAATAATTCTTCCCCCAAAGTTGAAATTGAACACCCACTAGAGCCCATACAAACAGTCACAGTCACACCCGTTGGCCTCGTGATTGGTAGATGATTGATATATTAATAACATTAATAACATTTCTATAGCAATTTTCTATAAAAATAAATATTGAATTATGTTTTCCACTTTATAATATAATCCGAAAAGGCAAAACGTAATTGAATAACTTAAACTGTGTTAATTAGAAGCACACTGTGTTGCATTACTACGCCGCATAAATGCACTTAAATGCATACAAGTACATATTAAACATAATATAATTTTAAATAACTTCACGTATTTTCTCAATTAGTTCACAACAGGTCTGCAAGAAGAGATAAAGAGTGCTGAGTCCCTCCGTTGTCAAGTTTCTGCCAATTTTGGCGATCATGCGGAACCTAACGCCGCGCTTGGACTAATAAGACCCGAAAGAAAATTATTAACGATTTTCTATGTAAGCATCGAACCTACAATCATCGCGAATTTGAACCTTCTCCACTGCGCCAGGATAGTGTAATAGTCATACATCATACATATGTATAAGCATTATAGACACATGTTGTAAACGTAAAAACCACTGTACGTATTTACTTATTTTAATGAATTATTTGAAGGATCATCAACATGACGTAAGCTAATGAAACATAATTTATGAAGGTCGCCCCTGCGGTTGCTATTAACCTAATTTTTAGGTTCTTTTTTTTAAACTACTAATACTTGTCTGTGGCTTTGGCTATTTTGTTCTTAAAATAACAAACAGATGAAACTTCACAGTAATATAGCGTATACATCAGAATAACATATAGGCTATAATTTATGTTATTATTTTGTATAATTTGGTTGTAACATGTGGGTAGGTAGTCAAGCGGGTGACGCCGCGGGCTGATCGCTAGTTTTTGATATTGTTCCTCTTGAATAAGTCTCTTGTCTAGTGAAAACCACATTAAAATTCGTTGTTAGTTTAAAATATTTAAGTGGACATCACTGGTCAGTGATTTTTTATGTTTAATTAGTTTTTCTTACATTTACAGACATTGAAATTCATAATCAAAGTTAAATAATATCTCACTTTTAATATTTTAATATTATTATTTCAATGTAAGTGAAAATGTAAAAAATATATTGTAAAACCGTAATCATTATTTACTGTGGTTAAATAATAAAATAAGAGGCAATCGTGGTGCAGAGTGTTGTAACGTTTGAGTGTTAATACAACTGTTATGGGTTCGATTCCCATTCGGAGAAATTAAATTATTTTCATTTTCTAGCTCTAGAATCTACTCACTCAATGCCTATACAAGGCCATGAAAAATGGGCGGAAAATGGAGAAAGTGTCAATACTACTTCAATTTGACCTGCTATATGCGGTATAGGTACCGCTTAAAACTAAAAAAAATAAAATCTACCTAGTAACTGGTTTTAAATTTATCTTATAAGTAATTTTTATTCCATTTAAACTTCCTATCGATAGTTTATAATGTATATATTTGCTTGAAACTTGTTAGTTTTAGTAATAGGCGTCTAACACATAATCTAAGCTGATATAGCGTCAAGGTTACGTGTATTCTGTAACCGCGAGTCTCGTTTCTGTAGAATCTAGCAAGCTTATAATGAAATATATAAAATATAAAAAAGGATGTTATAATTTGTGTATTGATTCATCATTCCTTTATTAACTGATTTTAAACCATACAGCCGAAACTACTGGGCGATGGCAGCTAAAATGTAAGTTACCTGAGAACTAAAGAAACGATTTATTGAATTTTCAAGCCAGCTCCATCTACAAAACACATAATAAATGTCTAATTTAAGAATCCAAATAAAAGTATGGTACTAGATATCGATATTATATTTTTCTGCATCAGATTTGAAGTAATATTCTTAGTATAGATTGTTAATAAAAATATTTATTACATATTCAATTTGACGCTTTCTCGCATAGAAACATAGGCCAAGATAACCCACTGTGTCTGGGAATGCCTTCTTTCTTTCTTTCGTTCTCCACTTTCCACCAAAATGGAAATGAAAATAAATTATATGTCGGAGAGGTCATTAATATGGAAGCTCAATTGACAACGAGGCGCAAGTGATACGTCATCGCTTCGGCAGAGTCCGGTCTTATGTCCGAGCGGGCCGAATCTTTGAGTAAACGACGGGACTCAGAGACTCACTTTCCCTATATACTACCCTTACTAAGGATCGAATTCACAACCATTCACTTTGCTTCACCCAGGGGACCTTGTGTCAAACAACACTCTTTTCCCCGCTTTCTGCCCAAATTTTGAGACATTGCGTGTTGAGTGGCGGAACTCAACGCCACGCTTTGTCTTGTAACTAGAGCGAGGTAATCAAATCATAAATTCTCTCTCTATAGGAATTGAACCCACAATCGTCACGTCAGACGCTGTGCCACTATCATTTACGCTTTATTATAATTTAAATTTTCTAACCCAAAACTTATCTGGAGTAAACCGCTGACTAGCAATAAGTCCCTACTGGTGAGCCCACCCTTGTATTCACACCAAATTGTGTACAAGAAGCGTAAATATATAAACAACCCATAGTGTTACAGTAAGTCGCTATTACATAGCGCCACGACAATCTCTCCCTACGGTCTACAATGAATGATTTATGAAGAATTTTGCAATAATGAAAACCTTATTAGTAAGGTTATATTTAGCTCTTCTTATTAACTTGGAAGCTCGTGGGAATAGGCTCGACCAGGGTTAAATCAGTAATCAAGCCAAGGTCTTCGCTTTCGTAGTACGAAAGATATTAATTACAGATGGTTTTTACCTCATTACGTATAGTGATCATGTTTTCGAATTCATATATAATTATAAAAGTTTGTTATTCATATTTATATTATTAATGTATATGATTAATTTGTTCTTGTTCTCCTAACATAACAAAATATATATAATATATATATATATATATATATATATATATATATATATATATATATATATATATATATATATATATATATATATATATATATATATATATATATATATATATTATATATATATATATATATATATATATATATATATATATATATATATATATATAAATAAAATATATTAATGATAAGTTTTTTCAGCTACACGCTGTGAACACAGAAGACTACTGAGTATAAAGCACTACACCACCCCTTGTTTCCGCTTGCCTTGCGCGAATTCACAAGAAGCATTGCGTGTTTAGAAGAGCGGATCTTAACGCCGCATTTAGTCTTACTAAAAAATCTTAAAAAAAAAACAATATATTGTCAAAATATTGTTAGTATATAACAATATTTTGGTTCAGGTTGAACAGATTTTAATAAAATGTTTGTAAATTTTAATAAGTTCTTGGATAGAAGAAGAAAATTTTATTACATCCTTAGATGTTTTACACTCCTAGTAATCGTGTATTTTATAGAGATACTCCCTACTGTGGGATCTACCATGCCTAGTACAGAAATTAAATATAAACATAATTTGTATAGAGCTATTGCGGTAGTTTTCAATGCAAATTAAATATTTAGTACAGATAACAGTCTAGTTTCATACTTATGATCATCACAGGTACATAAAATATACCTATCGCAAGCCATATTGCCATCAGTATTATATTATAGTAAACTCGATAATACAACACTTACAAACATACATCGGCTTCATGTCGCTTCATAAATTTATAAAATTTTACAATTTTTATCGTTTTTATCATAATTTTTATAACATGTTTATGGCTGTCGATACGATATTTACGATAATTTTGACATGTTTATAGGCGGCTTAAATTATTGTGTATTATCGGATATCGAATGTTATCATAATAGGTGTTTAGTGCTTGTAATTATAATGAGGTTAAATTATGTTCATTTTTTTTGTGATACGCACTTACAACTAAAACTTGGTAAATTTATTGAAATTTAAGCTGAATAGGCTTTATAGATTACTTGTACCACTCAGGAAAAATTATACATATACGAGTGTGTAGGTGGTTTTTGGCCTGAAAATAATGCAGCATTCTCTACAGGCGGATCTAATAGAATGAAATTATTGAAGACATTAAAGTCACAATAACCGTAAAATGATATAAATAATATAATGTCAATAAAAATATTCCCCGCTCCGGTAAGACAAAGCGTGACAGTGAATTCCGCCACTTAACACGTAATGTCTCGAAATCGGACAGAATACGGAGAGCGGAGAGTCTTGACACCAGGTTACTCTACTACAGTGTGTACTCTACTATAGTGATAGCAAAGTATATCATTAGATTCTTATTAAGAAAACGTTACCAACCTTAAACAAAGTCCGAACAACGTAAAGACAAAAACGTTGTTATAATTTACTAAAACACTACTAAAATATTATAAAACGGTTACTGGCAAAAACATAAAGTATAACATAGTGTCCATACATTATTATTGGCTATAACGAGCGGTTGCAAGCAATATATGAATTATTTCCAATTAATTTAGCGTCAGCTCCCTACGTATCTACCGTACGTGAATTTTTTTATGAAAAACCGGTTGACATGTCGTCAATGTCACTTTTAACTCTCCCGGGAATGAGAATGAAAAAACAAGGTGAGTCTGCTTCAAAATGCTAGACTTTCTTCACATTAGGGATTTCTTCACATTAGAAAATATTGTATTTTTATCTTCGAGGCTAAATTTTCTATCCGTTTATGAAAGAAAATACCTTTAACTTTAAGAGAAATAATTATCTTAATAGTAAGTAATTAAGATTATATTCTATACATTCTAAATAGGTATATAGTTAATTAATTGGTATACATTTATATTTGGCTGTTGCAAAATTAGCTACGACATTAGAAATCAATGACAGAACAGCAAGGTTTACCTTATACTTTTACAAAGGGATTTCTTAGAACTTTGAAAGTTTGTTTCGTTTGAAGGTTTCACTTAAAATAAAAAGGTTCATTCAAAGAAATTATACGAAGCTTACTAAAATTCAGTCGAAACAAAACTAGCTAGGTGTTAAATCGTTTGTAATAGAAATTATACAAGGTGTAGACGGAAAATACTGGCCAATTAGGCTCTTTGTTTTAAAGCAATAAATAATACTGAAAATAATTATTCTTAATATTATCTTGGTATTGCAAATGAATAATGAAAGAAAGATGAATGCTGTGGAGATCGCTGTAGAGTGGTCTCTTCGGAGTATATGCGGAGTCAGCTTAACTGATCGAATCCGCAATGAAGAGATACACAGAATGGTAGGTACCAGCGAGGATGTCACAGTGAGAATGTAAAAGAACGTGTTCAGGTGGTTTGGGCATGTCGAGAGAATGAGTGATGAAATAATGGTAAAAAAGATATATGAAGCAGAAGTGAGTGGTAAGGGAGGCTAGGGCAGACCTCGTGTGACCTTCGAAAACACAGTATCGATGATACTGGAGGAAGGTCACGTAAAAAGCACGACGACCCCCGGGAGAGCATTTATGAAAAGGCTAACGACAGTTGCGTATGTAGCTCCGTTCTCTCTGACTACTCCGCTAGGGATATGGCGTGAAGATATGTATGTATGTATGTATGTAATTATTCTTGAAATTAACATTTATCAGTCTGTCGACGGCATTATGATAATTTTTAATATTTAACGGAAGTCGTCTTAAATTATTTTATTACAATAACATTTCTTCTATCTTATAATTATATGTCGCTATTAGCGAGATTAGGTAAATCAATTCTTTTATAGAAATACAGATACATATATATGTATAATAGAAGAGACGAAAAGTATATAAAACGCTACATAAATTCATAATGTTAATTACATACAAATAATAACACAAACATCTCTCCAGGGAATAGAGAACGACTTCTGCTTCAGCAGATTGTCAATAAGTTAATAATAACAACGTAATAAGTTGTGTAAAGCATATAATAATTTCGACGCAGCGTGAGGAAGAACGCATAGCTTAGTGGTCAGAGTGCTTGGACGGTTTCCGTGAGGCGCGGGTTCAAATTCTGCTGCGTTCAAATTCTTATATGTAATCATTAAGTATTTTTTCTATCCTTAGTGATATATATCATTAAAATATGTCAATAAGTATTAGTTAAATATGTCAGCAAAACAAGCCATTTTCACATTTATAATATAATATAACTATCATACGAATATCCACCGAATATAAATATCTCATGGATAAAAAGCCTATGTGTTATTTCAGACCATAATCTACTCCTGTTCCAAATTTCATCACGACCTCTTCAGCCGTTTTGACGTAATTGAGTAACAAACATACACACAAACTCACTCAGAAGCTTTCGCATTTAAAATATTATGTAAGATAATCATGCATGTCTATAATTTTGCATACTCTGGCATGATTTCCTATTACCATGTGCTTCGAAAACAAAACTTCATATATAGCCATATTCCAGATACAGCATTGATTTACAGTTAAAGAATGAGAGTGTCAATTTCAGGGACATAATAAATTTTTTACAACATCATGTGACAGTAAGTAATTTTTACATTTTCACATATATTCTTGCTTTCGACATAAATACAGAGGTCTGTATTTATGTCGAATGCACCAATATAGTACCAACCTAGGTAGGTTGGTACTATATTGGTGACTTGGTGCATTAGTTAATTAGTTCTTATGAAATCAATAGTATTCAAACCTATATAAAGATACTCTGAGAATACGTATCTACAACGATCACTGTTGTTTAGCTATGATCCAATAATTTTAATCATATAATACACTTGTAGCTGTATATATGAATGAATAAATGAAATAAATAATTATGAATGGAATGAATATAATACAACGAATGAATGTGTTGAAAAGATTTTTTTGCTAAATCCTCTCCATACATTCTTTAATTTGTGTAAAATTATATAGATATTTAAATTTACAAAATATCAGGATTTATTTTCAGTTACCACGAAAAGATTTATCACTGGCAAAGCATTTCAGTAAACAAATTATTGATATTGTTCCCAGACAGACAACGAAATTACGAGTACGTATGTATGAGTACGACGAGCTGTACGCTTTGTTCTTACTGAAATATCCCATACATTACCTCCATATGATTGTATTGTGAGGTTCACAATAAAGGATTGTACTACTCAGTTACTATTGTCACTTGTGAATAATTGAAGTTTGGGAATTGGATTTCTAAAGGGGGTTACTTGTTAATAATAAATTTTGTACAATATTCCAGTAGATGGAGGTGGAAAAAGGACTTGAATGAAATAAGCGTAATTAATGTTTAGACACCAAAGTAATTAAGAAATTGTGTTGGTTTTATCAAAATTATCATACCTCATAAAATAAGATTTGTCTTTTGGACTAAAGCCATTCCGTTTGGCATCAAGTACAATAATGTATAAACAAAGCATATGTACCGACTTAAACATGTAAATAAAATATGAAAATGATAAATATATAGTTTCAATAGTACTATTTTTAGTACAGAAAAAGCTCAGCAATATGAGCTCGGATTCGTTATCAAAGAGTGTATTCGATTTCAAATGGATTCGAAATTTTCATACCGTATAGCTTTCCATGTACAGAGCATAAAATATAAAGTAAATAAAAAATATTACATAATATAATTATTATTTATTTTGTCATTTACAAGATCTTACAAGGTCTAGGTCTTAGGATCTATTAATTTGGTGACTTTCGGATTAAATGCAGGTTACAAGTTCAATATTCATTAAATTTTAGGATTTTATCTTGTTTCTGATTGTACTGTATATGTAATGTATGTAAAAACTCGTATATAAAAATGAAATTCTATTTTCCTTGGTCATCGCATCCCGCGTGAGTTGTGGAACAGATTAGCGAATTCTTTTTTGTTTTCTCAAATATTATCAGAAAGTTCTTACGAAAAATAATTACTGTCAGTCTATCTTTCGTATTAGGTTAAACCCCTGAACATCTGAACTGATTTCTATGGGACTTTTATTGGAAGGAAAAGAACTTTGTGGAGCGATATATAGGAGCAACTTTTTATCCCAGATTTCCCGTAGGATCACCGCGCGATTAATTTTTTCATAATTTTTCATAAACAAAGTTCCCGTTCGCGGTTTCGTCCGCTTGACCGAAGTTCTTGCTTGTTTACTCTAATATAATATGCATGAACCGTACATACTACAATTTTTACTTTTTCCTTTTATTTAAAGTGTCGCTTTCGGGTCGCTAGTTTACTTATACAATTGTGATTTCAGAATATGTACATATAACAATAACAATAGAATATACACTAATGATGACACTTCTCTTCTTTTGACTCTATTTTGGAGACATAACTGAAATATTTTATTTCCCCTGAATAAGGATCGAATCTATTATAGTTCAATGTACAATAATAAAATTTAATTTAACATAATCAATGGCTACTAAGTATTACATTAAAATATTTAATAAAAATATTTCTATATGTTGTAAAGATAAATACGCGGTTAAGCCACTATGTTATGCCTGTGTTTTCAAGGGTTAGAAAAAATACATTTAATATTCATAAATAAAATATAATAATGAAAATGAAATCTCTATGCAAATTAAATGACTACCAGTGATATTATAAAACCAGAAGGTTGTTACATTTAATTACATATGTTATCATTAATTAAATCAAATTGTATGTCCATCAAGCGTAAAGCTATCTCGCTGGCCGTATTGGATTACCATTGTTTTGAGACCTTGCTTTGTGTTTTAATATGAATACCTAGAAATTGTAATTTTTATTAATTATTCATCAAATTACACAATTTGTGCACAACTACGTCTGGATTTCGCACGATAGAAAATATTAATCTGGTGCTACAGAGACGCAGTGGGTCAGGGTCTGAATGTAGACGTGATGGTTGTGTGTTCAATGTTCACTTAAGAGTATGGTAAGCACAGATAATATTTTTATTTTCCAGTTATTCCACTTTTTATTTTCTAATATTTATTAATATTTTTTTTGGCATCACGCTGAATCCCGCACATAGCAGGGCAGGCAGAGGAAACCATAGGCTCAAGGAACCCATTGTCAAGACACTCCGTTCCCCACTTTCCGCCTTTCGAGGCATTGCGTGTTGAGTGGCGGAACTCAACCCCGCTCTTTACATTGTTGCCAGAGCGAAGAAAATGAAATTATTTCATTCTCCCCGAGAGGGAATTGAACCCACTCACCGTTGCGTTTACAGGCAGGCGCTGTGCCCCTGCTTCACGACGGTCCTCATATTTCGATATGTCTTAAATTCGATTTTGAAGACGAGAACGGAGTGTCTTGGCACTAGGTTCTCTCTGCCTGCTCTATACCATGCGGGATATACAATCAGGCTAAATTTCCATAATCATTTCACGAAATCACCAAATAGGCATACAATCGAATCTAGTTCATAGAATCGATAGCGTATTGTGTTAGAGGCCAAATACATTAAGTATCTACCTGCAATATAAATTATCTTTAGTGTGTTGATAGTACTGCGGTCCGTTTAGACATATTTTTTTTTATTATCACATATCTTCCGCATTTTAATATACGAGTATAACAGGACCTAAAGAAACAATTATCCTCATTTTGTTTAAAGGAGACAGACAGACAGATTTAACTAAACTAGATAAACGAAAAAAATTTTAACACGTGAATAAACTTGTAAGCGTCAAATGGAATTACTGTGAAGATGATGGGCTCATCGCGATTTATGGAGAGTATTATTTGAGACTTGTGATCCAAGAGTACGCTTTAGGCCAAGTTTACTGTCTGAGGCACTCTCCCTATTAAACCAGATTCGAAATGGTTCTTCCAAAGCCACCTTCGAAGTACAAAACTGATAATAGTACTAAATAGGGCTTCCTTATAAGCTATGACAAACTATCGCCTCTACTTTTCCGCGTACAAATAACTCTAACATAGTCCCCCGGTCAGTTCATTGGTATGTTTGTAGTACTTGTTTACTTTAAAATCGTAATCCGTAAGATTATTTGTTTTCCATGGAATTTACACTATGTGCTTTAGGCTTCTAGAGTACAGAATAACACATGGAAATAAATGAAAAGATTTTCAACATAAACATATCCCAAGATAAGATATGAAGCTTACAAACATCGCATATAATCAGAACTGAGTCACCACGCTCTGTTTTTTTTTTAATAATATTTATTATAATGGAATCTAAATGTACTACATATTTATATACGAATTTCATAGTTATCAAATATATATACTAAAAAAAACGTTTAACAGGTTAAATTCACAGCAAAGTATATAAATGACAAAATCGTACAAAAATATATATCGCTATTTGTTTACTTATCTATATTGTTAAGATAACGCTAACAATGTAAAAGGATTCAAATAACGAAGTTATATTCTTCAAGATCTTAGTTCTGAAAAGCTTCTGCAAGATAAATTCAATCGCAAGCACTTTGAACTAGAATGGCCATCATTAGGTATTAATGCGTACCGTGTTGATGTCTAAGATGAAAAATTGGTGCTGATGGTAATGATCGAGAAAATAGGTCGAGAAATTGGGAGCCATTTGGTATTATTTAGATAGGTTTTAAGGATTTATTAATAGATAGTCTTATAGGTAAACATAATTTTTTATAAAAATGGAGATACCCTTCTGCCCCATCTTATAATAGCAAATTTTTGTTGTAAAAGACTTTATATCTGAATAAATAGAGAATGAAAAATTGATGAACTACTAGACTTTCGCATACTATTCGGTAAGAATCAAAAGACATTAAACGTATATGATTCGTTTTTGCCGCAATTTGTATGAAAATTACTGCATAATGAAAACTTATATGGTATACCTGCTGACCTACAATTTCGAAATTCAGCATGGAGTTAGATCTTATAGTAAATAATGAGAAATTTCCGAAAATTGAAATATTGATAGATATATCACAGAAAAAAAACCATTCCACCAAAATTTAAGTTTGCCATCTTTTATAAATAGTACTAGTTGACCTAGACTGACAGTCTAGAAGAGGATTTACTTAGGAGGAGGACTTACTGAGGAGCTTATAAATAAAGGAAAAATAGTGTCGTGTAATTTATAACTAATGTCCTCTGAGAATTTATCGATATTCTTGAAGATATCGCTTTCAATATAACAATAAAGGCGAAGAACAAGAGCTATAAGCTCATTGTCTTCACAAATAAAGTGAATGAAGAAAACAACTGAAGCAGTTTAATAAATTAAAACAGAAAATTCAAAATAATATAATAATTCCAAAATGTAATTAATCTGACAGTTTGCTTTAATTGCAGTGCCGGTAGCGATATCACCTTACTCATGCCAATCAACAAGCGTACCAAGGTATGAGCGGAAGCGGGAATGAAAAAAACACTAGTTAATTTATATTATTATATGAAATATATAATTTCTTTTATAAAATTGGCCGAAATGTTAAATGTAAACGAAAAATGTATGACATGTAAATTTTATATTAAATTTTACATGTAAATAAATGTATCTTAAAGTTATTTATAATATACGCTGCAATGATAAAAATAAATTAAAAATGGTTTTTTTATTAAAGAAAAAAGTGAACTTGTCTTTTTGTAATATTCTTTTAAAGATACATTACACATATATTTTCATTACATATAAAACAAAGAAACGGAAAATTATAATTGTTTGTATACAATGGCGGGCAAATTATATTATGTTAAAGCTTTTAAATGTTCAAATAATTTATATATTATTATATGTGTATGCCAAAGACCAAATATTATTATTAAGTGATAACTCCTATCAATAGTATTTACGATAGGTATTAAATAAAACTATAAAATGTATATTCTATAATTGTTTTAGCTTGGTTAGCCAGAATACTGCATGATCGATTGGCTTATTTGAGCAATCCTAAAATTTTCAATTTTATATATATTTCCTTATAGAAAAGTCACTGTAATAGCTGTCTTTCGATATTCATTAATTATTCAAATAATCTATATAGATGCATAGAATGTTGAGCGATATATAGAACATATAAATAATTCTTTCATAAAATAATGTTATGACTGCTTTATTGGCGAGTTTTTTTACTATATTTTACGCAAACAGTACGGTGAAATTAATATAAATCAGGGTTCTTTCCACTATCAACTTTTAAGTATAGGTATGTAAGAAATGAATTAAAATGAAATAATTAAACATTTTAAACAATTGTTTCAAAAATCGCTACATTTCCTCACTCGGGGCATACCTGGTCGGGGTGTAATTATTAAAGAAGTTTCGCCTATCGACGTAGAAGGTAACTGGATTCAATTAAAAGTTGAACACGGCGTCCGTCGTGTAGTTTTGTTTGAATCGGAATCTCAATAATAAACTTTGTGAATCCATTGTTGTATTAAATTCTTTTCTCCTATGAATCGTTGTACAATGTATTGAGTTTAGTTCAATTTGAATATATAACTTTGGTTGAATATATATTACATTACATTCTCATGTATCAAGGTAACGTATATTGGCATTGTACATAGGCCTAATATACAATTCTTATTTACAACTAAGCTCGAATATCGTGTTTGAAAACAGAACACAAGAGCAACGTAACGCAGTGGAGAGGTATCTTACTGTAAACATGGGTTTGATTCCCATTGGGCGAATTAATGCAAAGTGTGAGTTCCACTACTCAACAAGGAACATGCAACATGCAGTGTCTCAAATTCAGCTGCAAAATGGAGAACAGAGTGTCTTGATACTAGGTTCTATATGCCTACTCTGTTATATGCGGGATACAGTGTTCAGAAGCAAAAAGTAGTAAAAAAAATACTAATAATAATGTTTATCTACACAAACGAACCCATATTAATAGACAAAGTATAAGTTATATCAATTTGATCTTATAATATTACTTGCCTTTGTATATACAATACTGATTTTAACTCAAAACTCCGTAACTATATTTTATAAATAGATATTTTAATTGGAATTTGTATCCACTATTATTATTGACAGAGAGTATTACAAGTTCAAACACATTACAACCAACCTATGACAGCGTCGTTAGTTAGTGGGTACATATGTTAAAATAAACTACAACACGCTTCTAAATTTTCAATTATTTCGAAATTGTCATACATAATGGAGACGGACAAATAATTTATCTATTTCATTTTAAATTTATGTGCGCTCAAGAAAGTCGGAGTATGATGAATGGTATGTAAAGTGAAGATAGACGCATGTCAAAACTAAATGACAATCTGCAGGTGAATGAAATTTCCTGTGAAATTGAAATATGCGTTTTTATATTATATTTTTTTTTGCCTCCGTTCATGTTGCCAGACTTCTGCCATATTAGCGAACATGACAGGTGGCAGAACTTTATGCCACATCATATCTGAATAGATGATCTACTGATTTGAAAAGTAAGTAATTCAAAGTAATCTCTTTCCAAATTCTTTCTATTTTTGTGGCTCACTTTAAAAAAACACCAGGAGATTTTTATAATAAAAGGCTTGTTGAGTTTGTTCGATATTAATTTTTTTATAATTTACTGAGAAATCTACCGATAAAGCACGTCTAATAGGTAGATTATGTGGGTATGTGTGTACCGGTTAACTTGACTTTGAGCTCTTCTAAAACATCAAATAATAAAAAAATATGATATATGATACAGATTTTACAAAAAGATCAACAGATGCTAAGTCAAAATATGAAGTGGGCAATATATACCCAAAACATAGAAGTGATAAATGTACAATACCTCAGCGATCATAGTAAGAGCGACATTTAAGCTATAACACTTGAAACAGAATAGAAAATCATTACGGAAATAACACACGCCGTACCTTCAAAACTTTATAGGTTTATATAGTATATAAGTAAAATATATCACTTCAAACATCAAAATGGCCTTAAAAATGCACACATGCACTATCTGTTATATCAGAAAAAACTAAACAGTTAAAATCAAGACGGCAACATCTCCAAACAGCACAATAATAAACTAGAATAGTATGAAAAATGAACTTGAAGCTGTTTATAAGCTACTTAGTAAATATATGCGGCATGACTACAAAATCCATCGAAAAATCGTAGGAAGACCATCCAAAAATATGTCCTCAACACTGGAAGTATAAAGAGAGCAAATAAAGAATAAAGGCTGTATAAAAGTTGGATAAAAGAATTAAAAGTTTTAAATAAAATTACATGTAACAGAAATGAAATACTTTAATCTCTTATTATAATGAATTACTTCATGAATTTGACAAGGCTCATTCACATGTGACTCAGAGCCTCAACTCTATCAATAGAAACATCGTTCGATATTGTAGACGTGGATAAGGTTGAAGTACTGAACCCAATAACTAGATTATTATTTTATAAAAAAGGAGATCCAAACGATGTAAAAAACTACCGCCCAATAAGCTTACTGTCTTCCATATACAAATTATTTTCATAGGCCACCTGTGATTTGAGGATGAAATTGTGATGCAAGTCAACAAGTAGGATTCGATATTAATCGCAGTAAAATTAAGATTATGACAAAGTCGCCTGTGAACCTAAACAACGCAGCACTTTGTGTAAACAATTATCGTTTAAGGAGCAAACAAATTAACAAGGAATAGAAAAAAATAGTTTCAAATTATTGGAAAAAATATTGGAGTTATAAAGAAATCAAGAAAAGTGACATGCCAATAAAAATAAACCAAAAAGTTATGAACACCTGCATATTAACATCATTAATCTGCTAGCCAAACATGGAAGTATACACAGCAAGCTAAAGCAAAAATCATGACGTGTCGAAGCGGGATTGAAAGGAGTATGTCGAAAATTAGAATATAATATAGTTCGAAAGAAGACAAAAGTTACAGAAGCTCTGATTTATTGGAAAAAGTTGGAGTGGCGTTGGGCTGGATATATTGCCAGACTAACAGACAACAGGTGGACGGAGTCAGCAAAAGACCGGGATACATGAAATTGTTTAGAGGAGGTTCACCTTCACCTTCGAGAACCTCCCGTGGGTTCTTACAAAATTTTAATGATACATGTATAACCTAGATAATTAAAATTAGAAATAAACTTCATATTTCTGTATTATTTAGTAGGAAATATAAGGCTTTTTTATTTTATTTTTTTTAATTGTTTCTTTATTTATGATAAATATTTAAAATTTTACATAAAATTCTCAAGTAACTATAAGTTCCCGTGACATATTGTTTTTTTACATACTTATTACATCGAACCGGGCACATCCAGCTTTTTTAGAAAGCACTTAACCGTAATATAGTATACAAATAGAAAGTAACGTTCGTTCACAATCTCATAATGCAAATGCCTATGAAAAAGTATATAACACAATTTATTTACTCCACCTAAAAGGTAGGGCGGATAAGAGAGAACCAAATGTAAACAAAACTTTTTTAGCGTAAAATATATCTGAATTTGTTACAGTCCAGTTATTTTTATTAACTTTCAAACTTAGATGGTTCAATGTTGACATCGGATTTGTACTACTATAAATAATTTATAATGTGAATTTATTGAGAAAATAGAAACTAGTTTACTTAGTTACTTAAATAAAAAATAGCTTATTATATGTTAAGATATGTTACTTACCTCAACTTAGTTGAACTTATTGTACCACCATTGATATTGATATTTGCGTATTTTACACGCTAACTATACCTTGTTATTATGCATTGCATACACACATTTATTTATAGTATAACAAGTTGTAATATATATATTTGTGTATTAGTGTCTTTATCCCGTTCCCGAAGGAATTTTAAACGATCATCTTTATGCAAAAATGTCACATTTATACTCGGTCACAAATAAAAAGTTTGACATATATTTATTTTAAACGGCCGAAAAGTAAAGAACGTTTTAATATTAAATTGGCTGTATAAGATTTGCAAAACGACTTGGCTATAATCAAATATAAATAATTTTATTATTCAGCTTCACGCTTTATCCCTAGCGGGGCAAAGTTCGCCACTTTCGCCTCTTCCATTATCATTTACCTCTTCATACAAGCCATCTGCTTAATATTTTACGTCACCTTCTTATACGAGGTCTTCGTCTACTTCTCTTAACACTGATTCTTGCTTGATATATCTTTTTACTCTTATAGTTATTGTTTTTTACAAACATTTACTGTAAATATAATTTTCAAGAACGCTTAAATGCCATAAAAAAATCCATTGAACAAAAGGATTATATCATTTTCGTATGTTATATCCAAGTATTTCAATTCACGCGCCGTCAGTTTACCGAGGACTTTGCATAATCCTTCTAAGACGATAATGGAGAGTAAACGGTAACGTGTATGTGTGTACATGTAGGCGCTAAGCCTAAATTACTCGATACATATTGAGGAATAGCCTTATTTTTTCAACAGCAATATACCATAGTGTAATAATTTTTATTCTAAGACTTTTAGGTGGATGTGTAGTTTGCGTGGAGTACATATACAATTTTTTTTATTGAAATTCGGAATTTAACTATAAAGACTTTATTGGTTAGTAAAACTATCTAAAAAATTTATCGAAATTCTAAGTAATGTAATAGGGATGCAGCTTGAAATACATCTACGTTCAAAATTAAATATTACAAATATTTCTTTAGAAGTATTTAAAATGACATGAGAAAATGTCTCTGAGAAACATTAAAACAGAAGCACTCTACACGTCATAGCATTCTAAATAGTGAACACGATAGTTAGTGTGTATTTATAGTTTTTAAATGCGACAAAAAGTATTTTATTATTTTAGAATTTGGCCGCCTATCTTGACCTAAATGACACGAAAAGAGCTGTTTCGTGGCAGTTATTTATTGGATTTAACACCAATTAGTGAAAATACAGTCATTTTGAAGATCAATAGAAGTAAATATAATAATTGACACATTTTAAAGATTGCTAAATTAAATGAAATTAAAAACTTACGTAAAAATAAGCCCAACTCTACATTTTCTCAATACAATCTTAAATCACATTGAAGTATAATCACATGATGTAGCCTGACGCAAGCAACTCCATCTGGAACTGAATTACGTCAGCGTTACGTATGGAACTACTAACGACGCGAAGCCATTGCATAGAGCTTTTTAATAATGGATAGGTATAAAATGGCATCAAAGAAAATTATTGACGTATGTGAATATTATATAAGGTTTACAGAGTTTTATATATACATTTAAATATTTATCGCAAAAAGGACAAATAACACAAAGTCCTCAATAATCTAAATTATATGCAAATCTGTAGAAGTATTAGATATATTCTTCTTTATTCTTCCTAGCTGCGGCTTCGCAGGGCCATGCCCAGTATCACTGCGACCATTGTTGATCTATTGTGATTTCCGCACACTACAGTTCACAGTCAAGATTGATTTCTGCAAAAATTGCAGTATTATCTTTGCTGAGAGAGTCTTCACCTCTTCTGGGTACATTTGATGTTTCCCCAGGATTGTATAACGCCGTTGTATAATTGGTGGACATTCAGTGAGTATATATTTTGTGAGCATATTCTACACATCCTTGAACTGCTGATGCCTAGATTGTGCATGTGCCTGTTCAGACCACAGTGACCAGTCAGCACCCTCACGGATACAGTTCTTGCTGAATTAGATATATTAATGTCTATTGAGTAATTCAGGCTTAATACTATGATTGTGCAATGCACTTATCATAACGTAATAAGAAATGTGAATTTCTAGATGAGTTTTAAAAAGTTAATGATATTATATCCTAAAAATGTAATTTTAAAATAACAAAGGTTGGCGTTATTTAGTATCATATAAAAGAGCACAAATTAAAGATGCTTTTGAAATAATTGGACCAACATTTTCTTGGCATAAAAATTTAAGAAGATATATAAATTGAAAATTAGGGCTTGTGACAAAAATTGAATGTTTTGAAATTTTATATACCTATTATTACAGAAACACCCAAAGCAACTTATTTTATGTATATTATTGCACAGATATGATAATAATGAAGCATAAAACTATTTTAAATTGCCAATTTTGGAAATTTCGAAAAATTCGAAATTTCGTATATATATTTGCCTTTATCATATATAAGCCTTTATCATATACCTATTTCAGTGTGTCCATTCATAGAGTGACTATATGATATATATATAGGCATATTTATTTTAAATCACATAACTTCAACATAGTAGCTTTATAATAATCAAATAATCTAGCTATAGATAATATATTTAATAAGGTAAGAAAAACATGTGTTCATTTATAAAAAAAATGTGGGATTTGAATTTATAACTATTGGGTTCATTCAAATGTGCAAGATAAAAGAAATATTTATTTTCAGCGTAGCTCAAGAAGATAGTGTAATGTGGGTTCCGCTACGGGCGGTATCACAAAGTTCTTAATGACATACATTTATTAGCACAGAGTGTTTGTTATAAGGTAAAAACACAATTAAACGTGACAGTTTTTGAGTTTGATTCCCACTCGTGGATAATGAATTATTTTCATTTTCTTCGCTCTCTCATACATCATCATTATCGCTAAGCTTAAATTTCACTATGAATCACATTCACATTAATAATATTGGGTCTTTTTTTGATTTTAATAGACAAATATGTCTTAATGAAGTCTCCATGAAGTGTTAATTATATTTTTGCCTTTCCTGCAAATTACGCATATAAATAATAAAAAGATAATTAATTATAAAATAATCTAAAAAATATAAACACAGCACACACAGTAATGTGGTCTCCCCCGAGTTCGGGACAGACTTTGTATAAAATGAACACAATTCAAATGTAATGAGGATCAACCCACATCCATCGCGTTCACGATCGCCTCATATTTAAAATCCACATTAAGCTTTTAAGGCATCAATCACTGACTTTTGGCTACTTGCTAAAAAAAAGTATACATTTAAAATTCTCAATAAATATTTCAGTCATGCGCTCGTAGCGTGATTGTGCATGGCGTGCGCGTGAAAAAACTGCGACCGGATGATGTCTACGTATGAATAAGGGGAGGCACAGTCGTTTTGTATAGAATAGTTTTCATTCATTTTATTATTACTATTACATATTATGTATATATGTGATATAGATTTAGAAGTAAAAACATAACACATTATATATTATATACAAAAATTAAATTTGAGTACTTTTTTTATATTTAGTTCTAGAACAATTGTCTAGTATTTAATTTTAATAATCATTCACATTTTATTATTGTCATATATGCAAATATTTTATCGACAAGTGACCGCATAAAACGAATACGCAGTACATTATTAAGTTAAACACAAATAAGTATTTTGCTACTTTATTAAGTTTAATTACAACACTCTGAGTGATGTGATTTTAATTTGGTTTTTTTTATTTGTATCTTTGATATTACTATTTACTTTTATGTTTCACATAAGTTTGTGCTAGCCCTAATATTTTTAAATAAATCATGAACGTCACAGCTCCATTCAGCCACGCTCGACAATATTACGAGTCGTCGGTTACTGGGGAAGAAATATAGGACCATACCAACATTGTACTGTATTAGTTACAATCTATTATTTGCAGCAATTATATATACATGCATGATTAGTACTTCATATTCCAGTTTAAGCCAGTTTTTCCATATATTACATGTCGGCGGAAGGCGGAAGTCAACGTTGTATTTTGTTATATAATAGGTATATAAATATTATCTTTTCCACCGTGGAGTATTCTCGTGGCCTTCAGTACAGCGTCTGACGTAAACGCCATGGTTGGTGGTGCGATTCTCGCTGGTGACAAGTCAAAGCGCGGCAACGAGTTTCGCCGCTTAACATGCAATTGATACAACCTGAAGCTATATACATTATTTATTTGAATATACTCTTGATAATGAATTATGCGATTAATGCACCTAGTTAAGCTGGCTATAGGTTATTTTTTTTCCTAGCAGAGAGAAAATAGTGACATGATACTCCGCTCTTCGATCACCATTAGAATTTGAGTTATTCCGTGTTTTCTTTATTTATTGTCATACCTATACGTGGTGGTTAGCAAGCCTTAGTAATGATGTAATTAATGCAAATCGCTGTACTGTTTTACAATGAATTGAAACCGCAAACTGCATTATGCAGATTTAGTGAGGCATGTTCGTCGTTGAGTCTAGAATCCTCTTATATATGTATGTATTATTAGTACGTATATTCCGCCAACAAATGTTTCCAGTACTTTTATTATTTTCTGAAGTGTAATAATTTGATTCGAAACCTTAACTTCTTTCATAGACTAAGTTTTCAAACAAATTTAATTAACTTTGTTATTAATTATTATGATTTCACCTTATTTCTTTAACACGTCATGTTTTCAAAGTTAAAACCTTTCAAAAATTGCTAAAGTAATTTCTGACATAAGCGTTACCGTTAACATATTAAAAAAAAACGATTTTAACATATAACAAATATGTTACTTAAATATGATTTAAAAACTTTGTTTATATATAAAAAGTAATAACTATTACGTCAATGAACAAACACTGTATTTTTGCATGGAAAATATATTTACGACAAAATTTTATGGTTATACCATTACAGAGTAATGTTACTGGCGTCTACATTTAGGTGTGTGTATCGTGGAAGCGTGCATTAAAAATAGCTTCCATTCAATATATGAAACGATATTTTTATTATATTATTTATCATGGCTCAGATGAAATAGATTTAGCCAAACGCAGTGCCTGCCTCAAAACTAAGATATCTCCGTACTGTTTTGTTCAGCTTTACAATTTTTCTCCCAAGTAGCGGAACTCAATACTAGGAAGCAATTTAAATATAAAAATTCCCCTGAGTGTGAATCGAATCCCTAACTGTCGCGCATGCAGTTTATGCAATTAAAAAAGGAAAATTAACTTGTAAATCTAAAATGAAAATTCCTTTAACTGAGATAGAACAGTCATCATTTAAATCAATTGTAATTGTATAAATAGTCTAGCTATGTAACGCTGGTGTAGTTTCTCAATTTATTTAGCTAATATTTTGGCATAATTATTCGTCGAATTTCAGTTCAAAAATCTTATGTTTACTTCATTAGTTTTATATAGACACGTATTTAACCGCAGTATAGGTACATACAATTCATAAGTAACACGTGTACTAAGTTAACCGAAATCTTCTTTAGACGATATCTAGGTCGGGGAAAAAGATCTTTTAAACTGTTAAGTCGGCGGCTTTAGTGGTAGACTATTCAGATTTCACCACGCATTACTGTATAGGACCTATCATCTGTTTTAAGTTTTTAGAGCTCTAGCTTACTTGAAATACAACTGGGATTTTAGTTTTGAAGTTTTTTTGCATAATATAAAGACGAAAACAAAGTTTTTTGTAATTTATTATTAAATCAATGGGATATACTTGTTTTAAAATACGCAGTAAAATGAAACGAATCCGTGAGCCAAACTGAATTTAATTATCTATTGTTGCAGCGTTGAGTTCCCTCTACCCTGCTACCCCTACCATACCCTGCTTCATGCGCGATTACTAAGTTTCACTGCAAAACGTTTTTTTTTAAATTGGAAAGACACCGTTCAGGTCACCCAATGGTAAGTAATCACCGCCGCCCACGATCCCGTGCAACACCAGAGGTGTTACAGGTGCGTTGCCGGCCTTAAGGTGGAGTCTATATATAATCTATATATAAATATTCCAGCAATTTTTATATATACCATATTTTTCAAAACATCCATTTTTATTTATTTATAATAATAGATATTGAATACTGCATTAAAAATAGAAATAAAATTATTTTCAAGATTTATTATCTTTCACTAAAATATACCTCTCTAGTTCAAACATGTATATACAAAGTGATTAAAATCTTAATGTCTATAAAATAAGGAACAAAGCGAGAACAAAACTGACTATTCAATATTCACGCCCGAGTTGCTACGAGAAATATATTATTTTGAGCTTAATCTTGTAGCTTTTAGAGGATTTTCTTCGAGAGCTTTAAAAGCAAATATTGCTAAATAGCTGAAGGTATGTATATGGATTTTAAATCTGTATGACAGCTGGATTATTTTTTTATTTAATACCATTTTTAAGTTCATCGTGGCACAGTGGGACAGACTGACTGTAAACACGATGGTCTCATTCGAACATGTAAATTATATTAATTTCGCTGTTTTGGTAAGGACAGCGTTGAGTACCGCTACTCAGGACTAAATGTTTTGAATTAGGGCAAAATGTCCTAAAATATATCGTTACGTTTATGATCTATACGAATTTATTATTTTAAATCTATAAAGGAACTGAATATACATAATTTTTATATTAATTTACTTAATTGTAGTTTTCAATTAAAGATTAAGTTTAATATGTTTATTTTGAACGTGTTTGTATTTACATATTTATACAATTATTGAGTAACATTTATTCATGTATTTACATACTAATTATAAATTTAGCCAAGATGGTGATTTTTTTTATAAGCATCGTTAAATATTTTATTTCTCTATTTTCTATCAAATGTAACCTTGATAGACCTTGCGATATTGTTCACCAAAAGCACATATTTTGGGTCCACAATATTCGTCTAAAAGATATATTACAACCTATACATAAAAGCTTTCAGTAATAACTTAAATATAGACATAGGCGTAGGGTCGATGTTGATTGTACATTCAAATATCAATAGAGTGATCTCGTCAAATAAATTACACACACGTCGCCTTTCAAAGATACCGACAAGTCTCAATTTCACTTCTGTTCAGAAGAGCTTGGCTTATTAAAGGACGCGAAATAGTGAAAGACGCTCATAGAAGCTGTTTACTTGAAAAGGAAAGGTCGGGGAACTTTTGAAGGAATCTGGTCTTAATATCTTTACGGACGGTGCGAGGCGCTCTGTTTGTTTCTGAGAACGTGGACGGGACATGGAGGTTAGTTTATATGGATTGGTTATGTTGACATGTAATCTCCTTTTTAATGTTAAATGTATTGCCGTTTTATTTAGAGGTACTACTTTTATATTTGATTTGATACATTATATTTTACTGAAGTATTTGAATACATTAAAAGAAAATTTAGTATCACATACAATAATTTTAGCTATGTACGAGCTTGTATATATTAGATACGAATATGACAGCAGGGTGGACAGAAAATGTGTGGCATTAAGATTTCGTTTTTTGTTCGCATTCGAGATAAAGCGTGTTAAATGGCAGATGTAAATAGTTCATCCTCACGTGAGGATCTAATCCACAACCATCTGTTTGGTTTATAGTCTCCTGTTCCAGTTCCAAGATGGCCGCTATCACTATCACTGTGTACTCAATTTTCCGCCGTTTGTTAACATTTTGATATTACATTTCAGACCCTAATATCACGATGAATATATTTAAATAATTAAATAATCTATCTCGCATTTTCGTCTTCAAACAACATCAATTACTTTTATATATATATATATATATATATATATATATATATATATATATATATATATATATATATATATATATATATATATATATATATATATATATATATATATATATATATATATATATATATATATGTATGTATATTTAGAATACAATACAAACAAATTACAAGCTTTTCAGTTGACAAAAATATAATATCACTATTTGCGAAACCGAAATCTTTCTCTATAACATTTCATCTGTATATATTTTACTATGTCAAAAAATACGCTACTCGCTCGAATTTCAAAAGGTCAAAGCCATTTTCATGCACAATTTGTATCGTACAATAGCAACATCAGTTTGCATCCGAGTGCATTGAGTGCGGCTGTGCGGGGAGTAGTTGGCTTGTATGCGACTGACCTGTTGCTGGCGATTTACTGTTTAGATATGAATTACCTGAAACAGAAATAAAATAGTTTTCACAATTGTTTTTGTTATTTTCATTATATCTTGAATTTCAGGAGAAAATGGCCGGCTAAGAAAACATTAGATTCTCCACTAATGTTACAGGGTTATATTTATAACACTTGGAATGTTACGAATTTGTAAAATCAGTCTTATTCTGAGCTGCCTCCCTTCACTAATGCTAGAACACTGTGTACTCTACATACATACATACATACATACATACATAACTTCACGCTTTATCCTTAGCGGGGTAGTCAGAAAGGACGGAGCGCCAAACGCTGCGGTCCCTGCATACCTCTTTCGCCTCGTCCACTGTCATTAACCTCTTCATACATTCTTTGAGAGCATATGTACTCCACTTTAGTGTATAATACATATTTTAACTTTTTACGTCTATTCTGCCTCATGTTTTTCCCATAGCAAAGTAGGCAGGGAGCATGTTGAAATTTCTATTCCCGTCTTTCTTAATTTCAAATTCCTTCTAAAAATCACGTGAAAACTGAAAAATTCTTGTCCAACATAAAAAGTAGGTCAATTAGCCACACCGCTACAACCATACGTAAATCAAAATAGATTTTCTTTGGAATCGATCGTCGATTTTATTAGTACTATTTTAACATGCAAATAAAAAGTCGTAGATACATTCATAGGGCATTAAAAAACTTGAGTTATACGGAGCGCCTACATCATTAAGACGTCTCGGTCTCAAAGAGATTTTATGGATCGTTTAGCGGTTGGCTATTGCTCTAAATTAATTATTTTCAAGCGACGCCGTTTGAAGTGCCGTAGCAGCTATTGTTATAAAGCGTAGCACTGATTTAGGTGATAATCTCTTAAACATACACGACTTTTTATAAATTCTGTTCTACTTGATTTCGAATTTTTAGTATTTTGTGTTTTTGTTATTCGAGTTTGTCTTCTTAAATAATAGTAAAGCGCTAAAAGTCTCCGTTAAAGTATATAATATGTTTTAGCATATTTATTAAAATACCAGTTCTTGCTACTTTATAATAAATTTGATGCTGATTTTAACTGCTATAATAAGTTTACTGTTTTAAGGGACTTGAAATATACTGTTTAGAAAAATGCATAACAATTATGAATGTAGCCGTCCTTGAGTTGTTCTCTTTCCTTGGTGTAAAATAACACTTTAAAAGTAATACAAATATTTGAAATATTTTAAGATCGTAAATCAATCGCTTGAATAGAATGAATAAAGCAATTAATTTCCTTTATAAAAAGACTACACAAAATTATCTAAATATAAGTTTTATTGTAAAATGTTTCATTTCGATATAAAATATCGAGTCTTTTAGAATTAAAGAGAAAATTTCCAAGAATACATATCTATTTAAAAGTTATATTTGAATCTAAAACAATCGCTATCCATTGTTAAATAACTGAAACACTACGGTATTAATATATAATTTTCAAATAACTAACTAAACATTGATAGCTTGAAAGAGCAAGAGGTTAAAAAAATTTAAACCGACTCGTTCACTTAATTAGTCTCTAATTTAGCAAAAAATTAGCATTTTAATTTAGCATACAAAAGAGTATCTAAATGTTTTTTACAGTCAAAAAATTCAGTGTAGAACAAAATTACGTGGTTGGAATGATCTCAAACTAACAACGAAGCGAGTTAAATGATACGTATCTTAATTTCAGGTGGTCTGTGAATTTTTAATTAATTACTTGCTTTAATTTTTTGTGCAATTGGGACAGTGTTTAACTGCGGTAAATGTTCATATACTATTTAGGAAAGCCTATATTTAAGCTTAAAGAATTTTCTCTGTTCTTGTATATTTAGACAAAGTTCGGCGTTGAGTTCCGCAACATATGGAAGGAAGTTGATGAACATTTAATGGAACTTAATTACTCTCGTCTAATAGGAAAGGTTTGAATTTGGGTGAAGGGTTTGGTAGGTTAGAGGAGTATAGCCTACAGGTACATTGATTTCATCTAAAAACTATCACATACGAACAGATATATGCAAAATATTGTATGTATGCAAAGCAGTACTTTGTTATTTTAATACGGAATTCTTTTTTATGTACTAATATAAAACATGATTTTATTATGCATTAGCAAAGTATATTCAAAGAAACAAAAAAATAACAAAGAAAAAAGGAAATTAAACCTACACAATAAAGCATTCGGTAGCAAAATATCTTTGTTTATTTCAAAGAAAGTCCATCACAGATTATATGGCGCAAGTTATTTAATTTGTAATTTTTAGGCCAGATTTTAAATAAGTTATATATATATATATATATATATATATATATATATATATATATATATATATATATATATATATATATATATATATATATATATATATATATATATATATATATATATATATATATATATATATATATATATATATATATATATATATATATATATATATATATATATATATATATATATATATATATATATATATATATATATATATATATATATATATATATATATATATATATATATCTACGAATCTTAGCGGGGAATGGAGTGTTTTAACACTACGTACTCTCTACCTACCCTCCTATGTGCGGGATAAAGCGTGAAGCTAATAAATAATTAAAACAAAAATAAATTATTACGAATTTTTATTTTATATACCTACATACGTACATACATGTAGACCAAAATCTATTGGCGCTCTATTTTATAAGGCTATCCGTCCAAATCCCACCTAGTATCAACAAAAAACAAACAAAGGAAAAACTAAATTCAACGTACGCACTAAAGCACTACGTAGCAAAATATTCTGAGTATTAGTGTATTGAAACCAGCGCGGCGCGGCGGGGCGGCGCGGCGTGCAAATATACTATGAATAAGCCCAACCATTTCGTCTGATTCGATAAACCACAAAGCCTCGCTTCAGAGAATTCATTCATAACTAAAATAACACGTAATATAGAACTACTCGTGGCTATCAAAATTAATATGGAAATGTTACATGATATTACAATATTCAAGCACAAATTAATTTACAGGACCGATTGAGTGATATCTGATAATGTGGAATATGAGAATATACATAGAGGTATATCAAAGGTCATAAGTTCGATTCTTTTTATACATTTTTTTGTATTGGTCGCAATTTTAATATTAAGTATTCCGTAATTCGGGAAAATACTAAGACCGACTTATTTCAGAAGTCTGAAAAGGTCTCAAAGATTATATTGTTGACTGTCCGACAAAGACCGTACAAATATTGAAAAAAAATAACTAATACTTTATCATATAATATTGATGTATTATACAATTTTTATAGAAATATGATATAAAGAATAAATATTACAAGACAAATAAATCTCTATCCCAATGTAATATTTAAATAGCTATAATTATTTATCAATAATAATAATTTTAATTTTATAGGATTTGCAAATTAAGAATTCATATTAATGTTGTAGTGACTTATATGTCTTTTCAATTTTAAAAACATAAAATTGAAAATATTACATATGTTAAAAACAAAAATTAAAAATATTATGTAAAAAATGTTTACTGTCCGAAATTGTAAAATCAAGTATAACATTTAACTTGAACTAAGAAATGAAAATAATTCTGTATCAATTTTGTTTTAAGCATCTCTGTAGACAGACAATGCCTCTGTAGACAGACAATGTGACAATTGCCTACCTCTTTATAGGTCGGCAACGCGCCTGTAGCACCTCTGGTGTTACACGGGGCGTGGGTGGCGGTGACCACTTACCATAGGCGGCTGACTGATACGGCACAGCACACCTTTCAATTCTGCTCTGCCTGGGACGCAGAAAGGCAAGCCCTAGTAACGGAAGTCGGGCGTAATCTTTCCCTTCCCGTAATCATAAGGACAATGTTGGGTAGGGAATCAGCGTGGACAGCCGTAGTCACCTTTTGTGAGAAAGAGGCTGCAGAACGAGATCGGGAGAGGGAGAATCCTTCTCTCTATAGGCAACGTCGCCGTGGTGGCACGCTCGCTAATCTTCCTAGTGTTATATTAGGTTAGCTTATTTATTCTACCGCGTGTGGTGAAAAGAAAAAAAAGAAAAAAAAAAAGTCTACTCTCTTTAAAAGTGAGCTCCTTAGAGGAGCATGTCACGTGAGAAGGGCTACGGATGCGGTTCCACCGATTTCCCGGGCCCTTCCGTTGTATTGAGGACGGCAATCGCAGGGGTTTTAGTGGGTGAAAATCCCACATAACCCAGTTCTTATAATCGGACTGGGTATCTTTAAAAGATTTCCCCTGCGTCAAAAAAAAAAAAAAAAAAGGCGGTAAGGACACAGCGGTTGTGTGTTCGATTCCCTTACCGAGTGTGTTACTTAACATTTGGTTCCATATAGGCGATTCCCTACCTCACCCTCCTATATACAGGATACAGCGGGAAGCTATAAAAAAACAAGTACAATCTACAATCGGCAGAAATACCGTACCACCTGCATTCTAGACGAGTATAGAAATGGCCGGTTAACTATAAATCAGTGTTTCGTAACGTTTGCGAATGCGAAGTGTTTCAGATAAGGAATTTCAGGCTTGCTAAGTGCAGCTCGTAGTGCAGAGACAGCGCTATGTGCTCCAACGACGTTAACTTAGCTCGCTAACTTTGTCAGTGAATGTTCTATCGATATCTGGATTAATTTAATGTTACCTTTTGTATTTAAGTGATAACAAAGCAAATTGATTGCCAATATCTTTATTATAATATTAATTCGTTCGTTTACAACAACACTTATATATGTAGACGTGATGATGTGTGGGTTTGATTCCCACTCGGGTTGAATTAATTATTTTCATTTTCTTCGCTCTGGTTACAAGGCAAAGCCTGGCGTTGGGCTCCATCGTTCAACACGCAATGCCTCGAAAGGGGAAAAGTTGGGAACGGAGTGTCTTAACACTAGGTTCCTTAGGTCTACGGTTTCCTCTGCCTACCCTAAAATATAGCTCAGCACCTGTAAATGTAGTAGTGCCTAGGACTTACGATCTACGTGTAGGCTTCACGAATCCTTCTACAATGCATCGCCTTCAATGCCTACGGCTACGGCTATACGGCTCAAAAAGTGTAATCGAATGCAACTAAACAAATAACACCGTTTATACAACTTATTTACTTTAAGAACAGTCCTGCCATATCACATCAACAGTTGGTTTTTACTATCGGAAAATATAACAAGTTCTTAAAGAAAATATATAAAAAAACATTTTGTTTTTAACTTTTTGTATATATATTTTTAAAGATTTTTCTATTCTTAGTGTGGATTTAAATTTTAAAAATAATATGACAAGATAGCAGCAGGCATATTATTATTAATATATTAATTACATAATTGACAATAAATACAGTTTATCACTATGTTATCTATTTTTGCCCTATTCAATCATTATATGGGCAATGCAGTAGTTATAGGTCGTGTTTTTTGTAATTTAAATACCCATAAGTATTATTAAATACAAATTTCCTGGAGTGAGATATATAAAATATGAACATTCAATTATTCTCATATAAAAAATCGAACAACATATCAACAGGACATCCTTTATTGAAAAACGTATTGGGGACGCCAAACTTTTCTGTTGACAACCGGCTTTGTGGATTATCGACGCGAGTGTTCATTTTCGATCCACACTTCATATTTTACTCGTTTACTCCGAAGGGTATATCCATGACAGATTACGTAGGATAAGTTATTCAATTTATAATTTCAGTGCCAAATAAGGTATACCTATAAGGAGGGATTTAGTTTCTTATAAAATTAATAGAAGAGACTTTAGACTTATTATAATATTAGAAATTTAAAGAAAATAAAATTCTGAAAGTGGTATACGAAGATATGAACTTGCGTATCATTTAAGCGTATTCCCTCGGACTCCATATATCAAATATTTCAACATTATTTCAACTTTTGCTAAGCGAAAAAAATCCGCTGTAATATTTTAACAAATTTGCTAACTAAATAAGAATTATACAATAATATGTGAATTTACTTTTATTAAACAACAGACAGTTTTTCTGTAAGTACAGTACGGATTCCTTATTCATAACACATTGTGAACTACACTTGTAATAATAAATATCTTTAAAAAGCTACCAATAATGTATTACAGTACGTGATTTTTCTGTGATCGCGTTAAAATTTTAGCCATGTTAACCGACAGTGACTTGGGTGTTTCGGACAAGATGGATGCATTATATTATGAAGTATGGTAAATTGAATATTTGGACAACTTCCAACTCGAGATAACTTGTTAATAGATAAATTTCACAAATTAAACGGCATCGAGTGTATGAAATTATAAATGGATTCTAAAGAAACTAACATGTTTGTCATAATGTTATAATTTTCTCGCCAGCTCTTCTCAGCAGAACTGCCTTCCGAGCTGGTGGTAGCTTCTAGTAAGGCTGACATTACTGACACTTATGTTAATTGACGATTCGAAAGTGCTTAATAATGGCGCCCCTTTTGAATAAAAAATATTTTGATTTAGATTTTGATTAAGTAACCGTAATTTACTTGGTGAGCTTGTAATTTTTACTCAAATATTAAGTAACACGAATATATTTAAATCAAACCAAGAATACATAATTAATAAAAATTGTCTGTATGTATTGATGTTTAACAATAAATATTTAGCATTTTTTTTAGTTTTTTCCCCGCACAGCATACTAAATCAAGTCTAAGAAGCTCCGTTCTACACTTTTCAGCATTTTCATTTAAAAGACAGATGTGGGGCCGTCGTGGCACAGCGTAACTCGTTCACACTATAGCGTCCGATTTCCACTTGGGGAGAATTAATAAATAAATATAATCTTTATTCAGTGTCTTATGAATGTAACAAGACAAAGTGTTGAGTGGCGTTGAATTTCGCGGAGTGTCTTAACACTAGGTTCCCTCTGTCTACTCTGCTATATGCGGGAAATAGCATGAAGCAATTTTTTTACAGATATATGTTGCTAATATCAAGGAAAAAGATCTTTTATCGAAGTCACAACCGGTCATGTTGCTAGTCGGAAACTTTTCAATGTGCCACGACATGAAACAAGCAAAATATTAAGGAAATCAGATGCTTTTGTTTGTTTGCTATAAAAAAAATAAGAAAAAGTTACAATGCTGTTGTTTTATAAAGTGCATAAATACATATTTATTCATTTGTATATATATATATATATATATATATATATATATATATATATATATATATATATATATATATATATATATATATATTAGAACAATTAAATACGTAATAAATCTTTCAAAAAAATGATTTTTTTTTTCAACTTCACGCTGTGGACACAGGATACATGGATATGCCTGGGTTAACAAGGAGACATACTGAGTATAAAGCACCACACCACCCCTTGTTTCCGCTTGCCTTGCGCGAATTCAAAAAAAAAATGGCGTATTTAGAAGACCGGATCTTAACGCCGCATTTAGTCTTATTAAAAAATCTTAAGAAAAATTCAATTTGAAAATCGATAGCTACTATTAACTTTTAATACTTAATAACTGAACCCGTAAAATGAATTTAAATCTCATACGAGATGAAAATTCACAAATTATATGCGAGAGATGAATTGCTCTTGAACCGTGGAGTACTGTCTGGCACTTATTAATTGGTTTAAAAAGCCATATGTTACTAATTATACCAGATTGAAATTTATATAAATTATATTTTCCTTATAAAATTTTGATTTTTTCATCTTTACGTAAATTTACATATTAAAATATCCGAGAACCACAGTTCGAGTCTCATGTCGTTCAAAATTGTGGACAATTTCCAAACATTTCTCTTTTTTTGATATAGAATAATGTGCAATGTCACCTGAATCTTTTATATCCCAGAATTTACAGGGCTATGTTTTTTTGTATTAGATAGCAAAATACCAAGCTTCATTTTTTCTAACCCTATATTAAGGGTATATATATTAAATACATATATATACCTAAACTATACCTAAATATATATTAAATACAAATTATTATTTTCCTCTATTCTAATTTGGGGGTCACATCCATCTTCCATATTCAGACACGTTGAAATTTTTCGTTTTTTTGATGTTTTTAATGCTCTATGGTCGTTTGTCATCCGTGCTTTTGTCTATAATTTTTATTTGTGTTATTTTGATTGGTTCATTGGCACCATGTCAGAAAGCTTAACTATTAAATAACATGCTCCTAACTCACATACTTGGTCTGGGAGGACGGACTTAGTTTTAAGACATTCTGTTCTTCCTTTTCGACTTATTATTTTAAAAGTCAGACTAGAGAAAGGAAACTTATACAAATATTATCATTCCCTCGAATGGGATTCGAACCAGCAACCATCACGTCTACAGTCAGGTACTGAACTACCCAATGAGTTACGATTGCGTCACATTTAAGTGATTTCTAACTAGCCCTTAACAGTTATAACAATAGATAAGAATAAAATATTATACAATTTTACAGCTCTCTATATGGAAAACTTTTTTTATATAACTGAGATCGAAATTTATTATCAGAACCCAGTTTTGTTTACAATAATCCTCACTCATCCAATAATTCTGGAATATTTGAGTTGTACATATAAATTGGTATACACTGTACGAAATGAAGCTGAATATTGAACGCTATAAAGATTAAGCTTGTGTATAATTTTCACAAAGTATTCAAATAAAAATTGATAAGTTTCTCATGAGTAATATGGTCGCTAATTTGATTTATAGATATACTTAGTCTTGTAATAAATATTGTTACACAGAAAAACATTATTACTAATATAATATAAATGAGTGCGTTTAATATATTAATATAAAACCATTGAAAATATATAGAGCTTATTCGAAGTGGTGTCCATTGACTGCAATACAGTCTTTTAAATTTATATTATGCATTTAATGCCAACCTCGGTCTCTAAACCTAACTATAAATAATAATCCAGTGGATTAAGTCAAGACTAGATGACGGCCAGTCTTCAGCACTAGCGAAGTCCGGAACTCTCATTCCTAACCAAGATTGCGTGAATCGAGCTTTATGACCCGCCGCAGAGTCTTGCTAAAATTACTATTCTTGGTCATTAAACATGTGTTGTTAAGGGACTTAACTACCTTCTCAGGAATGGCATGTCCATACACTTTTCTCAGAAATATGGTTTAGTCACTCAGTCATAGCTAACATCCCATCGTATAATGCCAACGTTGTACTCTGGTGACTAATTAAGAAGCTTCTTCAGAGCTTTCAGTATAAATACGATCATTTTTTTTGCAAAAATATTGCTGAATTGAAAAAAAATCGCATTCGTCAACAATTTTTTCCTGTGACTTCCTTTGTGTACCGTTTAAGTAGTTATTTTGATTTTACAAACACTATTTTTTTTTAAATTATTAGTTAAGATTAATTATTACTTAAGAGACGCACTGTGTGCCACGTCAGTGTATCTGGTGGGCATTGCGATCCAAGGGGATCCCTGAAGCCTATATTGAGGTTATCAGAGATATGTACAACGACTCCGCTTCAGTGGTTAGGACCGCTGTTGGCGACACCAAGCCCTTCCCGATTACAGTAGGGGTTCACCAGGGCTCAGCTCTTAGTCCGTTCTTATTCAATGTAGTGCTGGATACTGTCTCGGCTGACATCCAATGCCAGCCTCCGTGGCTGATGATGTATGCCGATGACATAGTACTCATCGATGAGAACCGACTGATGCTGGAGCGTAAAGTGAACGCCTGGAAGGGTGCGCTTGAAAACGGTGGTCTCAAACTGAATGTATCGAAGACCGAGTACATGGCTTGTGGGAGCCCGGACTCGAGCACCATCCATATCGGGCCTGAGCCAGCCGTTAAGTCGGAGAAGTTCAGGTACCTTGGAGCCGTTATACATGAGTCTGGAGGCATCGACCACGACATCCATGCCCGTATAAACGCTGCCTGGGCCAAATGGCGGGAGGTCACTGGTGTGGTCTGCGATAGCAGAATACCGCCCAAGCTCAAGGGACTGATATACAAGAGCATTATCCGACCTGTTCTTATATACGGCAGCGAATGTTGGCCAGCATTATCTCGGCACACTCAGGAGCTTCACGTCACGGAGATGAAGATGCTGAGATGGATGTGTGGCGTGACGCGGTCCGACCGCATACGCAACACATTCATTCGAGGTAGTCTTGGGGTCCGTGACGTAGCGGATAAGCTCCAAGAGCGTCGCCTGAGATGGTATGGCCATGTTATGCGCCGATCTGAGAACTATGTCGGAAGGAAATGCCTTGACATGTCTGTCCCTGGAGTTAGACCACCCGGACGCCCAAGGAAGCGATGGCTGGATGTCGTGACACAAGACATGAGAGCCAATAAATTGTCCACTGAGGATGTTAAAGACCGTGCAAAGTGGAGTAGGCTTAGTCGGAAGGCAGACCCTGGCAAAAGCCGGGACTAATGCCAGGAAGAAGAAGAAGAGACGCACTGGTCGTGCGTCTCTTAAGTTATCTTTTAAAGTGCGACTTGGTTCTAAAACCATGTCAAATTTTAAAAGCACCTAGGTGCTTTTTTCGTCTCTCGGGACAAAATCTTGTTTTTTCGAAAAGGATTTCTTTGAATTCTTTCCCTCACTGCTTTGATCGCCTTTTCCGAACGAACGAACATTGCGATCTTTTTCTGTCACAAGTAGAGGAGGTTTCATTGTACTTTTCAATAGCCCGGTACACAAACATTTGACTAATACCAAGCGTATGGAGGATTTAAAAAATGTATTTGGCTCCATACCTACTTTGTGTAATGTAATCACAGCCATTCAGTCCTCTTTATCATACCACTCCATTTTAATATCACAAAATATTTTACAATACGGTACGTAATCGTGTACAGTAAGAAAATTGTGTTTTCTTAACTTAACAATCGTATAAAAGTGACAGATTCCAAATTCAATAGTAAATTTTTTTTTATTTGTAGCAGTATTTAAGCCAAGACTAGGTATATGAATTTCTAAATGCAGATTCGACCGTATGATTAATTAGAAATCACTAAGAGGCGTACATGATACACGATACAAATCGAGCGCCCGAAGCAACTCTAACCGCAAATGCAGTGGGTTATACTGAAACGATCGTCTTGATATAATATAGCCTATAGCCTGTATAGCCTATAGCCTATAAATATAATATGAAACGCGAAAATTATTTTTCAAATCAAACCAACAGTTCCCGAGATTAGCAAATTCAACCATACAAACTATTCAGCTTTATAATATTACTATAAATACTAATAGTTTACCAATATTATATGCCAGCTTTAAAAATTTTAAAAATAATTATATATAAATAATTTAATTATATCACTTAACCGACTTATCCCGCTTGAGTAGCTTTCCTACTTAGTTCTTCGTTATTTTCAACAAGCGTAGCGTAGTATAGGTACATATATGTACATATATATTTTAAAACAGTTCGTTTTAAAAGTATTCATTTAGAGTAAACTGAAGCTTAAAAATTCATTTTCATATGTAATTTTTATTTCTCTAAGCATACTTGCAAATTCATAATATATGTATGTCCTCTTTAATATTTTACTGCATAGTCGTTTATAAGAATATCATAGTGCACTCATAAAATTACATTTGCACATATTATTATATGATAGAATAGAAACTGGAACACACGGTGGTATGTTTTAAACTTCACGCTGTATCCCGCATATCGGTATCGGTAGCCAGAGAGAACCTAGTGTCTAGACACTCCGTTCTCCACTTTCAAACGAAATTCAAAACATTACATTCAACGGCACATTTTGTTTGCCAGAGCGGGAAAATTCCCCGAGAAGGGATTGAAGCGATGACGATCGCGCTTACAATTAGTAGCTACACTGTCACCTACGCCACGAGGGCCCAATACTTATATATTATATGTTTTTGCTTAAAACGAAATCACTGACGAATACTAATTTGACCCTTTTTTCATTACTTTCTATATACTTATTCAAAGAATAAAATGTAAGCAAATATGACAGATAAATTTTTTTACCTGAATTCCAATATCCTTCAGTTTTTAGTATTTTGCACCTTATTTCGTCTAATATCATATATAAATAGATGCCGATAAACAGATACATATGCAGAAACAGTGCTTGGATAAATAAAGCTTACAGTCGTAGCATACGAATAGGTCTCGTAGAGCCAACGTGAAAGGTGTGCTATGCATTCTAATAAAGATCTATAGCATTGTTATTGTTACAACTGCAATTGGATTAAAAGATATATATATTGTACATATATATTTTATATGTAGGTAAATATTCAGGGAAAAAGCTTTTAGAGTTTATTATATCACATAGTGCCTTTCACGAATCAGAAATTTCATAACGAAGTTAATCACTTAGTATTTCCACTCGTTATTTACATAATGTGGATGAGATTACTCTATTAATATATAAAAAAATGACGGATATAAAATCAATTACCGTTTAATTGGTCTTATATTGGTATTAAGTAGATTTAAGTTTTATCGCATCAAATCTGATGTTAAGCGTAGATGGGGGTCTATGATGACATACACTTGCATAGACAAAACAATATACATGTGTTTGGAGATCCCCATATAAAAGAATAACTACAAAAATGCTCGACGCTGTTGTCAAGTAAGTAAAATTGTAGTTATTTTTCACAACAAGAGCGAAACAAGTGTCTTATCTTTAGAATACAGAACCAAATATTTGTTCGTTTTTTTTTTTTCATTTTAAAATCAATCAATTTCATATAATACAAGCCAGATGTGCCCGCTAGAGATACTAATTCAATATGAACACTTATATTTCGAATGGCTGAGTACAAACCAAATAGACTTGGATATATGTATGAGTGCGATCGATATCATTTGTTTGACGTAGACGGGCAAATTTTAAGAGGAAATTGGAATATGTTTTCAATATAACTATTCATAGGTATGTAATTTCATTAACTTAAACATAGTCTACGTTGTTAATAATTTTGTTAATTAATGATAAAGTTATAGTGAATAATTATATACGTATGAAAGGACTTTTAGTAGTAGTTATAGTTCTTAGATTTCGAGTTTAAATCTAATTTTGGTATTTTTTATTGTAACATAGGGATTTTAGTCTATACGTTATGTTTCTGACATGAAATATGCCATTTCTCTTGTTTATTATATTAGTGCCTATAATCACCATTAAATAAATACGAAAGATAGGTGAAGATAAAAGAAGCTTATGTTTTGTATTGCTGGATAAAAACAATTTAAATCATTAAAATTTGCAAACAAAGCGCAGCGTTGACTCCCTCCACTCAACACGCAATATCTCAAAATTGGGAGGTAAGTGAGGAACGGAGCTTCTTAGCACTAGGTTCCCTTCCTCTACCCTGCTTTATGCGGGAAATAGCGGGAAGCTTTTTTTTAATTTTTGATTTTACCAATAATATTAGTGATTCGATTTGCACTTTTATTTTTTTGCATCAGAAGACAAAGTGCAGCGTTAAGTTCTATTAAGCAAACAATGTCTCGAAAAGTGGTGAACGAAGTATGGTTTCTACCTACTCTGCTATGCGGTAAAAAGCGTATATAATGTTTTTTTTTTGCGTAATATGTATCTTTGGTGGAGTTTCTTGACGTATATAATTAGAAAGAATCTCTCAAATTATGTAAATTTTCCCCTTAGGAATACATCAAATATAAAAGATTTGTATAATTTTATTTTCAATAAAAAATGTTTACAAGTCGTCTTGTTATATTCATGAGCCATATTGTCCATTATTTAACGTGATGACAAGTCCCATATTTAAATAAAGCTTTGAAGCTATCAAAGCATTTCAATGTAAATATTATAATACCTCCATTAAACATGGTTTCGTTGAAAGAATTTAGCTTCAGGTTCAAATATATATATAATTGTTTACTTACTGAGTGCCTGACTGCTGAAATTACGCAAGGTTTGTTGTATGTGGAGTTGAGTTGTATTTCCTAAATTGGCGTGTGTCGGAGAGAGCAATTCCCGAAACACCAATGGAACGGGAAAACATGGGATTTCACGTTTTGCAGTCCACGCAAATTAAGTTGCGGGCTATTATGACAAGATTAACTCAAAACAATAGGTATAGTCAAATTAACATTATATAATATTACTAGTCATTTAGTACTAATAATCTTGTTAGTTTTGTTCAATAGGGTACACTTAGAGCGCCTCGTGTCAAGATATTTGTTTTTCGCTTTCCGAACAAATTCGATGAATTTAAAGCTGCTCTTTGTTTTGCAAGGGCGGTGACATAAAATTAATTAATTCTTACAAATGGGAATCACATCTACCATCGAATTTACAGTTTCACACTTTATACACTAAGCCACAATGGGCACTCTTGATACAAGGTTTATGTTTAGCTCCACGCTGTATCCCGTACATATCAGATGGAACCGTAGGCAGAAGGAACCTAGTGTTAAGACACCCCGTTCCCATCTTTCCGCCTTTTGAGGCATTGCGCGTTGAGTGCTAGAATTTAACGCCGCGATTCGCCTTGTTGCCAGAGCGAAGAAAACAAAAATATATTTATAAAAATGTTGAATTTATAATGATAACTTGATTTAACTTATAATACAGCAATAATTAATATATATATGTATATATATATATATATATATATATATATATATATATATATATATATATATATATATATATATATATATATATATATATATATATATATATATATATATATATATATATATATACATATATATATATCCGTTACTAAGTGACTGACAGACATTGTAAAGAAACTCGGAATGACTCACCTCGGGGAGTGTAGGGAAGACGATTACTTACTTATACACGATATCTTGAAGCTCCAACGTGAACAGAGAAAACAGGATTTTATGTTTAATATTCAACGCGACACGCGAATGACATTGACGGCTACAGTTCGTAAATATATCTGTAGGAAAATAATTTGCATATTTTTTTTAGTTTTCTAACAACTTTGACACAAATGGTACTACTATACAATCTATGTGTAACAATTCCATTGACGAGATACTTATATTAAAGCTATGGAGGGCAGCCAGAACTCGGAGCACAAAAAAATTTGGACGGTACTAAAGGAATATTCCCAGCTAAATGGATTTTCAATTGGAGTTCATCGTATTCTAGTTTTAGGTCTCCACTGTTGCTGTGTTTATTTTTAAATCAACTAGTCATTACACTCTGATATATCTAGATCACAAACCACAAATCTGATATATCTAATTTATAGTTTTACTTATTTTTTTTTGTTATTTTATAGTTTTACGTTTTATCTTGAAAAGTAGTTAGAAAAACCAAGATTCGGGACTCTCCGTTCTCCACTTTACGCCTAAATTCGAAAATTCGCATGTTGAGTTTAGGGATTCAACGCCACGTATTGTCTTGGAAATAAGAATAATTATAAAGAAATAATTGGAAATAATATAATAAGGTAATTATATATGTATGTACGTACATGAGCCATTTGACGTTAACATTAATTAAAATTTATTAAAACACACACTTTATTGTATGAGTGAAGCGTTTGCGGCGCGGAGTTTAGTGTTGTTTAAGGGTCGTAGCGACTGAGACGGCACAGCCGTCGTAAAAGATCCCGTTGATAGGGTCAACTCTTGTAGCTTTCTTCTATCATTTTTAAAATGTTTTATCATATGTTTTAATCTTTTATAAATATTATTATTTTCCTTATAGTGTGGCTTCGACTGCTCTTTACTAATAAATATGGAATCTTTACTATGAATTACTGTAATATAATTTAATAACCGAAATAAATCGGTAATAAGTAGAATTTCATTTCATAAATTATAACGCCACAGATATATAAATAAAAATTAGTTTTATTTAAAAGCTACATAATCAAGGAAAGCCACTTTCTCAAACCATAAATAGTAGTAAATTTATTTGCTTTTAGATAAGTACTCAAGCAGGAACTGGTATCAAAACGTTTGACAACTATTTTTTGTATTTCTAAATAAATTATTCTTTATTTAAATTTTTACTACAACTTTTAAGCACATCCCTCATAAAGCGTCTTCTACTCCGTCACTACGACTTAACCGTAGTCGTAAAGGTTACGATTGTTGTTCGTCGTAGGTCCGTATAAGCTTAATACTTTTGCCCTTAAATTCACTATTTACTATTCTTAAAACTGTTGAGGTCAATGTTAAGGTATACCTTTTCGAATTCTAAGCAAGAGCTTCTAAAAGAAGACTTGTCTATACAATTCACGCAAAGCCTTTCTTAATTTTAGGATTAGCTTCTTATTGGACTCTTATGATGGACACGTATGAGAAACAGTGTAAAATTCCTGATGATATTATTATTTCGTCATCCAGACTGGATATTTCCTTAACTCTATAAGCCTAAAGCGCGTAATACTGGTAGAACAGTTCCATGGGAGACAAATATCCCTAAAATCATAGATGGAAACAATTAACAAATACTTCGATCTTACTAACGAACTGACCAAGAAAAGGTTAATTTGTATGCGGTAGAAGTACGAAGTAGAAGTAAGAGCGAAAGGTGCAGTAGCGAAATTTCTCTGTAGTTTGCGGTTATATTTCAGTCTACAGACTATCTCCTCTCTCCTCCGACAGTAAGATTATCATGTATTAATGTCTAGAACGTACTTCGAAGGCCGCAATAGTAGAATGATTGCGAGAGAATTCGGACAGTGAAGGTAAGGTGTATCGCAATTCCCAGGCACTGCTCTGAGCGTCTCACACTACAACGCCAAGGGTCCAGGACCCGTACGGTGAATCCTAAGTAGTTTTTGGCACGCTCTTAACATTATAATTAAAGAACTGAACTGAACTGAAAATTCTTTGCTTTTTCCATCATATATTTAATATAGATATAAAACAGAGAGCGGAGAAAAAACCAATATTGCAACATAACGTAGTACAGAGTAGTAAATAAAGTTAGCCGAGGTTAAAATAAATCGGGACGTCGAGCACTATTAAGCCAGGCCGGTAATTGAATGGAAAGCGTCGACGAAGTGAATGCGTCTACGTCAACGGCATGGGAAATTATACGATGTATATTTTGTAATATGAAATTTAAGAGAAATATTTATAGTAAACAATTTTGGAGCAGGGAAACAGAACTTAGTGTCAAGACACTCCGTTTTTCGTTTAAATATCTAATATTATGTGTTCAGTACATGTTTTGGCCTGGCATGTCAAAATTTAAATAACATTTTTGTATAAGCATGCTAAACTATATAAGAAACTCTTTGATTAGACGCGTTAATCGTATATTTTGGTATTCAAAAATATATTTTTTGATATACTACGTTTGTACTCTATGCAATAGTGAAAGTGAAACGTTTCAAACGACAGGTCTCCAAAACGTATTTTCGTGGAGGTATTAAAATATATATATGTAAAAGGATTACGGTTTAAAAAGTAGATTTTGAAATATAATAATTCTTCCTCTGGCCTGAGTTTTCAATTTAAGACAAAAATCTTAAAGCACGGTAGACCTAAAGGCAATTTAAAAAATAAGCTTTATTTTACAACAAAAACTGAAATGTACCAAGTCTTTTTTATTTGTACTAAAACAAGTACGAGGAATATGTCGACAACTTTAGTTAGCTCAAACAACCAATATTGGAATTAACATTTCTATTTTTGTTTCTTGCAAATCTCTAACTATGAACCTTAAATTAATAAGTGTAGAATATCATTTTCTAGAGCAAAATCGTGAGCTTATAAGCTACTGTGCTAATAGGAAGGCTGGAAACATCCGGCGACGAATTCTTGTAGAGATTTCAGAGTACAAATTGTTTGCATTTGGATGCTAGGTAAACCACAGCTTACTAACACTTACATATATGTAACGACTTAGAAAAATAATATTTAAGGTTTGATTACGTTTTTTTATAAGAGACTAAAAATGACAAAAAAAATCTTGGATTATGTAGTAATTTTTAGTCTTTTTAGATTATGGCCTAATCAAAGGCTATTTATTAAAAAAAAATCTGTACGTGATATGGGTTGATCTTTAAAAATAAAGTATATAAAAATAAAAATTTTGAGTGGATTAATCGCCATTTTTTTTATTCTATTCACTGGCCTATACTGTACCGGGTAAACCAGAGAAAATTTAGTATTAAGACATGAGTTCGACTCTGCAATGTGTTTAGTCTTTTTCTAGCCACGAGTGGGAGTAGAACTTACCTCTCTTCTCAACTTGCTACTGTGGTGCTACAAATTTATATATATATATATATATATATATATATATATATATATATATATATATATATATATATATATATATATATATATATATATATATATATATATATATATATATATATATATATATATAATAAAATAAATTGTATTCCCACTTGTACAATAACAATAATCAATTAAGGGAATTGGTAATAAAAGTCATGATTGTGGACTGTAGAGTTTAATGTTTTGGAAAACGAAACACTTTTGTAATTAAAAATATTAATAAGAAAATATGAGTCAGGAAGTATTTAACTAAAACGCAGTGGTCATGGATTCTATTTTCACATGCTTCAGTATTTACATTCAGTGCGTGCCGTCTGAGGATATGGTGGAGGCCTTGGAACACGTGAAGTTGAAGCTCAATTGGAAAATTATTAGTAATTATTGTTAACGCGACGGTAACAAAACAAAGCGCGGCGTTGAGTTCCGCCACTCAACACGCTATGTCTCGAACAGCGGAAAGCGGGGAACGGAATGTCTTAACACTAGGTTCCCTCTACCTACTATACTACTATATGCAGGATATAGGACCTTCGTTAGGTCTCTTGTTAGATAATAAACATACTACAGCGTTTGTTGTCTTAAAAATATATGGAAAGCGTAGAATTGAGTGTATAAATTCTGAATATTTTTGCCTGATTTGCAAAATAAGAGAATTGCGTAAAAAGGAAAATTTGAGAAAATGTTTCTTTCTTTTCTTTAAGCCCACACAAACACATTCAAATACTATTATTAAACACAAACGCACCCAGAACTAATATATGAACTAAGAGATAAGAGGAGAGACCTTACCACTTCACAGAGTCTAACTTAGTTGTACTTAACTTTTTATTATTATTTTTATTACGTTCTCAGGTAAACTTTTATTTATGGTTATATTACTATGAGTCGGTTAGTTTAACGAACTCTAGACATGTTTGGCTGTAGTTGAGAATTATTAACTGAAATTCAGTATTCCTTATAGAGTTACGTACCTCAAAATGAAAAAACGGAACCCTTATAGGATCACTTTGTTGTCCGTCTGTCAAGACTATTTTGTCCCAATCAAGTGAAAGAATCTAGCTTAATTGCAGCTTCATATCAAATATCCAGGTTGATGACCTCTTGAAGCATAATAAAAATTAAATTTCTACGTCAATACAATCAAAACACATGAGCGTTTATACTTAATTTTTATGCATTTTGTATGGAAATCACCGCGTACAAGTGCGATGGCTGTTGGTTTAATTTCCGATTGGAGATGTGGTTATAGATAAATGATTTTCATTTACTGACTGTTTAATCAAAGCGCGAGCAGTCCATGACTTAACACATTATACCTAGAATTCGGTAGGAAGTGGAGAGCGATTTGTCTTATAAGTAGTATTTTCCTCATTGGAATATCTTACCATGAAATTGGTACGGAGCCCTCGGTGCGCGTATACTACTCGCACTTAACCGATATTTTGTATTTACGCTCTATCAAGCATAACGTTGTTTTGACTCATAGTTTGTACCAGAGAAACTAGAGTCAGTTGAGAACTATCTTTCCTTTCAAATTTGAGGCATTACATATTAAGTATCAAAACTAGCTATAGCGCTTTATACCAATCACAAGACTATGGAGTAATATTCGATTTTTTATTCGGTCCACAATATCGTAGTCTAAAAATAAATAGCTATATTAAGAGAATTTAAGCCCAAAACAGTAATAGTTCACTGTCAAAATACAATAATTTATTCAAATTAAATTAAACCTAGGTTTCATTGTATAATTACTACTAGTTAGCTGGAGTATACTGCACATACACAGGTGTTTACGAAGTAGACTAGGTGTAATGCTGTTCTCTAATTATAGAAGCAACGTCCACACTAAGTTATATAAATGATTCTGTATAAAAATATCAAAGTGAAATCCTTACCATGCATTTTATTATAGTTATACAGAGATTCAGCAATTTTATAGTCATTAAAAAAAAGTAAATAAGTAATGTGATAGTTAAAAATTAATTATTCTTTTTTTAATCCTCTAGAATATATAGTTGTGGTTACGACATATATCCAATTAAAATCTATACAAGAACATATGTTTAGTATTTAAGTATAGATAAAATGTACTTCTACTCGGACAAAATGCAGTTTAAAAAAAAAAAATTCAACACAGTTACGAATCACTGAGATCTTATAGATAGAGCAAGCATATTCAGTTTCAAGCAGCTTGAAGGATCATGCTTGAAGGTGCTGATACTTGAAGGATCTCATTGCCATGCTGTAGTTTAAACAGATTGACCGATGACGAAGATCTTTGAAAATCTTAAGATTAATATATTAAATATCCAAAAATATATATTTAACACAACATAATCCTCACAAAGTAACACGAAAATGTATGTACATATTATATAATATACTCAAACACATACCAATAGTATAAACTAAGGTCATTGCTTTATTGAATTTATTCAGTTTAATTAGTTGCCAATTATAGAAAATAAGCCGATATCAGTAACAATTCAGTACTCGCTGTGCGTATTAAAATAAAATTTGATGAGTTCACTGGTATATATGATGAAATATTTACCTGAAACAAAAATAATATAATTAGCTAAATAGTTATGCTAGCAAGATAAATTAATAGACTACTTTTCTTAGATTTACGTTTTATCATATATTTAGAATTAAGCAAAGTAGAGACAACCTATATTAAGACACTCTGAATTTAAGAAACTGAATTGAGTGGCGAAATTCAAGATATGTTTTATTTTAATAGATTTATATTAAAAAAATATATTAAAAAAATCATTTCTGTCTGAGAACCATAACCATAGTGTCTTTACACTAGGTTCCCACGGTGAAGAATGTCTTTACACTAGGTTCCCACGGTCCTTACGGTTCCCTCTGCCTACCCTGCCATGTGCAGGATACAGCGTAAAGCTATTATTAAGATTTTTATATATTCATTGGTTAAGAAATATATCTGAACAGAAAAATTAGTATATTAAATAAAAAATGGCATATAAAAATTTCGGTATGAGTTGATATTAACATATATATTTTTTTTACTAGAGCGTTTGGAATTTTTTTTGTATATTTTTGCTCTGAAAGACAAAGTGTGTGTTTCTAATTCGGAAACATGAACCAAACAATAAATAATGAAATTATTTAATACTATGAGTATACGAGAGAATATATAAGAGTGTCAATAACTTAATATCTTTTCAGTTCATAAAAAATACTGATCCCAATATTAACTGTCAACTGAACGTGTGTGCTCTTGACGGGGAAAACATTTCGTGGACATTGACGTTTGACGAGCAATTTTTTTATTTGTACAATAATTTTTAATTATATATTTTAAAAGTATCAAGGAAGTATTCATATAATAATAATAATAGAAAATTTTGGAAAACTCTCCCAAAAAGAAATATACATACAAAAAAAAATCCTTCAATTTGACACTGTTCTCTGCATCACCACGTGAAGTCAGACATTGCTTAATTAGTAGCACAACTCAATGTTGCTTTTTAGTCTTTAGCCTATTGGGTTGGGAAAATGAAGGAAGTGGGACGAGTGGGGATTAAACCCACAATCATCGTGTTTACTCTCAACTATTGCCCCACTATACCTCAATGATCCCAACTTCTCTAATTTTAAATTTATAAATATCGTTAGTTACGTCATAACTGTGTTGCGACACAGCGGCGTCAATACGACATAGCAATAGTAAAAGTAACAGCATAAAACATCACTATACTGCATATTTATTGTTGTCAAGCGATTACTTTTCTGTGACGAGAACATAAATATGAAAATTACTTAGTTTTGTAAATGTCAGTGATTTAAATGACAAATTTCTATTCTCCACTATCCTTTCAAATAAGTTTATTATATATGTAGTTAATATGACAAGTGTTACCGATAAATCATAAATTAAAGCGACTCTATACAAATTGAAGTATGAATGATATGTATGATTTATTATAATAGTCACATATTCTATAACTGCTTGGAGCAAAGTTTGGGATTGTAAGCGCAGATCGTTTCACATGTAATTTAAAATTTAATTTCATTGCGTTCCCGTAGGCTTCTCTGCTTAGAAGTTTGAGCTTTTCGTTGTCTGTCGTTTTGTCATCATTGCACTCAGTAACAGAAGAATTATATAAATATATATATGTATATATATATACATATTATTATATATATATATATATATATATATATATATATATATATATATATATATATATATATATATAATTGAGCTTGTTTTATAAAAATGTTAATTTGAGCTTATTCTAAAAATTTTTATGCATAAATCCAGGCATATATTTGTAAAATGTTTTAACCGTTAATACGTTTATTACTGAAATATAATTATTAGGTTACAAAAAAAGTGAATAATACTATAGGAGATGAGAGCTTTTTAAGTGATGGAATGTGACGATATGGAGATGTGTACAAAATGATCTCAATTTGTTTAATAAACATTATATTATAATTCTGTAAATCATAAATATTGTATATAAATGTGAATTTTATATTTTGAAGCCAGCCTTGCCAATAACAATGTGTAAAAAATTTATGTAAAGAGTCTATTTTTAGAAATCATACTCATTAATTCTAATAAAAAACGTAATAAAATATGAGATGATATTTCCTCTATATATTTTATACAATATAAGAAGGCATCATGGTAGGACCGTATTGATATTTGATTTAAATAACACAAGAATGTTTTAATATCTAATATACCTATACTTATTTCACCGGTGTTATTAGAAATGACGGCGGTGAGCTCAACCAGAACTCAACGTCGTATGAGTCATTAATTCTGTTTCTGTCAAAAAGCATACATATATAAAAAAATAACCTAAATTATACTTGGGCTTGTACGATAATGCCTCGAATTTCCTTTCAGTAATGAAGCGATCAATCCTTTTCGAGTAGATATCAGCGTTAAGAACTGCAATAAATTACACTGTAATTATTATTGAACAGCATCTGGTTATGAGTGATTACTCATCGATATTACTTTGTTTCATATAAAGGAATGACTGATATATATATATATATATATATATATATATATATATATATATATATATATATATATATATATATATATATATATATATACCTGTTGGAATTATTTAGAAACCGAGCTGTAACATCATGTTCATGGTTTTTTTTTACTTATTATCATTGCATTTTTTTATTTCTACTTTTAGAAACTAGAGGTATGTTTATAAAAAACATATTCAAGTGAAACATATGGCTAGTCGAATTAATTAATGAAATAATTGAAATAAAGCCTTCAAGTGAGGCCACCATAGCGCAGTCAGACAGCGTGGTCGTGTTGTTGATTCCTAATCGAGGATCTAAATTATTTATCATTATAAAATTATTTTCATTTCCTCGCTCTAGATGTTAGCGGCGATGATGTCCGCCATTCAACACGCAATGTCTCGAAAATTGGCCATAACATGGGAAATGATCATTCTATCATTTTATCATTCTCATTCTATCTGCCGTTTTAATACATTTTTGGTAGACATAGGAGTTTCATTATTGTTTCTACCCACACCCCATGACCTACGTATATTTGGTAAACAAATTTAAAAGAAACATATGATCAACATAAATATTTACCTCATCTAGAATTTGAACTGGCTACAATATAAATAGTGATGAGTGCGTATTGTAATAGCTTGAGCTATTGCGCGTAAACTTAATTAGTTACAGCCGTAGTAACATTAAACGTTGTTCAAAACTAAACATAATATATTATGACGTTAACTAGCAATAAATCTCTGAGCGCTCTACCTATTAGCTGCATAGAGCATATCATCAGATGACGCGTGTGTATTTAGGCGCAATATCATTTTGCACGCCATGTGTTTCTCTATAGATAAAATAAACTGTGGTATAATAACGTTTTATATATGGGTTTGTTAGTGAAAGCATATTGGCTTATATATTCATATATATTTTTTATTTTCTTGTATGGAATTAATAGGCAAAGAGAATTATATAGAAATCTTAGTAATATTGCGTTCAGGGATAACTGAAGCCAATTATATTCTTGTCCACAATAGCGTTCGGAGATAGAATTAGAATACAAGCTATACTAAGTCTAAACAGGCCAAATCTATATATTACATAAAATAAACTGTTAAATATTCATGACATCAAATATCGAAAAAGCATTTTGAGTTAAGCTTGTCCCAACTACGAGCACTTCTCGGATGTGTACTTTAAGACCTTTAACTGAACGGATATGAAGCGATGATAAAAAGGAAAATTACAAATCGCTCGGGACGGTCCTATGCAAACGTGGGTGGCAGATCCATCTTCATTTGGACGGTTACGAGTATTGAATTCATATCGAACATTTTGAGGCTATTTCAGTACATCCTTTGAAATTTCCTTGTCAGCTTTCTGACTCAAACATATCAAACGTTTTATCATTATCTTGTAATTATACTGATTTAGCACGTGTTCGTTTGTTTATATTACAAATAATTTTGCCTTCGGTATGCTGTTTTCCTGGATGTCAGAGTTAATCTAGTGTATGCTAAGTTTGATGCCGTTCTGGATTTTATAACAGATATTTAGAACAGTTCATAGACATTAACTGGGGACTGAAATTTATTAGGGAATTATTACAGGTAACTATTTCTCTAAGTAAGTGACCATAATAGAGCATAAATAAGTAAGAGTACCTACACGGATTCGTGAATTTAAATATTTTTGTGTAAAATCTAGGTGTACATACAGGCGGCAAATAGGAGGACGTCATATGACAATGTATGTTATGTGAGCTCGAAATAAAAGTGACAGTAAAAATCTTATGTTTTCCGGTTACTTATGTTGATGAAGTTTAAAAATTGCTCAATGACATCTTTTCGTATTTATGTAACATTCTGATACCCGGCATGTGCTTTACCCGGCATCTGGCACATAGCATTGTAGATAGAGGAAACCTAGTATTAAGATACTCCATTTGTTCTTAGACATTCCTTTCATTCGATCGTGTTGAGTAGTGGGTTTTTTTTGTAATCATGTTACAAACAAACACATGAGTTCTTTCTCGAAATGAATTCACTGGAATCATATTCCACCAAAATATATTGAATTTGGATCAGTGAGGAAAATCAATCCATAAATTAAAAATAATACTGACATATTAAATCCTTAAAAATAACATCCACCACATCAACATAATAAAAAACAGCCGAACTAAATTAGTGGGCTGGAAATATAAACTAAACAAAATTACCCATTAAGCTAAAACAATTTGCACAAACAACCAAAGAGAAGGTGTCATCAGCGGGCTAGCCAGATTTACGACGACGTGCCCATATGTAACGGCTTACGCGAAACGGTTTACGATTACGAGGCGGTTAAAAACAAGCATTACTGAAAATGTACGATACTACAATATGCCAGAGGGAAATGCCTTAGTTGGAACAACGTCGTAACGAAAGATGAGTCTATCTACAGCTGGAGACCAGAGTGTTTTTGTTTAATTTTATTAAGTAGGCAGAGCCAGACTGTGGTGCAATTTTTTTATATTAGCAATTTTAGCCAAATCTTTCCATATATCTTAGTTGATAATTAAGTATAGTTCAGAAAAAAAATTATATATATATATATATATATATATATATATATATATATATATATATATATATATATATATATATATATATATATATATATATATATATATATATATATATATATATATATATATATATATATATATATATATATATATATATTTTAACTTCAGATATGCATACCATACAAAACCAAACCAAACCCATAGGATATTGAAGCAATTAGGTTAGGCCAAGACAAGATATAATAAGCTATGCATACTCTTAAAAAGGAGCAGCAATATAAAGGCGGTCTGTGATAACAAATTAAAAAGGAATCTCAAAGAAGAATGGGAATGACACAGCTAGAACAATGTAAGAAACAATAATAACTTCATAACAATACAACCAATTGCAAGCTTGCAAATCTCAGGCATAAATCATGGAAGTTTATTTTCTCATACAATATTCTTGTTATTTTACAAAAAGCACTATCAATATAATGATGTTATCCAACATTTATAGTTTATACTAGCGGACGCCCAGAACTTCGTTGGCGGGGACTTAATGATCGTTGCCACTCTACGGACTGCTATCCTTTTCCATTGAGATTTATAAGATTCTATTCCATATGTTAGATTTTTACATGACAACGAAAACTCCTCATTATGCTTAATAAAATTATTACTAAAGATATTTTTTCTTATTTTTTAATGGAAAATGTTCATAATGTTAAATTCATGTAGTTGTCATGTAGTTTAGCTGGTCATAATGATTCTTCATGTGATGTCGCACATCTTGAATTTTCATATTTCAATGAAAAATTCTCACCACGCTTAGCATCTTATAATAAAGAGCCATTTTCTGGATTTTTTATAGTTAAGATGTTCTATTGTGGTTCCACATCAAGTTTTCTAGATCCTCGATTTCAATATGTCATTGGAAAATGCTTATCACGCTGGTCTACGGATCTACATCAAGTATGCTAAAATAGTCTTCACAATCTATTATAGTCTGGATTCTGCCCTGACCTAACAAATATGCAACAAAAAAGTTTCATTAAATCCGTCCAGTAGATCTAAGCGTGTGCGTGTAAAAACTGTGAGACAATTTTTTTTTTTAATCATAGATACATATTCTGTTAGTGTTTCTATATTCATTCAATGAACAGATACAATATTTTTACTGTTTTACTATAGTATAGATTAATTAATAAGTAATAAAATACTACGAAAAAAGTATTGGAAATTAGTTGGTCCACAAGATTTTGAAATACAAAATATATTAAATCCTCTTCCAATTAAACCCCATTTTTCTAGTATGTACAAAATTTTACCAAAATAACTTTTAATGTGAGTGGATAAGAGATTATTCAATACCGAAATATAAACTTTCATAAACACTAGCAACATACATCTATCAAATACAAAATGATGCCACAAATAAAGTAAGTGAATTCATTTCCGATATGAACATTTATTCATTAAATATACCCATTCATGTGTCGTCGATTCTGCCAGTTTTCAATGGAAGGAAAAAATCCTGAATGCTTATCAGACGTGCTGATTCATCTGCATATATATGACATAATATATGAAAATAAATTAGTTTTTGGTACGTTCGATATTTTTATAGAAAATCGCTCATTAGTACCTATGGATACAAAAACATAAGGGTTAGGGCAATTCGGTTTGTATTTTTTTTTAATTTAGCTTTATATTTAAATGAAGGGTTTCATTTTTGTATTATGGTATCTCCAGTTATTATCTGGGTAGGAGAACCTAGTAATATATAATGATTTTTTTTATTTTTAATTATTTCAAGATAATTTGCAAGAAGGATTGTGAATGGCCGAAGTGGCGCAGTCTATAGCATTTGACTGTAAACTGCTACAGTTGTGGGTTCAATACCTCTCGGGGGAATAAACGTAAAGGGCGGCGTAGAGTTCCAGCACGCAAGACAATGGTTCGTGGTCTTAGCATTACGTTCCGCCTACCCTCGCTCTACGAGATACAGCGTGAAGCTGAAAAAAAAATATTAGTACAACATTTCCGTTTGCCATTTGCATATATCCTGTAGACTTTTACAAATTATACACCTCCTTTCATACTTTTCCGCTATATATTTTTAAAACAAAACATATAACATAAAATGTATCATCTGTATAAATATTTACGTACATACACAATTTGGACTGATATACGTTTGTATTTACATAATAAAACCGTTACAGGAGCAACCGTGAGCTCAAATTAGCAACTGCCATAAAATAATTTCGTAATATATACATATAACTGTTCATACGAGCTACTCGTATTAAAAGTTAGTCTGCCTGTTATGAATATAGAATGCATACATCCTAAATTTGATCTTTGAGTGAGTGCGATTTAATATTTATAACATGGTTACGGAGAAGTATATTTACTAAGCGAAAACGAAAAGAGTACGATCACTCTGCTATTAGACACATTGACAACATTTTTGAGTTTATAGTATAAATTTTCTAACACTATGATTATTTTTACTACTTTATACGCATTAACTTAATTGTAAAGGTATAACGTTTAATTACACCAATACGGTCAAATATATGCAATCAGCGGTTAAAAATAAAACACTATACAATCTTATATAAATAATTATGAATTCCATTAAATTCTTATTCGTGACATGTCAATGATGCTATTAAAATATACATAATGCATTAAAATGAAAAAAATAATAAAAATGAAAGTTTCAAAATATTTTGTTGACTTCACACTTTATCACGCACAGCAAGCAAGCAAAGCTTATATTATGAAGACACTCCGTTCTGCACTTTCCAGCCAAATTTGCGACACTGTATTTTGAGTGGCGAAATTCAACGCCGTGGTTTGTCTTACTGGAACGCAAAAATGAAAATAAATCATTGCCCCGAATTGGGATCCAAGCCATAACCATCGTGCTTACAATCAGATGCTGTACCACTGCATTACGAAAGCCTTTCAATTAATTGGATATAGCTTCATGATATATCTAGCCAAAGCTAGGTAGACAAAGGGATCATAGTGTTAAGACACTCCGTTCCTCGCTTTCTGCCTTTCGAAACATTCGAGTATTGAGTTGCAGAACTCAACGCCGCGATTTCTCCTTGTTATGAAAGTGAGGAAAATCAATATAATTCATTCTCCTAGATGGAAATCGAACCCACAAACGTCGCTATTAGTCAGGCGCTGTGCTGCAGCAGCATAATGCAAGAAACATATGTATGTCACTAAAAATAAACTTATAATAAGCAGACAAAATCGTATTACACAACTTGCATATATAAATTCTGAAATTCGGGTGAATTTCCGATTGTAAATATTTTCTCAATCTCGGGTCGCATATAACACGGATCTACAACCGTATGGGGAATACCAAATAATTTATTGCTTTTGCTTTGTACATCTATATCTGTTATGATATTTATCTAATAGTTACAATAAATCTTGTACTAAATCCACCTATAATGATTTAAGATGACTGGTTCGTGTAGATTATAATAAGCCTTAATAGATATTTATATAAGACCTAGCTTTACCTCCGATTTCACTCGTTTACTCTAATGGAAATTAGTTTATCGAGCTTACGTTTTTCTAGATTTTTTTTATTTTTACTACGCTCCTACTGGCTGTGGCGTGATGTTAATATAGCCATCCTTGATAAATTTACAATTCAATATAAAAATATATATTTTATTCAAACCAGTAGTTCCTGAAATAAGCATTTTCATAGAAATTTTTCAGCTTTAAAATAACAGTAAATAATGTATAGATTTAAGTCTCTCTTTCATAAAATAGGTTTTAAATTGAAGAAAATTGTTTACAAATTGTACAGCACAAGCGATGACATTGAATTTTAAAGATAACTTCAATTATGTGATATAAAACGTAAATTAACGCTAATTAAATATTAGTATTTGAAGTTGTAATTTAGCTAATTAAATTTTGGTATAGAACGTACTAAAAGGACCGTTGTGGCGCAGAAGCACAGCGTCTTCTTGTGAACGTGACGGTTTCTGGGTTCGCTTCCCACTCGGAGAGAATGAATTATTTTCATTTTCTCCGCTCTGGTAACTTGGCAACGTGCGACGTTGAGTTCCGCCACTCAACACGCAATGCCCCAAAAAAGGCGGAAAGCGGGAATCGGAGTGTCTTAACACTAGGTTCCTACGGCTCCTACGGTTCCCCTCTGCTTACCCTGCCATGTGGATACAGCGTGAAGCTATTATTAATATTATAACGAACTAAAAAAGTTAGAACCCATATAAAAACACTTTTTGTTTTATATTGACGTAGTACCTATATTTTCATAAGAGTGAATTTTTTGATTTTCCTGTTGTAGACTTTTCGTATTTCTATTGTACTTATCCAAGCAAATCATAATAGTGTACAAATAAATAGCTTTAAGTTATTCTAAGTATATGTATACAGGACTGTCGTGGGCTCAAGTCCCATTTAACCATATTAATGTAAATATTATAAATATTTAATCGTCGATATATTACAATTCAATAAGACCAATCTAATACAAAAAAAATAACTAAATTAGCAACGATACAGATGCAATCGTGCTAAATGCAGACGTAAAGGCGTTACGATGTACAATGAATCCTTTTTACGTCGTCTTTGATGTGTTCCTCGCATTCGCATTGAGCTTTTAAACCGGCACTTTTATTTTGACGACCATGTGTGAGATAAATTATGTAGTTACATATTCTTTGGATATTTTTGTTCTAATGAAGGTAAACATGTCGGCTGTTAAGTAAAAATAGTCATATCCTTAATTAAGAAAGTGGGTAAATCTTTACAGCATTATAACATCTTTAATTTTGGCGATTTTTATACAATTTAAATGAAAAAAATTCAACCCGATTAATAGCTATAGCTTATTGGATTGTACGTGTTTTCAGAAACCTGACGTTTCGAACACTTTGCAGCAGTCCGTGGTCACAGGTAGTCTACCCGTTTGTAATTTACACCATTAATCCGGTTAAATTATCCGGCTAACCAAACAGCTTATCGGTATTTCCTGCATATAATATAATAGGCGTATGGAACTTAGTGTTAAAATAATCCATTCTTCAATTTTCGTTGAATATTCGACACATTGCGGGTTGAGTGCGCGCAACTTAACACCGCGCTTTGTCCTTATAAATTAAGTACTACTTATATTACCACTAATCCTTTTTAATATAGTTGTTACTATTATACTATGGGAGAAAATATATCTATATGTAAAAAAAGAACCTTTTAAAGAAGACGTAAAGTGTGACATAGCACTTAAACACTCGTTTTTCACTTCCCGCCGTTTTAGGCGACACGTGTTGAGTGTTGTCTACAACACGTATCATTTTTACAAGGCCGTAATTAAAATACTACAAAAAAATCGTATATATGGATACGGATATTAAAATATTTTTAAATTGGATATGATATGGAATGATAAGGAAATTAAAATATTTTTGGTACCAGTAATAATGTTATATAGTTTTCTTGAGAATTTTACATTCTTACTATAACGAGACTTTACTATAACGAGATATTGAATTTTGGAAGATACAATTTTAGTTAATTTATGAAAATTTTAACCCAAGAGCCGAACCTGCACCTATTGGATGCCGTCCAAGTTCTCCTCGGAAATTAAATCATACTTTCTTACAAAGTACATCTTCGAGTCACGTCAAAATTCTAATACTCTTGACGTTTCAATCGGTTTGATTTAACAAATTTGTTACGTTCTAATGTTTATACGCTTTCTTACAAATATTTATCTTTTCTTAGTCTTTTCCATTTTACAAACAATGTAAAAATAATAAATGAAATTTAACGCTGAACGCTTGTACCTCTTAATGTTGAAATCAATTCATATTTAATCAACAGTTTCTAGCGTAATAGATACTTATGTCAGAAAAAATGCACGCACGTTGGATTAAAAAAAAATTCTTTTGGTACGAATGGTATCTGCTACTGAGGCGGAAAGTGCCACAGTAAAAAGAAGATGGTTGCACCTATACAAATAATTCTTGTAAACATTCCCCTTTGTACAGGCGGCAGAATACCAACCCAACCAAAGAGGACCAACGTCTCTACGTATACTTAATGATTCTAAGTCGTGTGGAAGTTACTTAATAATATTAGTAATTTGGTTTCCATAATATTTATATTCAATTTAGAAATGCTTTTAGCAGTAATACCTTTACACTTCTAGTACGAGTATATACATTTTGTTCGTAATATTTTGGAAAAAATATTAGCGTGAACCGAATAGTACAAAATTCAATATAGCTTCACGCTGTATCCCGCACAAAGGAGGGGCAAAGCAGAGGGAACCGAGATAAAAGGAACCTAGTATTACGACACTCTGTTCCCCACTTCCTCTTTTGCCTTGTTGCCAGAGCGAAGAAAATGAAAATAAAATAAGTCATTCTCCCCGAGTGGAAATCGACCCCACGAACCACGAAGGTTCTTAAAAGCTTAGTAATAGTAAATATACATAATTTACTCCATTTTCTTGCTATTCCCCTAAGGATAAAGAAATCAATGGAAACAATATTTGTCATAGTTATTCTCGTATATAAAGGTTCTTATGTGTTATTACTGAGTCAAGCCCAAGTGTGATTTATTACTACCAACTATTTCAATATATCCCTAATAATCTTGTTTTAGTGCTCAAATATATACATATTAAACTATAGTCCAAGATACTGTTTTAAGCTTTTCAATCTAACAATGAAAAATATTAATCAGGAATTATGATCTTATAATTTTATGTGCTTAATATTTCTATTACATATATTATGCTTAGCTTCCGCGACTAAGCGTACAAAAATTATTAAATAATTTCAATTATTCTTACGTTTTATTTAATTGAAATCTACAACTAACTTCATAATTACATATATTAATTGTGAAATTAGTTGTAATTAAATATTTGCTGTATTTTAAACATCCATTACATAATCCTATCCTATAAGTATTTTAAATGATCTCTAGAATAAAACAAATCATTAACATACATACAGATAGCAGACAGCTGCATCTCAGCCTATACAGACTAAAACCCACGGAAGTTAGGCAAGCACTGTACCCGAATAGAACAATATTGTTTAGTTAACATTCCACGAGGCTATAAAGTTACATTGTACTGAATGAACCACAGTTCTACGTTATATATTCATTGGCATCACAAAGTAGCATTGTTATCATGTGAGAATTGCAAACTGCTCGTTTATCTTGCAAAGCTTTTATATATTTAAGAAATTCACATGGAGAGAGATGAAACGGTCCATCAACATCAAAATGCATGGAAATGCGAGTGGGTGATGTTTTAATTCATAATTAATATTTGAAGTGATTTCTAGAATTGTTATGTTTAGATGTTATTTGGTCCTTTTTATTTAAGAGGGAAGAGGAGGATTTAGAATGCAGGTCCTCTTAGAAGGAACATATTTCTCAATTTTTATTACATACGATATAATAAAAAAAGGTCTCGAAAATTTGGTTGAAAGTGAGGATATACATATATAAGAAAAAGGATCTATGCAATTTTATGACGCTCCTTACTGAAAATCATCTTTTCAAACTGACTGGACAAACTGAATGGACTGAAAGGTTGTATGAAATAATGTCGTTTACAAAGATTTAAATAAATGATTTGTCATTAATTCATTTATTCATTAATGACGAATAATTTATTTCTATTATTTTATTTCAGTTTACTCTTAGTTTATAAAAAAAAAATAAGTGTATATTGATTTTTGTTTGGTGATTGTAATTTGGATTTGGTATTGGTTGAGGTTACTTTGGCGCAAAAATATCTCACGGGAAAGTCTAATATAACACGAGGAAAGCTGCATGCAACAAGCCAGTAACATGTAAAATTTAATTAAGATAAAATTAAAGCCCACTTGTAGGATTACACATATACATACATTTATACCGTTGCTAAATAAGCTATGTGTTTATATTTAATCCGCTATGGCACAAAAGTGTAACATTTTTATACGCTAGAAACTGTATAAAAAGATTTCTATAAAGATTTTAAAAACCATTTACGGTATGTCTTTATTTAAAACTATTATTTTAAACATAAATTTTTAACCTATAATTGGAAAGCCAAGCCAAAGTCAATGGGGCGTCAATATCAATTTTAATTTGAGTTCTTTACTTTCGTCTATTTCTATTATGCGAATGTCGGCTTTCTTATTCATAACGATCCGCCTACTTCGTCGAACAATCTCTTCGCCAGCTTAAAATGTTTAAATCGAAATTTTTGAGGTCTTAAATATAACTTCAATTAATATCGTAGCAACCTTTATATTTTATCGCTGAGTAGCCAAAGAAAACAGAGCGTCAGACTTTACGGTAGGTAGGGGATAGGGGGCCCTCATGATTTATACGCAATTTTTCTCCACCATCATTAAAAGAAATATTAATTAAGAAAAATATTTTAGAAACCCTTATAAGTTTGAAGGTTGCAGAACTCCTACCTGCGACTTTTGGGAACCATCCAAGCGCTCCAGCCATTAAGCCGCACATTCTTATCTTGATACTTCCACATTCTTATATGCTATTATTACTTAAAGTTACTGTTGACATCTCTGTAGGATTTTAACAATATTTTTATCACCATTTCTCCTTCCTTTATGTGTAAATAACAGTTTAAAAAATATTAAAATATAATTGACACTATATTCTTAATATAATAGAAAAATTAAAGTCTCGTTTTAACATATTTTTATCTTCTCAAAGTGCTTATATCAAATCTGTTATTATATTTCATAAACAAGTAAAAAAATGCAATGTCACTTCATTTTCTGTGAGAAGAATAAAACGGAGAAGTGCGGGTGCCAATAGACGATAATAGCACGCGCACTTCTCCGTATTTATCGAAAAAAAAAATAGATTATAAAGTATAAATCTTATTTGCAAGGTTATTTTAAGCCATCTATTTCCGAGGTAAAAATACCTCGCATAGCTCTCAAGCAAATCCATTAAAGTAATCCACGTTTTCCTGAGATTATACAATATGTAACGTCTATTCACAAATATGAGTGAACGTTCCACTGTAAAGTGACTATGAATAATATATTAGCGTTCAAGATAAAAAAAACCATGATACCACCGTGACGTAGTAGAAGTGCCTCTGACTATAAACGCTATGGGTGTGAGTTCGATCCATATTCCAATATATTATTAATCTCATTTTCCGGCTCTGGTAAGACAGAGCGTGGCGTTGAGTTCCGTTACAATGTGACTGAAAAATGAAGCTAAAAATTACTTTTGTCACATGTACTAGAATGTCCGCGGAGATTGGTTTTATATGTAGTTGTTTGAGTGAAGCTCGAAATAGCCATGCATTCTGAAAAGCTCATGGCTTTTAACTTGAATGTTTTATTCATAGTTGTTTACAACTAGTAGGCAGTGATCTCTTTAGTGTTAACAGTGTAAAATCAGTCCGATCTCTGTAAACAATTATAGTAATTTCGTCATTTTCTTCATAACCTTAAGTTGGAACTGCCACCATAACTCTGCATCACAATTTCTTTTACCGTATTTAAAAAAGTTGCTACGAATAAAGTTACTACAAAACGTATTTTCCTCATTATTTAAATACTATATAGACCTATAAACTTAATCGCACTAACTTTTCCGTAACATTTATAATACATTAACCGTTATTGCTAACATTACTAACAAACGCTACATAATATTTTGTATGAAATAAAGTATTTGGACCAATGAGAAGTAAGGAACGGTATACGACCACTTTTGTTTGACCTCCTCCAAACGCCCAATGTAGCAACTTGTTATTTTTCCCCGTACTATAGAAGGGTGCTCAGGATCTCTTTATAGTGGCTCTAGCAACATTTTGTTGTATAAGGTAATGAACTAATTTGTCGTGGTCGTAATGGTCCCTCAAATCTGGCCTCCGAACTAAATGACCCTGTTGTTAATATAAGTACGTATACTCAGATTCGTAGATTTTTCGCAAGTTTTTGTTTGTTTTTATAGATTTAGAGCTATAGAGATATTAATCTATGATTATAATAAAATAATTAAAAATATACGTATTATTTGGAGGAAACGCGAATATAAACTAGCACAGATGATAATATGGCTGTCAACAACAAATGCTTACTTGGTCTTGGTCTTCAAAACCAAAATTATCTATATAAAAAAAACTTTAAAAAGCACTACACTACACAATTTAGGTAATTGTGTCACTCCTAACTAAAATTGAGCTAACGAATCTACAAACATAGGAGAATGCCTTGTAATTAAGAACTTTATGTAATTAGGTGTGCAGCTTGTTGCATTTTCATACGAAGATATCCAATTAGGACGTATGTTTGAACATCCTGGCCAAGTAGGCTAAATCTAGGTAAAAACCCAAGGTATATCTAGACAAAAAAAAACAGGTATATATATAGGCAAAAATACAGGTATATTTTCGGAATAGTATTCATGAGGTGAATGTTTTTGTTTCGTAGGAAAAAAGGAGCTGCAATGGCGCAACGCTCATTAAGCTAGCGAGGGTACAACCCTCGAATGAACAGACCTGAATATTAGCATAGGTAGAGATGGGTAGACATGTAGAGTCGTGTTCTGTATTGTTTGTTGCTCTATCAGAATTTTTCAACATACTCAATTAAATATGAAGAATATGTTGGTATATATTAACAAAATAATGTACAAAGATTCATTATGGAGCAGTTGAGTCGTAGCTGAGTAGATAGTCTTGAATTTAAATTCCAGCGCTTTCTTATTAAATTATTTAGCACCTACTTTTGAATAGCCTGACGCATTTAAGCAGATAATTAATTTTAATATAATATACATGAGATCGTTTTTATTACAGATGTACATGTGCATACAAAAAGTTATTTTTTTTTTGCATTTCATTGTATTGCTCAATAAAAGATCTAAGGAAAAATTTATTCTTTAAAAATTGTATAAATTATATGAACTATTTTATTTGTGACTAACATTATTGATAACTACCACATTAAAAAAATGATATTAATTTCACAACGTACATATATAGTACATATATGTGGTGCCATACATACATATGTGTGATATAGAAAAGAAAATCAAGCTTGTTAACTACAAGCGCTGGAGCGTACCTAACGGCCGTTGAATGTGTTATAAAATTGTGTCGCAATTTACAAGAGGATTTCAAGGTAATATAAGAGTATAGTTTAGAACAATATCCTTTTTGTTTCATTGCTTTGTATATATATATATATACACACTATATATATATATATATATATATATATATATATATATATATATATATATATATATATATATATATATATATATATATATATATATATATATATATATATATATATATATATATATATATATATATATATATATATATATATATATATATATATATATATATATAGTAGCACTAAAATCAAATTTACTTTTGTGGACAGTTCAATCATATATATAAAATATATGAATTTTATATAAAATGCATACTTTTTTTATATTTTATAAGAGAGCTTAAATTAAAAGTCGATAATTTTAGAAAGAAAGTGAAAGGAGTCGACAGTATGTTTTTTAAACAGATAAAATTCAATTCATTAAAAAGAAAAAATTGATAAATTTAAAAAATGTTAAAAATAAGATAAATGCTTTTTATTTATTGATATAAAAAGTAATCGCTATATTTCATAACATGGAGCATTCGCAATGATCCTCGGAGAAAACCTCTTCACCAAGAACAAGTGTTTTAATGAAGCAAAGTTGTTGAATGTGCCTTTGATACAATTAGGGGTAGGAGTATTAAACAAAAACTTCGTGTTTTATCATTATTGTACATTTTAGTCAGATTAATTTGATTTACAATGGCTCGTGTACACTAGATTACGTTTATTATATTTCATATTATAAAGTAGCATAAAATTTTGCTTGAAATTTGGAGAGGGTTTTCGCTTCATGATCCCTATATATTTAAAGGTAAAGCATATTTTCCCGCACTCATAGTCATATATTTATAGTTGACACGGCCGTTTTAGGCGCGTATGTTTAATATATTTAACAGATCTTGCGGTGTATATTACATACATACATTCTAATATAACTTTAAAATATTATATGTAACATAATATAGAGCCATAAATAGCGTAACAAGAGTAGTACTATTTTTACAAGGAAATCCAAAGAGTTCCTTCATCCCTTTAGAATATACAGACACCTACACTACGATATTTCCAAGCAAACTTGTAGCTCAGGAGGACAAAGTAGATCCAGCTTATTTATATTTGTCTACATTAAGTAATATGAGAAGTAAAAACTTCTTTTAATATGACATGTCATACATTGAGCTTATTTGCACATAAATATTTGAATTCGCCGGAAGCTTTGAAGATATAAATATAATAAGCTGAGTACATCCAGATAACTTTTTACAGAGTGTCCTTAAGAATATTGAAATCTCAATATGCTGGCAGGCTAACAGGCTTCTTAATAAAATGTTGTTAATCACTCATTTATAGATCCCATTAACAATACAAAACTTACAGATTAGGTAATAGTCTTACAATTTAAACTGTGGTACAATTATATATATATATATATATATATATATATATATATATATATATATATATATATACATATATATATATATATATATATATATATATATATATATATATATATATATATATATATATATATATATATATATATATATATATATATATATATATATATATATATATATTTATTTATTTTATTTATTTATTTATTTATTTATTCATAAGCCATGCGATTACAAAACTATTATTCATTTAAATACATGAGCTAGACAGTCACAAAAATATTACTGCCGGTGCTTAAATTAGGTTTACCCTGTGCTATAAGCACCGGCTACCTTCCAGTGTCACAGTAAAGTGATTGGACAAACATTATAGTTATTTATATGTGAAGCTAATCATATAATTTAAAAACAAGACATATATATTAAGTAAATTTAAATAAATATTTTTAATATATATATATATATATATATATATATATATATATATATATATATATATATATATATATATATATATATATATATATATATATATATATATATATATATATATATATATATATATATATATATATATATATATATATAATTAGAAACACTAAAAAGAAAAAATATTTATTCCCCGCGTACATAAAGTCATAGCTTACGTATGAGACATTTTATTTTACTTTTCAATTGAGCACTAGGAGGTGCTTTTCTAACATTTTTACGATGTTATAAAGAAGAAACCGACCGTTAAAATCGATTTTATTTACGTTCGTGTGTTACAGCTTTCAGTGTGGTATTATTAAAGCTGGAAACTATATATTACGTTGGATTTAATCATACACTATAAGATGATTTTAAATATAAACATTTAAGTTATCTAATAAATATAGAAAACAGAGTGACTTGCCACAGACTGATTGTTTTTTACTTTGTAATTTGTATCGAAAAATTGCACTGTGCACCGCTTATTCATAGGAGGGTAGGTAATAACCTAGTGTCAAGACTATTCGTTTCTCCGCTTTTCGCTTGAATTCAAGATATTGAATATTGTATTGGGAAACTCAACGCCGTTTTTTGCCTTCCAGAATGGTGGAAAGCTAATTTGTTTTTCAGTGTTAGCATCAAACCCGTAACTGTCGTGTTTTCAGTCAAATATGGACTATATTTGACTGAAACAGTTGCGGGTTTGATGCTATTGGCACTACAGTAGTCTAAATGAGTTAATATATATATATATATATATATATATATATATATATATATATATATATATATATATATATATATATATATATATATATATATATATATATATATATATATATATATATATATATATATATATATATATATATATATATATATATAAAATATGTTCGTTGTGTCAAACTAGGATTTAATCAAGCACGTGACAGGTTTAATAATATGCCACAAATTATTTCTAATAGAAATCCATCCACAGATTATATTGAATAAAATAGACGAACGCGACACGTTGGTCACAATGCTTTATTCAAAGAAACTATACAACCAAATATATATTAAAAGTAAAATCATAACATAATTTTACATAAAATAAGTAAATAGTAATTAGCTCTAAGTAAAACCGTGCAAAATTTCAATTAAAATTTATCTTGAATAAATCCTATAGTTAGTTTGTATCAAAACACGAACAACTTCTAAATTGAATATCAAAGTGATTTCAACAATGTCATGCATACGAGTACTGGCAAGTTGTATCACAACTTGGAGCGCAGCCGCGTGGTTAGAACTTGCTTGTACTATTGAAAAAGTTGTACGCTATCTCTTTTGTTAAAAATAGAAGTAAAAAGCTTATATGTATATGTATACAATATACAATACTGCTATAAAGATATGACAAGTACCTAGTAGTGTAGCACGTAGCATTTCTAAATGGACAAAACAAACTTATCTCATTTTGTTGTTATTTTATAAATATTATTTTTTGGGTCCATCTATATTACTTAAGTGAAAATAAAAATTAGATTTGGAATCGTGTATCCACGATTTGCTGCTAAAAAGTTGTAGCGATAATTTTTTTTTACGAGGTTTAAATTTTGTACGAGTGTACGGACGTAGAGACTTAATTTTAGTAAAATAGAAATTTCTAGAGTGCTTTATCTAGTTAATACATTACAAAATATACATAGATATAATTGAAACCGCAGGCAAAGCAGGCGCCTTTGGGAATACCAGCACCGTGTAATCTATGATACATTAGTTCCCATATGTAATAAACATATTATTGTGACTAATATTATTATTAATTAGCTAAATTTGTTTATTTAACAAATATACGAATATGTATAAATAGAGTTTTAAATGAAAAATATACTGTTATTTCTACTTTTACAAAAGTCATCGCAACTTTTGACTATACATATATATATATATATATATATATATATATATATATATATATATATATATATATATATATATATATATATATATATATATATATATATATATATATATATAGATAAAGATAGTATGTACATATTATAAAAACAAATAACTTAAAGACTCTTCAAAGAAAACGACATTTTTTACTTCCTGTGGAAAACAAACAACTAAATCTTCCATATTTAACTAACAAATGTTTGCTAAGCACACCAAATCTATGCATTCGAAAGCTTCTAAAGTAACGTAAAAGTTTGAATTAAGTTAATATAAAGTCACGTCTGAAGATTAAACTTGGCGAGATTGTTTTCAAAGTTATCTGTTTACACTTACTGTAACACATGTCATGTCTAACATTGTCAATGGCATTGCACAGAACTTGTGAGTTTCATGTGCTTTTACATAATTCTAAATTATATAAGGTATAAGTTGTAGATATTTCATAATTGTAAGCCATCGTGGCTCAGTGGCGTGTTTGAATGTTTACGAGTTGATTGTAGATTCGATCCCTATAAAACCAAAAAAGAGGTGTTGAATCGAATTCGTGTGTTAAGCGGAGAACGGACTGTCTTAATAGAAGGTTATCTCTGTGGTGTGCAAATAAAAACGAGAAGAATATAATAATAATTGAATATTATTGATCGTTTCACAGAATAAATGAAAACTTGCAGAATATAAATATGGAAAATATCGTTAAAATTAGATTTTTTATCAGGTAATTTATTACCGGCTATTGTTTGGAAAATAATGAAAGCGTGTCTTTTGTGATATCGTCATTTTCAATATGGACGTTTACTCAACGTTATAAAATAGTGACAGTAACTTTATGACGCATCGAATGATAATCAATCTAGGTTAACGAGAAGATTGTTAGCCTAGTGATGGGGAAAGCAGATTTTTCGTTACGAGTTTAATTTCTAATTTATTTATCTATCTGTTATTAAATAAGACAACAGAATATTTAAAGAGGTTATCAGGGAGCAGTGGTACAATGTGTTAGCAGTCATCCGACGACTAACGTTGGTTGTGGGTTTAAACCCAATCGACATTTCTCTTTTCTGGTAATACAAAGGCCAGCGTTAAGTCTCCATTCAAGGCCAGCGTTGAGTCCATTTAAAACGCAATGTAGCAAAAAGCAAAAAAAAGTGTCGTGCCACTAAGTCTTTTTACTTAACCTGCTATAGTTATGCGGGATACAGCTTGAAGCAGTATAAAATACGTTTCGAGTATCATCTAAATATGTTTAGATATTTTAAAAGCCTATAATTCAATATTAAGACAATGTTATAATACGGCTCATTGCAAAGTGAATTCCAAACTATTATGACATACCAACATACGTATCAAATATCTGTGTATAAAAAACATATATAAAATACTTTGAACTAGAAACAAAGAAGCTAGAAACAAAAATAGTTTCGTTCATTAATTTCTGAGATGTCGCATATGCCGGTTATATCGCAATTTAACTTCCATCCCCAAAGGCGTTTAATATTACAGCGATACAAACATTTGTGATTTTGAGTTCGGGCTTTATTGACGTAAATAAATCATATGCTATTATTAGTTTGGAGATTACTGTCTAAATATATTTTGGTTAAATATCTGAGAACATACAAGTAGAAGTTTTGAAATTATTTTACGAAATTTAATAACTATAGGTACGTGAGCTTTAAGATTTTTTTAAGAAGTTTTTTTTTCTTTAATTTTTTCTGCTTTATTATGTAATTACCAATATTGGCAGAGAGAGCCTAGTATGAAGACATTCTGTTCTTCAATTAACGCCCATATTTAAGATATTCTATATTGAGTGGCGGAACCTAACACTGTCATTTGTTTTACTAGGGCAAAAGGAAAATAATTAATTGCCTTATATGAACCAAACCCACTACCATCGCGTTTACAGACAGACACTGTCCCACGGACTTTAATACGGAAGTCGTAAAAAGCATATACGAATTTCGAAGCAGCTTGATGATAACGCATGGCTTAGTGGCCAAAGCACTTGGACGGTATCTGCGGGGCGCGGGTTCAAATCCCCTTGCTTGTTCAAATTTTTATGTGCTTTCGTAAAGATTTTTTTCTATCCTTATCTGTTTATAATAATAAACTTAACCAACATACTTCAGAAAAAGAACAAGATTGTGATATATTAATATTACAAATTTTAATATAACAGTTTTAAACATAATGTAAAATTCAAAGTAAAAATATATTTATGAAGAAAAATATATTTGTAAAGAATATTCTTGACGCCTCGTCTAAGGAGACGGGCGTGATGAAGTGATATTTTTACCGCATACTAATAGTTAACGTACATGTATGTATATTGTATACTATATATAATTACTACGCCATTTACTTTTTAATTGGTAATTTGAAAGTAAAGTCGCTACAGTTTTTATTGCAACAGCTGTGGTTCGAATCAGATTTGAGATATTTTTAGTTGGCTGGTTGGTAGTTGGCGGCGAAAAAGAAACACTTTTCTTCGGATAAAAGATATAGATGTTTCACTATATTTTAGTCAGTCAGTCAGTGTCAAGATAAAAAATAATAAGAGGTCAATTTGACCTTTCAACAAGCAGACATCGGACTTGTTAAAAAATATCAACATAAAACTCAATTGGCACTCGTGCATACATACCTATGTCTAAAGCAAAAATCGTATGCAAAACCGCATACGTTTTACAAAATAACCGAAACAACATCATAGTAGAAGAGAATACAAGCTGGTAAACTTTTGTATTTTTTACGTTTTCACTCGCGCACAGGTTGTACTAGAAAGAAAATAAATTTTGATTCTATAATCTCTTTTTCAGTGACTGTTGTGAATCCTATGTATACTTTATATATAGCTTTTAACTACGGCTTCGCTCGCGTGATACGATTAAAATGGTTAAGTAGTAGCCAAGACATACTTTAAGTGCCGGAGTAACGCTGAGCGCAGTGGATTATATCAATACGATCAATATGATGTTAATAGCTATGTAATAGCGTTATACCCACTTCCTCCATAAATTATCTATTAAATTCGGATCTGTAGGACCTAAGTTAACGCGTTCCATAGAACAAGCTATAATATTAGTATCGATGTATGTGTGTTGCGATGTATGTGGATTAACAAAGAATAGTCTTAAGACCACCGCGTTCCGTCTATAATCAAGATAATGCGTGCGGAACTTAAAGTATGTGAAATTACATAATTAGATTTGAATCTGCTACCTACAATATATTTTGCTATAGGCACTATCAAAATGAACCGTATGGCTACAACGTTTAAGTACAATATAATGTGTAGGTAGATAGTTACATTCACATTTCCACATGAAAGTTAATCAATGTCAACGTTGTGGTAAGGAAATAATAGGATTTTAACACGACTGTTATCTAGTGGAACTATTTTGTATAGAGATAGTAAATATTTTTGCAAGTTACAATTTGTATCAACTCCGTAGTTGATAACTACGGACAGTGTACACAATGTACACTGATAACTACTGAGTTTAATATTAAACAAAATATTAAAACTAGAACGTATGTATATATATATATATATATATATATATATATATATATATATATATATATATATATATATATATATATATATATATATATATATATATATATATATATATATATATATATATATAAAAGAAACTTTACTCACAGAACACCTATAAAAATTTGAACGCAGCGGGATTCGAACCCGCGCCTAATGGAAACCGTCCAAGCTACAACCGAAGCAACCGAAGGCGAAGTTCGAATCCCGCTGCGTTCAAATTTTTATATGTTTTCTTAAAGTATTTTTTTATCCTTAGTGTGGATTAACACTTTAAAAATCATCAAAAACTTTACAATTACTTTACAATAGCAGATTTATACCTACACGTTATCAATCCGCAAAATTATTTTACAATATAAAATTAAACCATTTTTCTAACTCAAAATGACAATGATACAAACGCTATGGAGGTCGGCCAGTAAATTTAGAAGCGTTTGGTGTACATCACTATGTTTCCGCCGTGTTCCGGCGCGCCGTCTCTAGACGCATTTACATAGTGCAAATTATTCTATTCGTATACACTTGTCATATTTCCTGTCATATTTAAAAGGGCGTTGACAAATATTACGATCCAGTGCTAGTTTAGCTTTGATTTAGTAATTATTTATTAAGGTACTGTGTGTACATAAAATTGTATTATAAATGTGAAACATAGATAAGAATGAGTGATGAGTGTAGAAATTATTGTAAGCCGTTATCTTTTTTCAATATAAAAATGAAGTCTGACGACTATTCTGCTGTAAAGAATTTTGAATTTTTCAAAATATATTTCAAGCTATTTTTCCTACTGAAAATATATACGGCTCCGGCAAAAAAGTTACTCAGGAGTAAGCATAAACAAATAAAAAGGTTTTATTTCTTTATTTTTCTCTGAAACTGACGACATTTTAAAAGCGGAAGTTTTTGCAGCAGAATTTATTAAAATATTTAAAGAAATGTCGATTTATAATGTTATCTAATATCGATTTTATTTGTTTTAATTAAACAAACTAACCTTGACATAAATATAAATCGATTTGAAATCGATTTTTTGTGGCGGAAAAGAAAGCAGATCACCCAATTGGCTTGTTGCCACGCCGGTTGTAATATCGTAGTGACGAGCCAACGTCATTAATATTCGTTTGAGTAGCAACGTTTTCGTCAATACATTTTATTTGGTACTGTGAGCATTGGAGCTATATATTAACTAGAATATATTAACTAAATTTTTTATATGATTTTCATCAATTTTGTATAACGCAGAGACATATATTAAATTCTAACAATTCTAATTGATATTATATCACAGTTATTGTTTATTGTTTGCGTAAGTACTTGTTTTATGTTAAATATTAAACATATGAAAAAGGAAAAAGTAATAAAAGATATTGAGATTTTACACAAATATCGACGAGCTGTTGTAAATAATGTCATCTTTTTGTCTAACAAAACGCAAAAGGATAAAAAGAATGTAAAAAATGGACGTAAATTTTCGAGTTCTCAATAGTAAATATTTTCAATCGAACTATGGAGCAGAATAATATTAAAATATAGTTACTAGTATCTATAACTTTCCCGCCCGGTGTCGCTGTAAAGACCATTTGCGGTCAACAGCAATTTGTCATTCAAAAAAAAAAAAAAATAACTTTTGCAGTGTTTCAAAATATTTTGTATCTATAGCTACTAAGAACGCTGAAGAGTTTGTCTTAAGTTTGAAGAGTAATATGATAGTCATAGGAAAGATCATAATACTATGAAGACTTCCCCATAAATATTAATATTTGTAAAGTCAAACAATTTGGTAAAGTTCATAAAGTTCACGCAAACGAATACGCGGCCGGCTACTACTTTGTATTTATACCTACAGCAGATTTTATTCCACAACGATGTATGATATATCGCTTTAAATTTTTCTATAATAACAAATGTTTATAATTTTTATGATAACAATATGTTATCTTTTGATTATCATAGTTTTTACTGTTAAGATCCTTCATTCTCTACTTTTCTTCAACGAACGGACAGTGTAGAGAAATAAAGATAGATTTTATTGAGTTATATCTATATTTTACTTCTAAATTTAAAAAAAGTTAAACTCGAAATACTTTTAGGGATACAAAATATTTTTGAGCTAAAATGTTCTATTAAGAATATTTTACACGTTAGATGGATAAAATGCAATCTTTATATAGAAACTCTTCAATTTACTTGTGCCATCACATCTAATTGCAACATTATAGAAAAATTGCATCTGAGCGTGACGGTAGAGGGTTCGGTTCCCACATAGAACAAAATCTCTTATTAAATGGTGATTGAATGAACATATCATTAACATATTATAATTTAATTTTAAATGCTCTTTTGCATTAAAAAATTACGAAAATTTCGCTAAGTTGAATCAAATTAATTGTTCAGTTTAGTTTAGGTTTATCTAATTTAACTGTTGGAAGATGTTACCATGAGGCTACAGGTACAGACAAAAATAGTTTCATATATTATTATTTTAATGTATAAATCAAGCTGAGTGCTCAAACAATAAAGTCTAGTGACAATAAAAGTCACCTGTTCTTATTTTTAATTACAAATGATTACCCCAATACTACATTACACGCGAAATTAACATATGGTTTTTATTTTTCATCTGGCATTGGTCCAAATAATCGATGCGTATTGGCTGAAAGCCAAGCCATCTGTCGACAAAACAAAAAAATAAAAAGCTTAGCCCCACCTGATAACTGAAGTAGCTGATTTACATGAGACGGTTAACTGCGTTCCTACCTAATAACCTTATCCAACTAAATGAATATATTTTATGATATAGGTGACAAGACGCTTCAACACATGTGCGAGAGAAACAATAATATAAACTCATCTGTAGAGTAATTTATAGAGTATTTTCATATTTAGCTGGCATAGAGAAGTAACCTTTTCAATATTTTAGCCTTTTATTGTTGAGCACTTAATGTATACATTCATTATGCAATAACATAATATTTAGTATCAGAATTATATAATACTGTTGAACAAAATTATTGATCTTAATACAAAGCGAAAGACAGATAATTAATATTGGGACTGGGATTGAAACCACAACCGTTGCGTTTACAGGTAGATATTGTGCCACTGCGCCACGACAGCTGTTGTGAACACGTGTTGTTGTTGTTTGCGAATAAAATTATTACGTTTTATACGACATGTTGTATACGACACAAGTTAGATTAGTGAAGTTGTAGGTTAGGTGCCTAGGATTAATATTTTGAGTACCAATTTAATTATTTAAATACGTACTTAAAATATACATCAGCCCAAATAAATGATGTATAGAAGATAGCAGAGTATGTTTTTATGGGGTCACTTATTTCACACAATGAATAGAAACGACGATGAGATAAAATTTATACTTACTATACTTTTCTCAATAATCTTAAAAATAGCTATTGTTTTATTGAAACTATCACCAATATCTTAAAGACATCCAGACGATTTTCTTCTCTAAAACTATCGTCGTAGTAATTTAAACATGCAAAACGTAAGTAGGTGGAGAGCAATTCATTTAATCGTTTCTTACCAATTAGAAGAGTGACCATTAATACAATTTATTGCCAAGTTATTGGCTTGGATCCAAAGAAAGTTGCAAACAAAAAGTAGAGAAACAATTTATGTAACACAGTGTGTAATAACATTAAAGTAAAAACAATGAATTATATATAAATTATATATAATTATTTATTTTAAAAGCTTTGAGGTATATTTCCAATATCGAACCCGGAACCACTCGCATTAGACTCCAGACGGCATAGGCTACTTTACTGTCATTTGCTATGACACCAGACGCGCAAGTGCTTGTGTCGCTGTGTTCAATCTATTTTTATATCGATCTCTGTCATGTTGAGCTTTATATACGCGAGTATGTGTGTATGTATTATTATTTATTTAATTATATTATTTATTTATTATTATTTATTTGCTCTAATTATAAGTTTTTTTCGTCTTTGAAACTTTTGGTCCGTGGGGTCCTAGAGCAATTTTTTTTTAAAGATATGTCGAAACGGATTGTCGTCCACTCTGGTGATCCAAGAGCTGGCAATTTCCTCGCTCAGCGTATCTGTTTAGCGATCCAGCGAGGAAATGCTGCCAGCAATTTGGGTTCATTATCACGTGGGCCATACATTTTTGATACTTTTTAGTATATTTTAGGTTAGGTTTTATTTTATTCAGTAATATCATGTATTTGTATTGTACATACACCAATCTTTTTGATTGAGACTGAGATTGTATGTATGTATTAAAGTATATGAGGCTATCATGGCGCAGTAGAATATCGTCTGACTATACAAGTTGAGAATTCAATTTTCCCTCGAGCGAATTATTTATTTTCATTTCTTTGCAAAAGTTGGCGTTGATAAAACTCAACGCCAACAAGCAGAATCTCTCATTATTTTTTGTTATACTCCATGGATTTTTGTCCGTCCGTGCATGTTAAAATAGAATGAAATTTGGAGATAAAATAAAAGTTATGTTTTATATAGTTATAAAATATAACTGTAAAAAAAAAAATCTCAATTCTCTATAATAATTTAATTTTTCATACGTAGTACATACCTATAAAAATAAAAGTAATGATACAATTCAAATTACACCTACTGAATAGTAGTGGCTAGCAACGCAGTCGGTATTACAGACTACGAGTATGACAATAGTCAACAATTCTCCATTACAGTGTATGGGCGAGCTAGAGTACTGATTGCATATTGTTTGCATGTGCTATGCACTTCTTACATTTGAAAGAAGGAATATAATACTAGTGCTTGGTATCTGATAGATTTTCTCAAGACTGGAATTCAATATAAAAGGTACTTGTTGAGCTGAAGATCTTGTGCAGCGCTTCGTTTTGTTAGGTCTAGGAAATGAAGTGATCCCGCGGGCGGATTAAATCCACAACTATAGGTTTTGTACATATATTTATATTTTCTATTATTCATGTGTATGCTATATATGTATTGTATAATATAGTACCTGTGTATGATTATAAACGTACCTATATACCTGTGCTATTATTAATATTAATAGATATATATTCTGAATGGATGTTATATTTGGCCGCACCGCGACCCTCCATTCAATAAATCTTTTTGATTAGGTTGCCTGGAAGAGATCCCTTTAAATAAAAAGGACGTCTTTTCATATCTTTTTTTTTTAGCTGTCATTTGTATGATTTTTAATTTAGTGTGAAATAAAGAGTATTTATGTATGTTAACATTAGAGTAAGTCCGGGAACATTGAACATTTGCAAGTGATGTCGTATACAATATCGAAACGAACGCAATTCAACCTACTTTAGCGCGTAAAGCCGCCAGAGGGTCGCTAGTAAATTAATAAAAAGCTACAGACATACTGATAGACAGGTTACAAACTTAGCATTGTATAAAATGGACCGCAGCTGAGCGCAATAATTCACTGTCGCCACCATCATCGAGTATTAGTCTGGTGTTCTATTGATATATCTAATTCCATGATATACATCAAGAAGTCACTATGATTATTTTATCTTGTTCGCAATTGTCAAGACGACTGGATATTTAAAATATGTCTTGGAACAAAAGCTATTCAAAATCAGTAGGGTAGTATCGAAATTTTGTGAAGCAAATAATAAATTTTCCAAAATGTTTTGTACAAAAATAAATTTAAGATAATTAATATTAAATTCACAAGCAGTGAGTGTTACATACATTTATTTTAGCTCAATTGAACCATTTCTCGATGCCTTAGAAGTATTAAACACCGAAATTTATCAAAGGAAACCATAGAGATAGCTGTTTGGTAAATAAAAAATGGAAAGCGGTCTAATTATTCTGTCAAACATAAACATATCGGTATAATAGAATCTATTTTTATTTCTATTAACATCGAATTCTTCTTACAAACACGTGTAAATAAAATTAGAAAAAGACAATAGGCACAGATACTAGCAAAGAACTACGTAACAGCTGTGACTAATATTTTAAATAACTCAAGCAGCCATTGCCACATTACAGAACTTTAATGTACTAATAATTTTACAATTATTTGTGGGTTAAATTAAAAATTAATGTAACAGGCCATTATTATTTTTTAAACTAAAAAATAATTACGTGATATATTTATACTAAAGATCCAAAAAGAAACGAGAACATCTGGTAGATCCTCGTTCCTAGTAGGTATCCATGATCAGATAGAGATATATATATCGGCACAAATCAATAAACATTTAATTATTTTATTGTTTTAAAAAAATTGAGTATAGAAATTATTCAAATAAGTGAAACCTATTTGTACTTTAAAATTATTTATGATATAAGTTTCGAATATTGAACAAAAGTGTCAGTTGATCTTAGTAGAGTTCTGTAGTAACTATCGCTCGAGAATAAACCAATTAATATTAGTTTGTATTTTAATTATGAAAAATGGCCTCCCAACATCGACAACAATATAAAATAAAGTATTTACTTGAGTGTTTAAAGGATTATTGCCTTTGCACTTTTGTAGGACACTTAGGTATAATACACGATCTGTGGTCCGCAATTTCATATGCGTGAACTACAAAAATGTTAAATCACGTTTATTTTTCCGTATCTGTTAAAATTTCGGGCAATCTTTACTTAGTATTTGATAGTACGTGATGCGATGGCTATGGGTTTGAATTTGTTACATCATATATGTAAAGTGCAATAACTACTAATTGCTTACCATAAAAACTGTCAAACAAACTGCGATCGCTGCATTTATTGTATTATCATCCAAATGTACCTGTAAAGACAGTAATAACATTATGTAAATGTAAATATTTTTGAAAACGTCACACCCAAGATTCTTAGAAGAAACTTGACAATGCATCACTTAAATTAAGCGGAAAGTGGAGAGTGAAACGTATAAGAACTTCGTAAGAAGCCATACGTGGCTTAATGGCTAGACCACCTCACCGGTGTTCATTAGAAGCCTATTCGAGTCCCAATTCAAATTTAAATTTAATTTAAGCCTATCAATCTAACACCTAATTTTCATTATAACAGTCAATGCAAATAACATTCACTAGTCAATGATACTCGCAAAATCTATTTTCTCATTCTACATAGAACAAAGAAAGTATTTAGGCCAGATGCATCTTGTGGCGTTCATAATACCTACACTCGTACTCATCTTGCTGACAACGTTTGAGCTCAAACATTCTCAATGCATTGGAAGAGAGACATGTAGCGATTCATAATATCATATACTAGACTCTCATAGTATACTCGGATATCTGGTGGTTATTTTTGGAAGTTTAGTTACTTTGAAGCGAAAAATGTAAATATTAATTTCTGTGAGTTCTATACTCTTTCGTGGGATTCTTAGTCTAATTAAGCAAAGTATTGTTCTTTCTTTCTAAAAATTCTTCTAACCAAAATGTTAATATATAATATATACATGGATATCAAAAGTTTATTGGCCTCTTGAATAAAATAAAAGCGCTATAACCATAGCGATCTTTCATTTATTATATAGATTAAATAAAGAAAACACTAAGTAGTTTTAAGGTCCTCTGTTTAGCTTACTTATAAATAGAATTAATGACCAATACATATATATATATATATATATATATATATATATATATATATATATATATATATATATATATATATATATATATATATAATAAATGCAAAGATATTCATACAAGTCACTTATTTCTCTCCATTAAACCATCCAAAAGGTGCATGGGTGTTTTATACACTAAAACACCCATGCAGTAATTACCGCCTACATTTATTATAATATTAGTTTTTGATTGGCTAACATTTTTAACGCCCACTGTTCGTTACACCCACATCTCTCTGCCAAACGGAGGATGGCATTACGCCAAGGGAAAACCATACACGCGCTGACTTGGAAGTGTTGAATACATGACAATTTGATAGAGGCCATCGCGTGGTTTATTGTCTTCAATATTTGTATTGGCTTGACATTATTCTAATTGTTGGACTATAAATATAAAGCGGTTGTTCAGCAAAATAAATCTTGTCTGAAAAAATAAATGATATTATACGACTAATAAAAATTATACAATTCAAAATATTATATTATAGTCCGTGTCGGATATAACGCAGCGCGGCGTTAAGTTTTACCTCGCAACAGTTACGGTCTCAATATTATTAATAACAAAGTGGTGCGCTACCAAGGTCTCTCTGTCTATCCGTGTAATGCCAGAGATTTGTAAGTAAGCTTAAAAATAATAGTTGTACTGTATCTTAACCAAAGAGGCGAGATATCAAACCCTTATTAATATTATTTGCAACGTAAAATAAATTCGACATTATAAACTATTTTATATTTCTAATTAATAACAAAAAGTCATACAACGGGTGAAATAAAAAAAAATATATATATATCAGTCAAGCGCGAGTAGTACTCGTGCACCGAGGGTTCCGTACCTATTTCAAGATTGTAGAAATTGTGCTGAGGATAATGCTTATAAAATTGACAAACAAATTTGCAATGGATACCATTAATTTTATATGAAACAAACTACAAATATAAGATTGTAATGGTCTCTTTCTGCGTTAAACTTATAAATTAACAAATTTGAGACTTCAACTCTAAAAATATATTTTTATATTTTATATTTCTCACTTCTTGATAAATTTCATAAGTCTAGGTCAATGAAGTACAACTAATAAGAGACGACAAACTATAATTTGCGGTCGTATGCATTCATTTTGTATGAAATAAACTACAATATAAGCTTGTAATTATTTTTTTCTGGGATATATCTATAAAATTGTATGTAAGGTTAACGAGAAGTACCCTGTAATTTTTGATTTCGCAGCGATTTTCATACAAAACGCAAAAAAAAATTTTACATAAACGCTCTAATCTATTGATTACATTGATTTAGAACTTTTTTTCTGTGCTTCAAGAGGTCATTGGCTTGGATATTTCATATTCATTTCAGCTTGATTCATCAACATAATTTGGAAAAAAATGGTATTGACAAACGGACGGACAGACCGATGGACTGACTGGATGTCCGTCCTATAAGTGGTCCAATAAAGGTTCCGTTTTTTCCTATTAAGGTACGGAACCTTAAAATCAAGACAGCTTTACATTGCGTACTAAGTGGCGGAATATAAATTAAATCACACCGCGACGGCCTTGCTACTATAATTGTGTATTAAAAATAAACGTACACACAAAATTAAAATTAAACTAATAGTTGCAATTTCTACAACCGATCTTTAGTTTTTTCACAAGAGAAATATTGCGTACTGAAACTGGGTCATTAGTTAATTTTGTTTCATACAAAAGTAATTTAACTGTTGAATAGTTTTCTATATTTATTATATTTATTTGACGTGTTAATAACTATAAAATAACAACTTTCTTATTTAATGCATGGTAATATTCATCAAAAAGAAAATATTCACAACTCTTTTTTTCTTCGTATGTTTATTAATGAAATTTAGAATAATCTTTTTTTGTAAGACAGGTCATGTTTCAGACGCATTTTTCGTTTTATTTAGTATCTACTACGCGGGTAACCCGTAACGGTTTCAAATAGTAAATATATAAGTATAAATATTTTCGGTAATTATTATTTTGAGGACCGTCGAGGCGCATCATCTGCCTGTTAACGCGACGGTTTGTGGGTTCGATTACCGTTCGGGGAGAATTAATTATTTCCATTTTCTTCACTCTGGCAACAAGGCGATGCGTTCCGCCACCCAAAACGCAATACCTCAAAACGCAGAAAGTGGGGAACTGAGTGCCTTAACACAAGGTTCCTCCCTATAGTTCCTTCTGCCTACCCTATTATGTGCAGGAAGTGCTGTAGTGTGCAGTGAAGCGTGTTTTACTAAACAAATATAGGTTTTTTTTCTTTTATTTGAAGTAATAAAAATATTATTTTCTACATTTTTTAGTTTTTGTTTAACTTTGCACCAACAAGGAAATCGTTGTTTTAAGAAACTTTATATTATAAATAATAAGACCAGGGAGCTATAAGCTTTGAGAGTAATGTAATAATCCTTCACACTATGAATGCAGTGGATAAATCGATACACTAAATATATTTAAATGATTCGTATATATATGAACATCTTTTGTATCAATTGTAATATTTTCCATAAAAAATCTTTGTTGTTTAAAAATCATTGATTAAAATATGTTATTTATAGACTGAACAAAAAATGAACGGCTTTAGTTTAATTTTTATTATCCTTTACCTTCATACTTTTATGTATAATTGATTAGATTGGAGAGCAGAGTGTATAGTTTATAAATAAACCTGTCTACCTCATAATAAATAACCAAGCACCGTACATAGAAGAAATAACGATATAATAAACATATAAATCAATTTAAATTATTTTTACTTTTCATTCAGTTCACTGACAGACTATTTTAAATAGTTTATCAAAACTAAGTTTCCGATAATCTAGACATTTGTCCAGATAAATATTAAGATTTTGCTTGCCTGGCGACAGTCCAGATGTTAACTGTCACCTGTTGCTAACAAAATATTAATGATGATAGAACGTCATAGATATGTTTTTTTTTCAGTTTCAAGTGCTGTCCTGCATATAGCAGGGTATCTTACGTCAAGATACTCCATGTTCACTTTTCCAGCCTAATTCTTCCAATGCAGCGCATTGTCTTACGGAGACAGAAACATAGGAAATCGCTTTAACCTATCAAACCCTAACTAGAGTATTGAAAAAAATAATTAAATTATCTCCACGCTGTAGCCTGCACATGGCAGGGTAGGCAAGTAAACCGTAGGAACCGTAAGAACCTAGTGTTACGACACTGCGTTCCCCGCTTTCCGCCTTTTGAGTCATTGCGTGTTGAGTGGCGGAACTCAACGCCGCGCTTTGCCTTGGTACCAGAGCGAAGAAAATGAAAATCATTAATACTCCTCTAATGGGAATCGAACCAACAAGCCGTCGCGTTTACAGGCAGAGGCTATGCCCATACGCCACGAGGGTCCACAACTAGAGTTTTCAGTCATTCGTTATATTGAATTCAATATACAATTTATTAGCAAACAATCTATATAAATAAATCGAACTAAATAACCACGAAGCAATTATTGAGCGGTAAGGGATAGCTGGAGGTATATGTACATACCTACTCTCATTACAGTCTCAGTCAAAGTGATTGACGGATCTCACATTAATGGTGTATTATAGAAAGTCATTACTTAGTGAGATATAAACTTAGTATATAATAGCGTAAAGTGGTATTTACGTTTTATAGTGCTTAAGTGGGCTATTATTATTATTATTTTATGGTAAATGCTTCGTTAGTATAGAGCATTGTCTAGGTTTGAGTTTCGATTTAGTCTTTGTTTATGTTTGGTGTATATAGTAATTTATTAACATAAAAAAAATTATGTAGCTCCTTGAACGCACTCTTATTCTAGTAACATTTCTATTATTTATTTTTATCATAAATTATTATCATAAATTCTAACTTTCTTAATCATAGAAGAAGTAGTCAAATTTTATTTAGACATATTACATATTTTTTATATTTATTATAGATATATTTCTACATGATATAAATTTAAACGGTCTTAGGCCTCTTTGACCTAACAACTTAATTTTTATTTAAAATAATAAAAAGAATATCATTAAAAATTTCATAAAACAATCTATCATATTGCTTTAAAATTGTCCAAATTGACGACAGTAACTCATAGGCTCATTATACTGACATCTTGACCCTGAAGGTAATATAATACGTTTGGCTTACACTGCTTTACCTTGGCTGTAAATACATCTGAATTTCAAGTGCCAGTTTATATAAAAAAATCACAAATAAATTCAGTTTACATAAAAACTTACATACATATATACAGAAGCGAAGCAAATAAACAGGAAAGATAAATGTGCAAAAACAAATTAGCTAAGACAAAATCCAGTTCGTTTGTGAAAAGATTTACATTACATCGTGAATCTTGCTATATGATAAATACTGCACTATCCTAATTAATGATTGCAATTTTTAATCTGTGAACGCAATCTGACCAGTATTTGTTTACTTTATAGCAAACGTAAAATGGTATAGCTCATCAATTTTAACCGAATGTTGAACATAAACGTAGTGTTTAAAAATATTTAATATTTAATTATATTATTTATTGATATTATTATTATGATAATTATTATTATGATAATTATTATAGACTTTAGAAGGAAAACAACGAGTTCATATGTAGTTGTTCTTAACTGAACGTACTTCCTCTCAGTCGCGATTATGCCTATAATCTCGAATAAAACTTAAATACATCCAAAATAAAATTTCAAACAAGCAAACAAACGATTTAATATTAAAACAATATATAAATTTCATTTTACAAAGCATTTATATAAAACCGTAACGTAGCATTGTGCGGAAAATAATATTTACTGTATTCCCGGGCAAATCGTAAATCTAAGGTATGCCATGGCATGCAAATTTAGAGCTTGCAGGTAAATTGTGTGCTTTCGGAGAGCTTAAAAGCCCCGAAGACTCGTGTAATGAAGTAATATGCGCTTTGCAATTCATGTAGTCGCCGTAACTTGGCCACATGTTGACGTTTCTAACCAATTAGAGAAACTTGTTTGTGTCCTCGTAAACTTTTGTTACTTCAAAATATTATAGAAAAAAGTTATTTTTGGCATTGATATTTTATGGTGAGAATAACAATACTTTGTGTTATGCTCTAAGAATTGTTAAATTAAAATAGGTTTTTAAATTTTACTTTACTTTACTTAGCTTTAATCTACATATTTCGACGATCTCTAGATTTTCTTCACAAAATTACATATATAATATTATTTATATATATAATATTAATATTTTTAAAGTGACTGGACAAATAAAATTTCACGCTAGATAGAAAAGCTACTGAAGTGGAATTCAATCGAGTACAATCATGTTGTATAAAATTCCGCATCAATGAACATTGCAGATACTCGTAACCAACACAACGGTCACTATAAAAGATATCACAATTCTTACATCGTTACAAGCAAGCGTCCCAAATGTCACCTTCGGTGGTTGTCCCTGCAATTTTTTCTCTTAAGTAGGCTGACGGAACTATCAAAATTACAGTAAAACTTGCCAAAACAATATAGCCCCTAAGCTTTTACCAATAGGAAAGAGTTTCTCTTATTATTTCCCAAAGATTTTTGACTTATGTAATTTTAGAGACAGTCGTAACTATTTCAAGGTGGTAATAATGAAGTTGATGAGATAGCTCTGTTTTCAGGATGTCTCGTCAGATTTTACAAAGTAAATTTAGCTTAAAGTCATCTTAATAAAATAACTAGAATGTATTCTTTAACACAAGTATGATATATTCCTACTTTATATACTTTTAGTGGTCTATTTAGGTAATTACTTGGATATATACAACGTACCATATTATAATGTTTGCACCGATATTGCAAATATTTGTTCTACTCTAATTAAGCCGAGCCGAGTATTTAGCAATGTAATATGTACATACATAATGATATATTTAAACGTCTGCAGTAAGCATTTCAGAACATTCAAGGATAACACAATAGTTATAGATACATATGTACGAAATACAAACGCCGACTGTTGATTTGATCCCGATGTCGCATATTTTACATTTAAATTGTTTCCGTTACCTTAGTTTGATGATATTAAACGCAGCAACATGCACATGTTTTGCTGACCAACATGCAGAGAGGCAAGACCGCGCCTCCATGTCTTGTCTGTCTGTATGTCAACTCTTAAGATGAGATAAAAACTGATACTAAGTATACGAGGGAGATACTTAAAGATAAAAAAAGATATTTATAATATAAGCCTGAAACATGATTGTATTGTACAATTTATATTGAAAGAAACATACTCTCTGGATATAACTTTGAACGAGGATTAATATCAGACAGTATAATATTATTATGATTTCATCAATACATATGGTAAATTGCTTTGTACATTTTGAATGTAAGTTAAAATTTCTGTTTATAGTACTTTTATAACTAGTTAGTAAAATTTCGTTCTCATTTTTTTTTACTGATTGCTAATTTATATTTTTTATAGCTTAGCTGGTCTTTTCCAATTCGGCATAAGACCATAGATTTTTGTTTGCTATTGAACACTCATGAGGAGAATAACTTTTGGTAAGGAGCTTTTTCTTCATTTCTTATAATTTAGCTGGTCTAACTTGGTTCTATATTAGTGTATATAATTTTCATAATCAGAATTAATAGTTATGGATTAAAAATTTGATTAAAATATTCCCAGTGCCTATAACATGTGTGTACAAACATTCAGTGCTCACTTACTTCAGGTTTATGCATTGAGTGAGAGGGGAAGCTATATATGTATATATTATAACGTTCACTTTACTTATTATAGTGTATGCGTTTATAAGCTCATGCAACATTCATTCGCTCATTCCATACAGCCACTACTTCATGAACACATTCACTAGTATAACCAGACAAAGGCAATCTCGTTCGCACCACGTCATTAATACGAGAACCACCGGCGAGATTAGACAAGTTGGTAGTTAGTCCATTGACTGCGGGTAGCTTGTGCAATTTTAAAAGTACAAATCTGATCAATCTCTTATCATTTACAAGTAAAATCCACTACAAATATAAAGAAAGAAAGTATATTAAAGTTTAATAAAAATTTATATACCGATAATTCATTATTATCAGCGTAACGTTATCTCGTCGTATTATTATTTCAACTTCTATAGAAGACTGTAATCTCAGCAACTCCAATTTAATATTATTGAAACTAAAATATAATATAACCCAGGCTTACTTTTAGACCAAACTCAAACTAAAATACTTGGAGAAATTCTGAAACGAGTGTATCAATAGATTAAGATCGATAACTTAGTTCTACAAAGCCTTGACGAAAGAGTCCACGAAATTTAATACAGGATTTAATATACGTAAAATTGGCAGGAATGTGGGCAATCGTGTTTGCAAATTACAAACTCAATGACACACAACGCTATGTAAATTTTATGAAAGTAAATTCCTTTGAATGCGTTAAGGTCTACACATGCGTTTAGTTATGATTACTTTACACTAAAATTAGTTTCAAGTTATTATGTTTTTTATTGGTTGTAAAGCTGTTTAAATATATACTCGAATTGACTGATTGTTGGTCTAGCTTTATTAGACTTTGTCTATTACAGAATAGGTCATAGGTTCAATTCTCATATAGGACTGATATTATATATTAGCAGAACAACAATACTAGCTAGCTAGCTTATTATTATTTTTGATTATAATATACTTTTAATTATATGTATGTATTCAAAAAAATACTCGTAGAAATTGACGGTTGTTAGTTTATGATTGTTCGTGATCAGACATTGGTGTGCGATCTATTGCATACTAAATTACATCATTCTCAAATATAAAATAATATATTATTCAACGCTTATATAAAATAGATTTAAAGTAAATACTTACTCTTTGAACCCGCGAACAAAAATATTGAAAAGATAAAAAAAAACAGCATCGCGAAACACCGGAAGCGCGGGGCTCAAACGGATGCGGCGACAAACAACTTCTGGTGAGCACTATTCATAGTATTCCATAAATATCGACTACATTTTGCAGAAAAGTATTGCGCTATCATGGTGCAGTTGGGATTAACATACTTGATATACTACGGTATTTTACTATAGGTATATGAGAGAAAATCTAAAAAATATACAAGTGTAATAGGTAGCTAAGGTAATAATCAATCGAAAATATTTTATTTGAAGTAGTTTAATTGATTTAATTTTTTTATATGTATTATTAAGTACGTGAAATCATATGGTCTGGTGGTAGTCTCAACTTTCAATCCATTAAAAGATAGTGTGTATCGGTTATATTCAACCGCAAACTACATTAATTCGTGATATTTGAATTAAAATTACATATTATGTCACAACAATCACATCATAAATAATTTGAGCTGTAATGACGTCACAATTGTAATTGTATTATAAATGTAAAATAATTGCCTGTATTTCATAGTCAAAGCGTAAAACCATTTTGGACCATTATTATTATTTGTTTATATATATACAAAATTAACGTTAAGCTATACGCTACAAAACCACCTATGAAGGTACGGAACGGCTGTCAAGCAATCAATCTATAATTAAATCAATTGCGACCTTTATCTGGATTAATGAGGTATCGTGTTGTGAGAACTGATCGCTTGATGAAGATGCGTAACAGTCATACATTTCGATATACGCCATCAATCCTGAACTGATTGACAGTGAAAAAGTGGGAGTATAATAAATGCTAAAAGAAAAGGTATGTAGAGGATAGTGATATGCTTTTATTGTTTTATTCTCCAAGCAAAAAAAATATAATTCTACTAGATTGCATTGTTCTGTAAGTATTAATCTAAGTAAACGACATGATTCTATTAAAATCTTGATAGTTTTTTTATATGTTAATAATCGAAGTAACGATATTCATATGGCTTAGGTCGTCTTTTCCAGTAGGTACATATCGATTAAATCGCTACCTACCAGGTCCAATTGTATTTTCAAAACGGTCCAACCGTTTAGAAGGCATATTTTTTTAACTCAGCTATGAAATAAATGCAGACGTAATCGTTAACATGTGTCATTTATATATTAAGTACAATATATGTAAATAATAAGTTTAAGCCTTTAATGCAATAGTATAATATAAAACAAAACAAATGCACCTATACATACATAATACGATTCAGTTCAATGCACTGTTGCATCGCATCTGTCATTGTAATTGGTAATATGACGACGCGTCGCGAGTTAACTCGTTTATAAGGGGCGTATTGAATATAATATATCGAAATTTTGAAACGAATATATTTAAGTCGAGTAATAGTTACTAAATTACAATCCAACGGTATCTGGCTAGTTAAATAATTATGTTAGATTTTGTAACCATAGAAATTTCTATCCATGCAGGTAAATAGGGCAAGGATTTTTATCTATATTCATAAAGCTAGCTTTTATCCGCGGCTTTGCCCACAATATTAAAAAGAAATAACTAAGTGTTAATTGTGACATTGATACATTCTAATTTCCCGAGGTGACTCTGACACTAGGTTCGCCTTCCTCGATTATGAATAAGAATTTTCCCAAAATAAGTTCACCAAAGTAACTTCAAGTTGGTTAAAAATTATATAATAAAAAATAAACAAAAAAAAACAATTCTCGTTTAAATCTTTGTATTTAAAGATCACAAATTGATTTGGTAGAGGCAACATAAATAACACTTCGTTTTAAGCAAATGCAATTAACACTGGATGCAGTGCAAGAACTGAAAGGACATAAAATATATTTGATCAAATTAAAGTCACTCTTATTTGTTTTCAACTTGTGAGAATAATTCACCAAGAAATGTTGAATCGTAAATTGTAAATTATCGTTTTGTACCAATTAAATGTATTTAAGATACCGCCATGGCAAAGTGAGACCGATGGTTTTACACGCAATGTCTTAAAATCAAAATTAGGCGGAAAATGGAGACTAGAGTATTTAAGCACTACATAAAAAATGGAAAAAGGTGAAAATATCGGTCAAGTGCGAGTCGGATTCACACGCCGAGGGTTAATAATTGTAGATCAACGAATAGATCTAATAGAAGTTTGAAAGCTTACACTTGCTCATTTTGTATGGATATGAATATAAGTAACAAATATAAGTTTGTAATGACTTTTTTTATGATACACTTACAAATTTTGAAATAAAAAAAAATATTGCAAAAACGGTGCATTACCTCTCGTTACTTTGCACTGACTTGAACGTTTGATATTTCCTGCGCTCTAAGGGACTGTAGATTTGGATATCTTATCTATTTCAGTTATTCCGTGGCTTTACCACGCGCATCTTGAGAAAAATGAGCTTAACAGACGAACAGACAAACGGACAACGAAGTGTTCCTATAAGGGTTTCATTTTTTCCTTTGAAGGCACGAAACCCTAAAGATAAAAATGTTTAAAGGTACTATTTGTTTCAGAACCGAGCTTCACTTAATGAGAAGAAATTTGAGCTATAACACTTCTGTAGAGTGAGTGCAGTCGTTTTGTAATTGTCTGAACGTTTTCTGAATTTATAGTATTTTCTGACTCTTGCTGTATACATTAAAGTTAGTGAAGACTCGCTTTATGTTTTATATTTAATATTAATATTGTTTTAACAGAGTTTTATTTAAGCTATATTTTATATAATTCATGTAAAATTACGTATTTTTATAAATATAATAAATATTATTAATTGATACATATATAATATGATAGATACAAATATTCCTGCAAAAACATGTTAAAAATAATGTACTATCTATATAAATAGCTGGAGCCAAAATGTTTAAAAATCACTACAGAATATTTCGCCCCTGTAGTTCATTTCAAATGATTTCGTTTCCAGACTACTTGTAAAAGCCATGGTTCAATTTCTCCGGCAAGACAAGTGCGGTGTTTAGCGCCACTACTCAACACGCAATGTCACGAATCCGGGTTAAAAGCGGAGAACAGAGTGCCTTGATAACAGGCACTCTCTCCGGCGGCGACGTTACGTGCGTTACGGTGTGGCTGTTTAGACACAACGGCAGAACCACTAAGCAAATTAAACCAAAAACATCTTATTAGTGAAACTGGATGGAATCCGAATCAACGAAGTTCGCATTTCATATCAATTTTTCCCAATAATTACACTGATAAAGTACAACACATACTATCAATACTACCATTGCGATGTTGCCAATTAACGAATTAAATTGTTTTACGATTGATAAAATTAATAAAAGTCCAAAAACAGGCGAAAGAGAAAAATATTGCTTTAATAATGAAAGTACCTATTCGTACATATACCAAAAAGTTCAATTTATTAAAATACATACATTCAAGCATAGTACACACATACACATATTGCACACGATATTTACAGTTTTCATCTTCCGGTATTGTAGCTATTAATAAATTTTACGTAGGCATGTTTTAATATTTACTGTGCCAACATAAAAAATCTATTAGGACTTAGTGATTTGTAAGGTGATTACGAGTTAATTTCCAGGTAAGGTGCAGGTAATATTTTTAATATATGTTATTTCAGATGTTAAAATAAATTTTCTTTTCTATCTTCGCTATTCACATGTAAATATGTCGATCTTTTTATTAAAAATATAGCGCTTTTTAAAAGTAATAGTGGAAGTAAACTTCATAGTACCGTTTATATGTTAGGTAGTACCAGTAACAAAGAAAACTTGAACTGCAATCTTTTTATCAACCTTTGCTATAAGAGCCTTAGTCTTAGTCCTTACTTATACAGTGAAACATCAGATAATTTCCATCTGGAGATATTGCAGAGAGTATCAGCTTAGATTGTGCTTTGTCCATCCACATAAACACCAAAACAAACCCTATATGAAAAGTATCTACATTGTTTAGGTAAAAGTAAAGAATAGATAGCTTCACACTGTATGCATTGCAGGATAGGCAGAGGGAAAGTAGTGTGTTCCCCACTTTTCGCCAAGTCTCTCGAAACTTGCCTGTTGGGCGGCGGAACTAATTGCTGTGGTTTGTCTTGTTATCATAATGAGAAAATGAGATTATTAGTGACTAGCGACCCGCTCGCGGCTTCACCCGCTTAAGTTAGATCGCGTTCGTTTTAAAATTTTATAGTTTTTATAGTTTTTATAGTTAATTACTCTTGTCTATTACTAAAAATCGTGATCAATATGCTTATATGTTTTTTGTATGTAAAAATTAAAAGGTAAACCTATATGTAAACGTATTCGTGATTGACATATAATCTGTAAGCAGATTATGTTCTAGCTTTTCTATATACTCGTATGTAGTTATAGATTACTTTTTGCACCAAACGAAAATGTTTGGTTTGTGAAAACAAATAAATAAATATTTAAATTGATACATAGTTAATTTCTCCGAGAGCCCACAACCGTCGCGTTTACAGTCAAGTACTTTACGTATATAATATGATCATTCAAATTTAATTTCACAAAAAGTCCATTCTATAACGAAAGTAATAACAACTTACTTTATTTAATATCATTAATTTAGAGTGTATTATACTCATATCTCTTAATAACAATGGAACTATATCGCTAACAGACAGTACGTGATCTAAATGATTACGATATTGCCCGTAGCATTAATTCTAATCGTACCTTCAATAAGCTTAGCAATTTGAATATTTAATTTTATTGATGAATTGAATATACGTTGAATAATAATAAAGTAAAATAAAAAATTTAATTTGAGGCCATCTTGTCCCAGTGGGACAAGGTTTGACTATTAAACGTGATTTTCGACAAGGTAATGAAATTATTTTTACTTTCCCGTTCTGGTAGACAAAGCGTGAGTTAAGTCCCGTCTGAAAAAATACGTTTTCGTGACAAAGTTAAAAAATAACGGCTACTATGGTTTAGTCTCTGTCTGTAAATTTCTAGCATAAAAGCTCTGTACGATTTCTTGTTATACGACAACATTTTCCACAGCTAACTTCACGGGACTAACACTATAAGATAAGTATTCTAGAAACCTATAACATTATTTACATCAAGTTGTCTAAATCCATAGTCTGGACAAGGATTTGTGAGCGAAAAACTTTATCCATTAAGAGTGGTCGGTCGCTACTTACGGATTGTTTGCTTATTTCGTACTTAGAACCATGTGTTGTTTTGTTAAGCCACCTAGAATTAAAAATAAGATTAACTTAAAAGTTAGCACATACAAAAGCTATTTCACATGTTTATCTCTTTATTTTAATTAAGTAAAGGAATATAATCCCGAGTGTATATCTAACACACAATCGTCGGTCACACAACAGCACACAACCAACAAACGGTCGCAATCATATTTTTCAAATAAATATACTGAAATATCTGTAGATATGTACGCGAAATATTTCTCTTATTCGTACAATGTTATACTACAAAAATTTCATATAGAAATTTTTAATATAATAGAAATAGCTGAGCTCCTGGATAAAAAGCAAGCTTTGAACAGCGACACGCAGTGAGAAGTCTTAATGTTACTGCTCTATTTATTTGGACAAGCTAATATTTTTTATGTAATCTAACTTTGAACATGGAAAAATATTATTTTAAGATATATCGATGAATACATTTGCAACTACGAGTATCTAAATCTATCAAGATCACTAAAGACCCTCTCTAAATAGATTTTTCTTAAACTAAATTTTATCAAAATTAAGATACGAAGAGAAATTAAGACGAATAATTGACGTAAGATCAAAATCATCAAGGTCAACGCATTTGGTTTCTACAACGCCACATAGGAACAAACATACATTTATATATTTATATATAGACTGATAAACACATTTACCTTCATTGCAATGCACAATCAAGTAAAAAAAAACATCTAGCAACAATATCCTTAAACCTTACTTTTTGAATTTAACATATTCAATTCTACATGAAATAATATTGGCATACGCTCATAGAGGCAGTGTAACTTACAGTTCGCTGAACAGGAAGATGAAAACTTTTCTGAAATCATGAAAATAAACCAATCCTCATATTAAGATCAAACACTCTCTTGTACTTGCATATGTATAGATGTCTTTGTAATGAAGTTTATATATGCGTAAGTATAAAAGTATGGTATTTTTTATCAAAACTAAGGCTTAAATAAGAACCTTCTATTAACTATTATAATATACTATCGAATATTATATATGGAGCGTGTACCAGTGGCGAAGAGTCTGATGTTTATAAAGGTAAGCCGACGTCGAAGCTAAATTCAAACTGGATGATATATGAAGTATAGTAAATTGAACAAAAATTTTACTTAGTTGAAGAAACTTCTTTACTCAGCAAATATTTTATAGTTATGTTGCATCAAATTAAGTATTTTTTTAAAGTATTAATAAGATTTACAAAAGGTAACCCAATGGGAATCGTATTATATGGACGCTTCGCCACTGGCGTTTTCACATATAAATATATTTTAAACGTTTGCAAACATTATAAAGTTTACATATATTTTTCATATGACATATTTTTAACTACAAGTTACCACATTTGTGGTACCGCACTAAGGGAGCATTTCGTCGAGTGGGATACGAATAAAACATTTTCTCTTAATATATCCTATTAAGCAATCCTAAATACTCATTATCAATTAATAACTGCTATTATATAACACATTAGGCGTTACCCGTGCACATTTACAGGTCACAAACACTAAAATAATATATTCAATCAGAATATTCGACGTAGCGTATGATGCATGCGCTAACAATACGCCCGCATGTGCCTTTGACAAATGCATTCGAAGTTAAACACGATTGTGTGGAACAAGTAAATAAAAATCGACATTTCAATTTGCTATTTAATTATTCAATGGAAAATATATTAATTATAGCAACGATTCACGGTTTTGCCCGCCGCTTATATTGAAATAGTTATTATGATGTGCTTTACTCGGTAAAGGAACAATAATTTAACAAGAATAATAATTTAACAACCAGTACCAGTAGTACCAAATAAACTCTTTAGCTTAATACTATATACAAGTATACTATATTTCACCTACAGAAGTACATCTATAGGTGAAGTGAATACACCAAGTAAACACAATTAAAAATATAAGACATTTTGTCTTTCCGACATAAAATATATTTTTTCTAGCAATCCCACTATGATGTCATTTATACTTTTTACTATTTTATGATCGCTCATCCTTTTAATACGACTAAAACACCTGAGCAGTTTGTTAAGAACATTTAATATCCAGAAAGAATTAGGTCAAAGCAGCGTTGCAAAGTTTTCAATCATTGATAAATAAATAGATAGATTGATTGATACACACAGACATATAGATAAGCTAAGAAAAAGCGTGTTAAAATTATGAATAGAATAAACAAAATTGAAATATCTAATAAACAACAGGACAAATAATTACTACAATATGCTACAAAGAAAAAAATACTGCAAATAAAATTAGAATGTAAACCCAAATACATGTGCTTTTTCAGCTCACGATGTTTCTAGAAGGAAGGCAGAGAGAATAAATTTTTAAAGTATTTAATTTTTTACCCAATTTTCGATACTGCGATTTGTTTTGTTACTAGAATGAGGAAATGAAATGAAAAGAAAATACTTACTAACCAGAATGAGAATCGAACCTGTCACGTTTTGCACAATAACGGTAAAACTATATTTAGATTTTTTTACATGTCAAAGTATCTGTAAGATTTTACACTACGAGTATATTGCCCAAAGGCTTATATACTACAAATGTACTGTACTTACAAACCTCTTGATATGATGAATAGTTGAGATTAAGTCCATGACACGTTCTCAATTTATGGCCAAGAGTGACATGGTTACAGTGAAGTAGACAAACTTCACATGACGTGAAGTTAAAATAAAATAATAATAAGGATAGACCGTTCATGACAATTATGACATTATAATATAACTTAATGTCTGACTGTTAGTAATGCAGTAAATTATATGTATTTACGTACATAAATTAAAGAAAAACGTTAAATTTTTATTTATTCACAAGCCGCCACAATCGAGGTAACAAAATTGACCAAAAGCATTTTGTATTGTGCAAATTTTATTTTCATCCAAATTTTGTTTTTGTACCGTCTACAACTTTTAATTGTTGTACAAATATTAAGTTGCTTTGGGCTTCGTCGTTTTGTTTCTTACATTACCAAAGTTTGAACGGGCGTTATTCATTTTTAATGCTATTCTTATGTTGTTTTTTGATGGTAAAATTATCTTACAGCCATTTTGAGTACTACAATTAGATTTTTTTTTGAACAATTATTCCAACCATTGATAAATATTATTTATATTGTACTTTAGTACACAATTTGGCGTGGACTATAGAATGTAAAGTTCCAGATTTCTACGCTGCTTAATTTCTGCTGCGCCATATATGTCAGTTACTTGGTAATGGAAGAGTTTTATATACATAATACCTTGATATATGTATGCGGGCTAAGTATGAAATATTGTAATGACTTTGGTTTTCTACGTAATAGAACTGTATCATCGAATTTCTTATAGTTTTAGTTCATATTCAATTATTACTCTATATGTCACCTTTTCCAAAGCGTATTATTTTAACTGCAAATTTTCTTAACATAAGTACAAAAATATTTACTTCATATTTTCGTCAAGTTACCCCCTTATGTACACTCTGCAAGTTTTAAAACTTTTAACCTAACTTAAGCACGTGATACTTGATATTTGTAAGTCAATTGAGTCCTTGTTGTACCTCGTTGTCGGCCTACTTTTTCTTTATTTTTAACGCGACATGCAAAAAAAGGAAGCTTAAAGCATATTTATAATTGTGGCATTGTTTTCAGCTTTCCTTAAAGCCTTCGTTTGAACTTTAAGACTTACAATGCTAGTTTCATTTACCCCTCGTTGTGAGATTACCCCCAGATGAGAACCTAGTATGAAACCGCTCGGACCTTTTTTTCACTCTATAACATTATAGGTAACTGAAATAATTTAAATATAATTACTCCTCCAAGTGGCTATCGAACTCGCAACCATTGTAATTGCATTCAAACGGTCACGCTGCGCCGCGACTACCATAATTTTGAATGATATTAAGAATGTAGAATATTTTATTATTTCTAATAATTTAGCTTTCCTCATATGTTTGATTTCAGATTTCAGATTTAATTTACATTTAACAAAGGAATTTCTATCAATGTACACATTTTTTATTGTTTTGTTATAGTAAAAATAGATAGTAAATATGTTGACAACAAAATTATGTGTCACTACTTCATTCACCTCATCAAGCAACTACACATTTAATTTTAACAAACAATATATAAACATTTATTACATTCAAAAAATATAGTATTATTGTTCTACAAAATGACAAACATTTTAGCCACATATAGTAGCCATAGGGAAGTTTCCAGATATTGCGCTTAGTGGCGGAACAAAACGCTGCTCTCTGTCTTCGTATCAGAGTGAGGCAATGAAATAATACATTCCTGCAAGAGGGAATCAACTTACAACCGTCGTGTTTACACTAAGACGCTGTGCCTCTGTGTTATGACGGCCTCAGGGACAATGCCTTGTTGGACAGTGGTTAAACTAAGTAGTGACTTTATAAATATAAAAATATGTATGAAGTAATAAAAAAAGACTTTCATTTAGATAGTATCAGCTTCCATTTCAATATAACCAAGAGACATGAGGAATTACTAAGTGTCTATTCAAAGTAACTTGAAACGCGGATACAGCCCACTGTATTACATAGACACGATTTACAAGAACAACTTAGCTTATGGCTTATTTGATAAATGGACTATATAAAATCTGTATAATTTCAGCTCATAGTTCTTGAGACAAGAGCATTTAACCAAACAAATCCTTTAGATTTATTATTAAAAAAAAAGTATAGACGTCCGAGGAAGACATGGATGTATGAACGAGTATTCAATATGGTTTCTCTTCCACTTCCCTTAAAAGAAATACGTACAGATTTTCTAACCTCGGCTTGGACTCGATCCATCACCCCGTAACGATGTCTAAAAAGCTATGTCAACGAAACCTTAGCGTAATGTGAATAGATATTGCTCGAAAGCATTCGAGTAAAGTTCTTTTGTTTTGCCACTTGGCAGTAGTTTACATTCTACTAAATTGTTGAATATGACAATTGGAACTATTTTCAATGGATATAAACTATTTTAGAAATTTGAGGCACTTTTGGTAACCAAAATTGTTATGTTGAATTATATAAGGGTTGAGTACGATTATATACTTATAGGAAAGGATAGGTATGTTTCTCTATCAGGTATAAATAAAATGCGGGGAACGGAGTGTCTTAATATTATTGACCCCCCAACTACCCTCCTATATGCAGGATGCAGCTAGATAGCTTATTTGAATTGAAGGCTTTAATCACTTGCGACAGCTTTTATTTCCACCAAATACATATCTAGAATCACATATATATATATATATATATATATATATATATATATATATATATATATATATATATATATATATATATATATATATATATATATATATATATATATATATATATATATATATATATATATATATATGCCAGCCGTTATCAATGCAATTTTCATCTACATAATTTGGCTAAAATTCGTGTTGATAAATGTACATTAATATAATGGAGCCATTATGATGTTTTGTATTAAACAATATAGCTACTGTCTTCTCGAGCTTGAAGGTGAATGGCAAAATTGCCTTAATTTTATATCATGGGCTTAAACGACTGCGTGAAACAAAGAACATGACTTAGCTGTGAGAACAATAGAATAAAATACAATTTTACATTATATCTCTGACTTGATGAGTGATATGTAGTACATAATATATTACGATTTTTATTTGAATGGCGCTTTTACAACACCAGTTGTATGTCAAGGCCTTTTATAGATACATATACAAATATATATCTAATGGTAAATGTGAAAATATATATCGATAATCGTGTAGTTCAAACGGGTGAAGTCGTTCATAGCTAAATTATATAGAAATAAGTAACGTTAAGTACATTAACGATGAAAAAGCAAACAGCGTTTTTTTACAAGAATTTTCTAAGTCATAGAATCATTTGAGTTCACAAGAAAAATTCATTGATTTTAAAGAAAATACTAGTTAAACCAGCATAGTTACCATATTAATTAGTTGATGTGAACAAATGTCTACATTACCCAGGAGATGAATGTGCAGGTGAATCCTTCGTTTAGAAGTCTTGTTACGGCTAGCCACGCTTACTTACACTTGACTCTAGTGATATTATGTCGTTACCAACATTCATTTTATCCTTCATACATAGTTAATTAATCAAAGGGTAATGGACTTTTTAACGATTCTCAGTCATTTTCGTATACATGCAACCGTGCAGCTGACTATAGCAAAAGATATATATATATATATATATATATATATATATATATATATATATATATATATATATATATATATATATATATATATATATATATATATGTAAAATTTGAATAAGAAGAAACCAGTTAAAATCCCATCTAGAATTCTGGAATGTAAAAGGAAATATATTATATTACCAATAGGTTTCTATTACAATTTCATTAAAAAAATGTACTATGCAGATTAAATTTTATATACAAATAATATCAATAATAAATATACAAAGACACAAGGACAAATAATTACAAGCCGAAATATTAATTACTGACAAATTTGAATTGAGTTTGTAACAAATTATACAAGTTTACAGAAATGAATGTTAAATTTTCCAATACACGCACTCTACTTTATGAGTAATATTCCATTGTAAATGTAGATTTGAATATCGTATTTCAAACTTTAAATAGTTTTGTTACAACTATTTCAAATGTAAGAAAATTTTAGTAGCTTTAGAAACTCTGTATTTGTATGCTAAAATACTCTACACTTCATATATTAATTTGTTAACTAAACACAGTTCTTCATAACTGATTAGAATAGAAGGAAATCGTAATGTATTATAGAAGATCGAAAGATTCCACATTATACAAAGTGTCATTTAGTATAAATAAATAATAAATCAAGCTAAAAAAAGTAGCTACTACAAAATCTAGACCAGACTACTGTGTGGTGGACACATATGATAAAAACTAATAATATGTAACAAAGAACTAATAAGAGAGCATGTTTGTTGATTCGATTTCAGTGAGATGAATAAATTATTTTGGTTCCCCGCTCTGGTAAGAGAAATGTCTTGAATTTAGGCGGAAAATTGAGAATGGAGAGTTGTCTTCGCCTAGCCTGCTATATGTGAGGTACAGCTCATAGACTGCCAGTAACATTCGACTATTATCAATTTACGTTTAATTAATCCAGATAAATTTTAATGGTTACGGTTTTTGTCTAACTAATCGTCATTACTACATAAAGGTAATTTTTCGAATGTTATATTAAACTGTCCCGCCTCAAAGGCCCCTTAGATGGAAATTCGACTCAAGGGGATCGTATGTGGCGTTGTAGCAAATTCACTATACACCACCTGTCTACAGTACTTTATATAAGTGTGTCGACCTTTAGTTAGTTCACGTGGGACTGATAATGTACGTGTTTTCTTATATTTAGACACAATTTAGAAGAGAAGCTTGCGGTGTATGTGAATTTATATGAATAATTAACTTTAGATTTTACTTTATAGGTTTATTTTGTAGTTTAATTTTTTCTACAAATTACGTTTCTTAGAACATTTGATATTGGTCAAACAAATCGTGCGAGAAGAAAATTACGAAAGTGTAAATAAATATATATAAAAAAATAATTTGAAGTTCTTTTACATGTCATTTTCAAAATTTTGCGCATTTTTTTATATTTTGTTACTTAGGGAGTCATGTGAAAAATCCCTTGGATCTCCACCTACGTTGCGACAAAGCTTGTGCGGCGAGATCAATAACTGAATGGAACAACAAAACGTTTAGGATGGAAGTCTAATTTTAGCCCACACCATTGCTTTCTGACAAAAATTTCAATTTCAAGTTAGCTTTACAAATATCACATCCAGCAGCCATCATGGTGTTGTTTCTACAACTTACTGGAAACACTATGGTTATAGGCTCGATACTAAAACGGAAAAATTTTCATCTCTAATTTATGGTTTTCATAAAAAGCGTCGTTGAATTGCACCTCCTAGCGAACATATATACACGAAGAACGGAATGTCTTGAGTAGGTTCTGGAATAAAATTATTTTTATTCTAGGTTCTCTACTATCAACTCTGGCAGCTGTATTATAAAATAATTGAAATAAAATTATAGATTATAATTTGTTAAATGAGTTTATATATTTGAAACAGCGAATTATTTCACAGATATACGTATATAACACACCATAGGGCTGCCCACAAAGCTGTGGATATATAAGAAATAATACACTACTATTTTAATTGTAAATCTATTTCCATTAATATATATATTTATATATATATATATATATATATATATATATATATATATACATATATATATATATATATATATATATATATATATATATATATATATATATATATATATATATATATATATATATATATATATATATATATATATATATATATTAGGTTGATAAATTATTAAAAACATATATTATCTATCAATTATTCTTATCTCAGTGAGTGTTAGCGTCACTACATTAAGTGCCTTGTAATACGATAATGGAAACAAGTAAAGGGGAATATACCAACATCATAGTAAATGTACTGAATGAATGCATTTAAATTAATAATTCGTGATCATATTCTTAAATTTAATATAGGTTAACAATGTTTATTATGTATTCGAGGATAAAGTGAAGAAAAACGTGAAGAATAAAAGAGAGAAGATTCTTTACCTCTCTCTCTGCTCTCTGGAACGTCTGGTGTGAAATTGATATTTTTATATTGGATAGTCCATTTATCGAGAAAGGCTATTGGCTATAATAGTTAGTTTAATCGTTTCAGCATCATGCACGGTACTTGCGGTAAAATAACTCTTTGTCATTTAAATTCGACCACTTGAACGAAACCGCAGGCAACAACTAGTAGTTATATACAATATACATACGTATGATGTAGGTATGTACTATTTATATTTACAATTTCTTATGATTGCGAATCTCTAAGATATCGATAAAGCTTACTGAAGCGAAACATTTGAAATAAGAGCGCTCTTACGTGAGTGCCCTTCATGTTCAACTTTGGGTGATAAATTAAGTATTGACTGAATGTCACTGCTATATTAATTTGAATAATCGCCTTCTTATGCGAATACGAAATATTATATTCCAAAGAATTTTTATTCAGTGTATACCTCTTCAAAGTTTACAATTAGTATTTAAGCACCACATATCTATAAGCAGCATATATCTTTTAGGAGCTATTTTTAAGATACTATGTTGTCCATCGTATGTTCAAACATCAAATATTGTTCAATTATTTACTAATTAAATGCAGGGGGCCAAGCCGCGCTTTTTCTTATCTGTGCACGCGCTATCTTGGTATGTAAATTAATTTTCATTTGATTTGTAGCGCGTTTCGCTGTTAGCGCGACACGTGGGCTCAGTCCCAATTTAAGGGATTAAACTATTATAATTTTCGGATCTAGAATAAAAACTGCAGCGTTTAATTCTACTATTTAAGACACCATGTTTCGGTAATTGGGCGGCAAGCGGAGATCGAAGTACTAGGTTTTCTCGGCCTAACCTTTTATACGCGGGAAAAGTGTAAAGCGGACATATAAAATAAAATTACTTTGTAACCATTGTTCAATAATATTTAAATCTAAAAGGATAATACTACATCAATAACTCACTAGATTAGATGAAGTATATTGTCGGTCTAAAAATAAACACCCTAAAGAAAAAAAATATGTGCAAAGACGTCGATGTAGATAATATCACAATATGATATACTATACTTTAGTTCTGTTTCCAGCTACCATACATAATTGAAAATGCAGATGAATATGTTTACCTCGGTCAAAAATTACCGCCGTATAAACTGGACTGGGCTGCATTTATCAATATGTCGGACATTTTTAAGAGCAAAATACCTGTGGCAAAATTGCAAGTGGCCCAGAGAAAAATGGAACGTGCTATATTGGATGTCTCAAATAGATACCTTTTACCAAATGTAGAAATTAGCAACAGAACAGGGTAACTGATATTGCTTAAGCCATAATACAGTGCAAATTGCAAACACTGAATTAATATGGACATGTTTTTTTTCTTAATGGAGACCAGGGATTGTAAGCAAAACGTAGGGCGACAGTCAATAAGATGGACCGATGATATTGTCAGAACGAAAATGGACTAGGAGAGCAGACAAATATGTTGAATTGGACTCATTGGACTACAATGAGGACAATGGGTGATTAGAGATTGAGAATCTTTCTTAAGAAGAAGAGGTATGCTACCAAACAAAATAAAGTGTTATATTGAACTCTATAGAAAACAAACGAAAGTGTAGATTTTTTTTATTTCCAGTTACAATAGTTAGATGGTACTTTTAAAATGAATGATTAGTATTGTTTTAAATAGAACAATAAATATAGTACATACGGGCAATAGTTTCGCTGATTATTGATTCATATTGATTGAACAAAAATGGTACCAAGAGCACTAAAGCATATTAAGGTCATTACAACAACTACTTTTTATTAGTAGAGTTTAAATTGCAGGAAAAAATTATATTATTGACTTAAAAGGCTTTATTTACGCCATATTTATGTAAATACGACATTCCCGTACCGTATACTCATACGTCAGTTGTAATTTCAAATATTTATTTATTTATTTTCCACCCCTGAAGCAAAACGAGGGATGTTATAAGGTTGACATTGATATTTGTGTGTGTATGTTTGTCTGTCTGTCTATGTACTACTCAAACGGATGGGCCGATTTCGAAGTTGTATTTTTATTCGAAATCTGATTTTTCTTGCGGTGATTATTAGCTATGTAAGTTAAAATCGATCTAGCAGTATAAAGAGTATTAATGAGTTCTTTTCCAAAATTAAAAAAAAATTTTGGCACAGAATTGAATTACTTGAATAGGTTTTTATTTATTTTTAATTTAGTCTTGTCTATACATACAAAGACAATACGTGGCGGAACCTAACACCGCCCTCTTTATATCTTTAAAATCAGTTTATAATTTTTAATCTTCACGTTATATTACGTATATAGCAGATTATATTCAGTGTTAACACACTCCGATCTCCACTTTCCGCCCAACTTTCGCGTTTGTCAATTTGTCACTGTATCAAACCAGAGCCGGAAATATAAATATTTCCCCGAGTGGTACAATAACCAGTGAAATCACACCCAACGCGTTTACAGTCAATGGTCTGAAAATAAAAGAAAAAAAAGGAGCTAATCTCATCTCATTCTGGGGTCCCAATTCCGCTGCGTTAAAAATTTTATATATTTTCTTTAAATATTTTTACTACTAAGTATAGCCTTAGTGTGGATGAACATTTTAAAAAAGCATAAATATATTTAACAAGCGTAAATAGCGTTTCTTCTTGTCAAATTACTATTATTCGATATATACACTAATACAACTATATATTAGCCGTAGATATGACATGTATGTATTTTTTAATACCAATCAACAATAATAAAGAGAATCTTGAGCAGGTGACAGTGTCTTGACACAGGACTCACAACATAAATTACAAAAATATAAATTTACTTTGTAGCTACAAAAGGTTGTAAAATTTATATATATCACAACTTATTTCGTATTTCAAAAGCAATGTATTATCATGAGTTCGTAAATAATATGGGTATATTGAATTACCTATTCGATGCCAGTAAATCGTATTTAACGGCTGTGTTTTCCGACAACGCGTACTATCACATTGTATTTACCCATTTTGGGTCATCAGAAATAAATAATTATCAAAAATGATGACGCAAATATCAATATGTAATATTGTGTACATTTATGGATTACTCGTATAGCGACTTGATGATGATTTTGACGTATGTGTTATTTATTTTAGGTTCAAGCTTTAATCTTTATAGAGCAGGTTATATAGAGGGCTTTACAGAGGGCTTTATAGAGAGGACTCGCGGTAGACGATACGATCGTAGTGTCAAAACACTCCGTTCTATGCTTTCCGCCCGAGTTCGGGATTGCCTGTTAAGTGGTGGAGCTCAACGCAGTAAATTCTCCATCCTAAAAGTGGAAATGAAAAAATTTCAAGCCGATGGTGATCGAAACCATAGTATTTACAGTCTGTCCCACTGCGCCACGATGGCCTCCAGTATGTTTTTCTGCAGTAAAATTTACAAAATATAAAAATATATATTAATACTTTTGTCTGTGCAAATGTTTTATTTGTATTTATACAAATAAATGGACACCTAAATTTTCAGATACTATTGAATGTAAAAAAAAATGTAAGTTTCAATTTCAAAAAATAGTTGTTTACGTATGTTCGGCATTTGTTTAAAATATAAATAATAGAAAGTAATACAAAACAATGTGTTATTGAAACTTGAGAATCGAACTTTATAATAATTTTTCTCCGAAAATGAAATCTATTTTAGCTCCCGATGTGTATTTAAAATTTTGAATATATCCCGTTCTGGTTAGACAAAGCGCGGTGTTGAATTGAACTGAATGTCTACAATTCGGATGTAATGCGAAGAACAGAATGTCTCGACACTAAACCTAGACAGACAACCTAGAGACATTCTGTTCTTGTTCTTTGCCTTTATGGAGGATACATCGTGAAGTTGAATAAAAAAATACTCTACGAAATCATCATAGTCATACAAAATGAAGTAGTAAATTTAATTAAAATAAACTTATAACCAATTTAAACAAATAATTACACTCGTAGAATATAAATTATTAACGAAATCTGAAAATACGTTCCAACTTGAGATTAAGACAGCAACGTGTTGATCCCATCGGAACACGCTCAGCCGCCTTACGCTTTAGTACAGTCAATATTTATACAAATTAGCTGTTCACTTAATTATTCATTAAACGTTAATTTAACTGATTTTTAGATTAATTATTTTATTTAAATTTACTACAAGGTATTGGTTTTTTATTTACTTACTTACATATACAATATAAATCAACGTGCTTCTATACAGATAAACTATATACTATTCTATATTTGTATATCATAATATAACTTTGTTTTAATGTGTATATATATATATATATATATATATATATATATATATATATATATATATATATATATATATATATATATATATATATATATATATATATATATATATATATATATATATACATGTATGTGTGTGTCACAACTTTTATTGTATACACAATAACGTAAGTAAAAAACAAACATTGTCAAATTGTTAACTTCCATCTTTTTGTGGTCGGTTAGCAATAATAATACATATAATAATAGAAAACTAATTAAACTATAACAAATTTCAATATTTCTATCATCTATACACAAAAACAAAGGCGAAGTCAATAATAAGTCCCTAAATATCGAAATTAGATTTTTTTATATAGTACAATCCAATAATTCAAACAAAATAGTATAAAAAACCAATAATTTTACCTTACAGGCGGTCAGACGAAAGCCTTATCACGTCTACTCGTATATAACAACAAACTGTAACGCGGTCGATATGCCGGCGGCGTGCGTCGGGGGCGGCGTCGCAACAGAAACTGCTAGGGCGGGCGGGGACCAAAACTAAGTGTTTACTGAGCAAATACTAGTGACAAAGTGTGTATTGTGGTTTATTATTAATATTAAGTCTTATAAAAACTCTATAAAATAAGTTCAATTTTCGTTACTATTGTAATAATGATAGTGAAAGTAAGTATTTTATAGGTGTACCAGGTAAAAAAGTCTACAATAGCATAAAAACAAAATGTACTAGATATAATAAATCTGTATGGAGAAATGGTATTGCCTCAGAATTAGAAGTTCAGATTATTTTAATACAATATATTAAATATAACATATATTAAATAATAAATATATTAAAGGTAACAAAGCCGCTGTAATATGTGGGGAAGTTTTCACTGACGTACCTATGTAGACTTTTTTATATATGTATATGATAATAGTGACGGTCGTAAATTTATTATAAACTATTACTTCTTTCTTTCTTTATATCGATAGCTTAAAATTTCCATTATTTTATAGTAAAAATATATTAAATAACAGAAATATATTATAATTAATAACAATTTAAATAAAACAGTTTAACGGGATTAATCGTATATTGACATTATTTTTGGAACCCAACGTTGAGAACACTTTGCAGTATTGCCTACGGGTAGACTACCCGTACCCGTAAAAATAATGTCAATATACGCGATTAATCCGGTTAAATTGTTTTATTCAATATGTATAAATAACGATAGAGATAACGTGTTGTTCTTACAATGCACATTTTGAAATTTATTGATTAAATTAGTGATTACAAAATTGTGTCAAATGAATTGCATATTAGATAGCTTTGGTTCGTTTTTTTTTGTTATAGCATATAAGAATATTTTTATATATATTTTTAACCATATGTTTTTTCTCAAAAGTTGTTATAAGTACAGTATTTCGATTGTGAAAAGTGAGAGCTAGTAAATTATTGTATAATGTTTGTAAAGTTTTATACTTCACGCTACCTGAGAATTGGCCCCGTTTTCAAGGTAGTGGGTACGCATACCACTTAACAACATATACAAAATATCTCCAAAATTTCAGCTTTGCTAAAACGACCGTAGGCCTGGGGGCTCTGGGATCTTACTAGAAATCGACTCCATCGTGGCATATTATGACAAGGTCTGGCTGTAAATGTTAGACGGGGATCGAACCCACAACTTAAGAAAATTGAATATTTTCGTTTGTTAAAAGTTAAGACTACTCAAGACGCAATAATTATTAAGTAAGTAAGAAGATAATATTCACAAAATTATAATTGTTCAATATTTAACTTCGTCAAACAAGAGTATAACCCTTTCCGAATATAGCAAATATCTCAAGGCATTCGGATTCGAATAACTGAATTGGAAATGGTCTAATTGCTTCCATTTCCATAGTAAATCGTAATAACTGCTTATTGAGAAGATTGATAAACGTAAAATGGACACAATAGAGCTTATTTATTCTTTATTTGTTCTCGATGGACTTAATCTTCTTTTAGGATTTAATATATGTATACTTTTTTATTTCAACTACATGCTGTATCCCGCGTAGAGAAATGATATGTAAAATAAATAAATTAATGCCCCCAAATTGGGATCAACATCATAACATTTACAGTCAGACACGGTCCCAGCGAGCCACGATAATCTCATACCTATACATAGAAACATATATAATAACTTACACTGTATTCTACACATAGCAGGCTAGGCAGAGGGAACTTAGTGTTAAAACACTCCGTTTCTCACTCCCCACCTTTCACCACCTTTTCAAGAGTGGCAGAACTCAACGCAATACATACTGGAATAACTTAACAGACCGTATTGGAATTTAAAATTAATCATAAAATGATAATCTATTCTTTTGGTAAAATAATAAACAGTATTCACATTTCGTTTAATTTTGTATATATTATTTATAATAATGTAAAACACACTGTTAAAATATATATTACCAATAAATACTGCTTTATTGAAGAATAATAAGTAATAGTCTGTCTTCAACCTCGTGATATGAGCTTTAACAGCTTACGACGTACAGTAAGTAACAAGTATACAACAGCGAGCTTTAAACGATATTGCATTATAAAGTTAAATTTCAAGCTTAAAATTACATGTTTAATTTTTTTTATACGTCCCTTTATAAATAATGATTACTATTTAAGTTAAAAACATAATATTTTTTAGTAATAGTGTGGATTCACTACATGATATTTCACTGTGTGGTCTTTTAAATAAACTTCCCTTTAAAGCACGTAAAGTTTTAATTTTATACATCATTAAAATTCTGCATTGTTTTATTACTCTAGGAACGTGTTTCATACTAAAGCGCTGCCTTTCATTAAGTCGTCAATTGGGCGTTTTAATAAACCTACCGTCAGTTACTAGGGTAATACAGCCACATAAGAATTTTATAGCTTCTTAATGTTCACTTGCTTTTCAATATAGTACTAAAATATATCCTAGAGAAGATTTACCATGCCATGCCTTGATACTCTCCGCTTTCCACTCGAGACTGCGTGTTTAGTGGCGAAATCGACAAATGAAAATAACGAAACGTAACCATGGTTTTGGGTTCTTGGTTGCTCCGAGTGAACATAGAACCCACAACCATCACGTTTACAATCAGACGTGTTCCACTGCGCTACGGTGTATAAAAATTATTTAATTCAAAATATAATATGAAAATAAATGACTAAATAAATATAAGAGATTATTGCTATTACATTAATTTCCTCGCATCTATTTTAGTATTGTATTATATTATTTATCGTAAAGCCTCAGAGTAATAAGCGTTTTACTGTAATTAGTTTTCGCCTACGCATTTATTTACATCGCTTTAAAAGATTAAAGCTTACGCTAAAGGCTCTATCTAATGTTGGTATTACAAATCAAAAATCATGTTAATTTCTATAAGAAACGAAGTAAATAATACACTCTTAAATTAAAAGAATTATAAAAAAACTTGAACAAGATATATTGTAAAGGTATCAATATAAAGCTCAAACTAAGGTTCTATAAGCAAACCAATTCCACGATGCATTCACTTTTACAATTCAATATGTTCCTTTCTAAGAATGGGTCCCATTCTGATGGGTTTTGATAACATCGAGGCACGCGAAACGGCTATGAAAATTGACGAACACCGACATACAATTACACACTCGTACATCGTCATTTATTGTTTTCGTATGGTAATTGAAATTCTAATAGATATATCTTATGATCTAATTAAATTTATATACTAATTATATATTATTATAAATTATTAATAGATTTATAAATTGATTATTTTTAAATATTTTGCTTCAATTAAAATACCATATTATAGAAAAAAACAGTTTATATTAATCAATATATTATTCATCTGTATATCGAAATCACCTTACAATATCAGTATAAGCTTCTGTAATCTTCAAAATCTGATGATATATATTAAATTTTTATACGTCAAACTCTTAGCGAAACAAAATCGTTTTGTACCTTACATGTCGTGAGCATGAATTTACGCCTACATTCTAATAATAATTGATAAGCAATCTAACAGTTTTTAAATTGAAATTATTTTATTTGTTTACTATAACTTTATATTGATTATAACATCGCCCTTACTAAACAAGTTGCTCTTTGTGGGTGGAATACTGATATTGATATATTTACGAAGTTAGCTCTGACTATACAGTACACGTAGGTATATGTATTTATGCGGAGGGTACCTATAGTAAAGACACTGCGCTCTCTAATTTCAGCATAAATTTAAAGACATTGAGTAGTGGAACTGAAAATACACTACGTGTTTATAGTCAAACACTATTTTACAGCGCCATGATGGCCCTGATCTATGTGGATATTTTATATATAATAATAATTTTACTTATAAGCTACTGAAGCAACTGAGCTTTAGGCCTTCAATATTCCACTATTACTAATAAGGAAGTTCCAATCCTAATCATTGGTTGCAAAGTTTCAAGACAGGTAAGCAAAACTTGGAGCCAACAGCTTCATGATATTAATTTCTTAGCGATATTTAAGCACTGCTAAGTCTTCCTTGTAGAACCTACCTTTCATATTGCCTTGAACAAGTTTCATCTTGTCTCATAGTAGATATTTTAGATAAATTTATGTTTATATTGAATTTTTACTTGGTAAATTAATGTGTTAGATTGAGTTAATAATTTAAATTATATAAATTTTAAATGATTCGAAATTTTTTTTGAATTATTCATTTTATACGATAATCAAATTTATTCGACTAGTTTAAGTTCAAAGTAGAGTTCCGTAGAAGTGGATAATATTATAATAATAAATTTTAAATATAATTATGTCAACTTCGAACTACAATTCGAAATTAGACACTCAGTATAGGTAACCCAAAGCATATTTTTATTCTTGCATAGCCATACTACAAGAGGTTAGCGTAAAAAGAAGCACTATTTCGGCTTTTGAGAGTCTGATTTATAAATATTATACACTAGAAATTGAAATACTAATAAGAAAATAATATAAAGTTCATGGTAAAACGCATGAGGAGGACGGCATGTAAGAAGAGGTTAATGGCAGTGGACGAGGCGAAAGATGTATGCAGGGACCGTACTGCTCCGTCCTCTCTGGCTACCCTGTCAGGGATAAAGCGTGAAGCGAAAAAAAAACGCCAATCTATAAAATCAAATTATATTAATATTATGACAAGCTCAATAACCATTTCTAATCTCAATTGTAATATTAATAATAAATCATTTCTACAGGAATCTTCAAAAATATTAAGGATGAAATTCCAACACAGACTCCGTGCCTTATCTGTTGGAGAGAGCAATATCCATCAAAGCTCATCGCCTTTGGGATGCAATAGGCTTTTGACGCGACGATTGCCGATCACAATGTATCCAATAAAATCTAGATCTGACGATATGGTATTGGTTCGCCGAACTTTAATAGAACAACTTCATCAAAAATTCTATATTTTTATATTGTTACTACTACATTGCTTACTTTAGTTTTCAAATGTGTAAAAATTTAAGTATTTAATTTCATATCCAGACATTATTCAAGTAATTATGTAAGTAAGTACACACGACCATAATCTCTATAGGAATAGGAAATGTCTAAAGAAATACTAATAAGTATACAAAATTAGATCACTGTGCTTCTAAAAATTGTATCAAAACTAGTTTATTTTATACATATATAAGGTACTTTCTACTAGTGTTCAGTAGTGCATGAAATGTAGACTTATAAAGAAATAATATACAAAAGCACATATTTAATCAAAGGATTGTTCTTTATAAATATATTCTATATAAAACAAATAATCTCTAAGAATTAATTATTAAAGCTTTGTTCAGTTCTTGTCATATGAGTTTCAACTAAATGAGATTTTCAGCTAACTTATTTTTTAATAGCCTGTTATTTAGTGGAAAGTGACTTTCACTATCAGTCAGGGTTTAATGCTGATAAAAAATAAGCTTGAAAAATTAAGCTTCCTGTACATCCACTTCTTTTAAAATCATTTTATTTTATGAAAAAAAGCTAATCGAAAGGATTTTGTCAAAGTAAATTTAGAAATCATCCCTCAAGAGGCCCCAGAAGTTAGTGTCGAGAACTCAATTTTCAGTTGTGCGAAGTCGGCGCGCCACGCTTTTTAATAATAACTCGATCCGTTCCCCATGTATGCTTTTAGTTTGCCATTTTCATTGCGTTACTTGATGAAACAAGAATATACAAGGAAGACAAATATGGTTTACAGATTTTTTTTACTGTACTTACTAAAATTACTATTTAGTGTAAATTGAGAGTTAGACAGTCCATATATGAAGGAAGGAGGAATATATAGGATACATAATGTAATGTTAATCATTTTGATATGACCCACTGCATCCTCGGGCACTTAGAACGTGTTACGTGGCTTAGACAACATTTAACTGGGGGGTGAACCGGAAGATAATGCTAATTTATAAAATATATAAATGTACAATGTCAGGCCGTCGTGGGGCAGTGGCTCAGCATCAGAGTGTAAACGTGACGATTGTGGATTCGATTCCCACTAGGGATTATACTAGAATGAATTATTTCATTTCCTCACTTTGATAGTGGTAATAAGACAAATTGCCGGTTGAGTTCCGTTCCACTAAACACGCAATGTCTCAAAATTTGGGCAGAAAGTGGGGAACGAAGTCTTAGCACTAGATACCCTTTGTCTACCCTGCTATATACTGGAAATAGCGTGAAGCTATTTATTTTATCTATATATATATCTATATCTATATGTACAAACATGTATTTTATAAAGTTCATATAAATAATTTAAAAAAAAGCCAGGTTGATATTTTCTCTTCAAATAGCCATTCTTTAAAATAAATGTATAGCAAAACTTAATTAAAAGCTTTCTAACTAACAAATCTTGTTATTTAAATGGAACTTTAATATGTAGGATATTTATAATGAAAGCTCAAAAATTATTATATTATTTTTCAAACACTTTATGTATGTTATGTAATTATGTCCTAAAATTTATTTTCATTTATAAAAAAAATCACTTCAGTAAAACTTATTATATCTTAGAACAGTGAACAGTGTGGAAATGCTATTTGTAGAAAATAGTACCCCTCCAATTTTATAGCCGCATTTATTTCGCCGCAAATTCAATTTTCGTTACAATCGAGATAAAGCTGTAAATTCACTATTTTATGAATGAGACGTAATCGAAAGGATTTTGTTTGGATAAAATTGGGAATTTAATACCAGCAATAATATAATATATATTACTATTAATTTAAATATTTAACAATAAAATAATAAGATACTAGAACAAGTGAATGAATTTGTATACCTGGTAACTAATGTTAAATACTCTTTGGAGGATATATATATGTTATAAAACTAGAAGATATTAAAGGTTATATTAAATTAATTCAAATTAAGTTCTAGAATTAAGTTAACTGAAGTCAATTACTTAGTTATAGATTAGATTGTATTATCATCAACTTATTCGTAACTAACACAAATAATTGGATTCCTAAGGATAGAAATGACTAACTATATATATAATATATATATATATATATATATATATATATATATATATATATATATATATATATATATATATATATATATATATATATATATATATATATATACTAGCGACCCGTTCGCTGTTTTGGCAATACTTTATCCGGACACAAAGTACTCGCGAGCGTTTTCGGTATAGGTATAAAAGGTTTTTTCCGCATAAATCTCGATCTCGCGGTAATTCCGGGATAAAAAATAGAATAAGTGTTGCTCCACGGCCTCTTTTATCTTCTAGTGAAAGTTCTATCAGTTGAGCTGTTCCAGAGATTAACCCCGACGAATGGAAAGACTGACAAACAGACAAAAATACTAAAAATGTTTTATGTTTTAGTAACGTGTAAATAAATAATTATTTTAGTAAAGTATAAACAAAATAACTAAGTGTTTTTCAGATGAGAGGCCATTGTAGTGCAGTAGGTGTGATTCAAAAATCTATGAACTCGTGGGAGTGATGTATTTTAATCTACCTGTTCTGGAAAGATAAAGCGCGGCGTTTCACCTCTCAACCCTCGAATTCAAGTGGAAAGCGGAGAACGCAATATATTCACACTATGTTCTCTGTTATGTACAAGATAAAGTCTTAAGCTAAAAAGTTTCCGTTAGATTTTATGAAACTTATGCGAATACTAGCATCTAGGACATATTTATCAATATTTTTGGACATACTTTTTGTCAATCTCATAGGTCATATATGTCAATACTATATCAAGCTTTTTCAATGTCATTACCTAAAATTTGTAAAAATGCGGTTATTTATAGTCCCCTCGTGTATCTATAAATAAAAAGAGATTGTTACAGTATCTATAAAAAACTTCTTTAAAAACGATTGAAACTGATATACCTATCATATATGTACATACAAGTTTCTTTACGAGTCCAAGTATACTGAAATAAAAAATATGTTTTCATAACTTGTTAGCGAAGTTCAAGTTGAGCTTGAGGCAATTCAGGTTTAAGTCGCAAGATATGTGAATATATCGAAGAATGTCATAAAAACTTTTTTCTTTCATTGATTATTTATAGTTCTATTTTTATACGTAAAAGGTGAAAGTGCTCGATTAGTAAGTAAAAAAATATTTGACAAAGAGGATTATTTCAAACTTTACCTCTATATAAAAAATGAGATAAAAGGCGAAAGAGCAGATAAAGCTATTTTTATACCACAAATAGACATAGATTGATCTATATTATTATTTTTTATTATCTTACATTATTCGTACTTTTTCGTATTTGTTTTACTATAAAAAGATTCATTATTTTAGTCGTATATTATAGTATAGATACAGAATACTTCAATACCTTATAATATCCGATCAAAACAAACAAAAATTTCGAAAGTTTCTTGTAAAGCTTGTAAAGCTTAGCACAACTTAAATTGACCTTATCTATATCCGAAGTTAAAAAAACAAATAATGGTTTAATTTAACGGCGATCCATCTCAGCGGTTCGCTTTTGTTTGATAATCCCAATTAGGAAGTTTGTGGCACTTTGACGTTGGATCTCTTAATTTGAACATTTCGAGCTTAGGATGCAACAGTTTCACTCTTTCCCTTTCCCTCAAGTGACTTTGTGATTCTTTATAATGGAGATTTTTAATCTTGTTAAGAGATTTCAAGCTTATTTTGCTCGAGTGAGCATGAAGATGATTAAACTTGACCAAATATCCGTTCAGCAGATTGTAATATGCGTAATGGACTATTTACTCTGTACTTTGGAGGCTGTCTGTTTACTTTAATATTGACGTTGGAGTGGTGTGTCAGGAGGTAGTATTTGTCTTCATATTAATGTTGTAATTTAGATATAGTTAAATAATACTAGTCAAATTCTAGTTACCATAATTGAAGCTAAACTTTCTCTCTCTCGTATATCTTTACTATATAATATATTGCACTTTATTCCATAATTTTCGTTTACACGCTTATCGTCACTTTTTTAGGCATTTACTAATATTTAAAAATGAAAAGTTCTACGTATGAAATGTAACATATTTTAGTCACTTAGAACGGTATTTTTACTAACTTTTTAAATTATAAGTATCAACTTCTTTAATAAAACATTCTCGAGATTTGATTTAATTTAATATGGAATTAGCGATTTATTAATACACTTCGCAAGTTGTGTACTCTCGCAAACTTACTTTGCACTTCTCATAATGGAATGCGTCTCGCAGATGCAACTTTCTCTATGAAATATTAATTTACAACGGTCCTTTCTCGTTATTTTTATTACTTAGAATTTCTATTTCAGTCGCTTTCAGTATTGTTCTGGTTTATTTTGCTGAGTACATCACATTTTTCCACGCCGCAAGGAAATAACTTGTGAAGACTTTAATTCGCTATTCTATTAAATAATATTATACGATGGTAAAAAAATATGAGCCGGATAATCTGCCGTCGAGTAGTAGGTTACAAGTATTTTTCTTCTATAAGTGTATGTACTTTGCTTATGCCTTAGGGAATATTTACTTAACGTCGCGTAACATTTAAGATTAGTTGTATCGTAAAATATGCAGAATTAAATAAAACAAATGTAGTGTAAAAAAACATTGAAGTTTATTTAAACAAATGATGGTGTTCGCTACAACAGATACTTGCACCTAAATGGGCAAAAAGTAACAAAATTAAGTGACAATTATAAAAAGTCAGAGATCAGAGAAAAAAAAATTATCAGGTCAATAAGTATATACATATATAGGTATTTGAGATTACGTTTACATATTTAATATCCATGTGAAACAGTATAGATATTCAAATAAGCCATATAAAACTATAGAGGAACATTTCAAGAACATCTCATTACGTAGTTAGGAATTCGGATATAGATCTACTATGAAGCGTACTAAATATTTTTGCGGTCCTTTTTTCTAAGTAGTTTTTTTTTAAAAATAGTTTATGGATGAGGTTGCATTTTACAGCTAGAAATAAACGAAATGAGCGTGAAGTTGTACTAGTTGATTATTATGCTTATATGTAAATATTAAATCTACCTACTCATCAAACATCAAAATTTAAAAGCTTAAGTCCCAAATCTAAAACATAAGTAACTTACTGAAAGGTATAATATGTCTTGAAATCACCAAATGTGTTACTCTAACTCTTCATTTTAATAATATCTATAAAGGTTTTCAAGCTGATTAACCTAGCTTTCAAAGTAGCTTTATCCACCAAATATCCAAAAGATATACTGTACGCATCTCTAAGGCCCAACGAGCCAACGAGCTCATCTGATGTTATAGCAAAGTAGAACGGTCGGCTGCAATAGACGTTTATTGAAATTATGGCGTCGTATCTTCGAATGAATCTAGTGGACCCTTTTCGTAAATTCTATGAGTGGATAAAGGAATTTCATATCTCAATTTGAGAATTATACTCTTGTTATTTAGTTTGGTAAAAGCTTGTTACATTCCTAAGAGCTTTTAAACAGTTATAATCCTGGTGTAGTTTAATGGCTTATTTGTATTTGTGCTTAAGTGTAGTCTAATAATTTATGGCTTGCCAGAGATGGCGTTTTCAATGGTCGTTTGGGTCAGATAAAAACATATTAACATAAATTTATATGTGTATATTGAAATGCAGTGTAATTCATATATTGTAATATGTATAATATAAGTATTATGGAACACTACAAAAGTACATTACATTATATATATATATATATATATATATATATATATATATATATATATATATAATATATATATATATATATATATATATATATATATAATATTAACTAGGTGTTTTATTTTTTTTTAATAAGCGTGTTAATACTTTAAATTCTTATCACGTATTCATCAAAGGATACAAGGTTCATAAAAGGTTATACATAGGTAATGTAAATAACTTTCTAATAAAATTGATAAGTTTATTCATGATTTCAGGTATTAACAAATATAATTTTATATGAGATACGATTTAATAGCTCAATTATAAAATGGATAATCAAAAACGGAAAACAGATTGTTATGGATAAGGTTAATCGGGTTATATTAGAATTGATAAGCACGCTCCCCACGGACGCAACAAATACAAAATAAGGAATATAATGTATAATTTAAAGGGATATTACACGCTCTGAAAAGCTTACGATTTTATAAGGTATTAGAGTGGTTTTTTTCTAATTTTTTAAATGTTTTCTAATATTATCAGATGTTTTTTTAGAATATTATACAGTTTAATAATATTTAACTTGTAATATTAACATGGTGTAAATGTACTTTACGATACAAGAAAAATAAAATAAAAAAATAACCTAATATATCTAAAAGTAATAAGAATACGAGTCAGACGAATATCATATTTGAATAAAAAATTCACATTTCTCTCTGTCTAGACAGAGAATACATATAAAATTTTGGGCGTAGAAAGCCTGGATTTTACATTTAAACCTACCTAAGACAGGTTATATAGAAGGTTCATACAAAACACGCAAATATAGTTTCGGGTGACAACTTATTCTTGGATAAAAAATACCCTGTAAATTATTCTTTTAATATCTATCACCCCTTATTACATTAGATGACATTAACAAGTATGTATGTATAATAAAACGTAGACCTAATTTTAATGACGAGTTAAATTCCCTTTCAACCGGATACCTTCTAAATCCTTTAAAGATTTGTGACCTTTACGAAGGGACCAGATGGGTTTGGGCGATAAGGGTGCGATTCTGATAAATGAATAATACATATTAAAATCGTACTGGTGGAGGTTTTTGAGCGACTTCACAACAGCTTGTGCACAATTGTATATATTCGTAATTCTATATAAATATTTATATATTTATGTATGTGTATTGTATATAACGGCGTAACGACAATTTATAAATAAATAAATTATTATTGAATGAATGAATGTGAATTGAATGAATGTTAAATTATAATTATTTGCTAAAATGATTATTAATATAACTAAATAAGTTAATATAATTAAAATTATTATTATGATTAATATTTGTTAAAAGATATATAGACAAGCAATTGATTAAAGCCAGATTTTGTAAAAACTCATAGTAAGGGTACTATTGTAAATAAGTGTGAATATTGTTACACGTGGCATTGACTCTAGCAATTTTCAACAGTAGACGTAATTAATTAATTTATTACGTCTACTGTTGAAAATTGCTAGAGTCAATGCCACGTGTAACAGACGTAATTAAGTAATTTTAATAAAAGTTTGTACGAAATATTTGCTAGTTTTTCTTGTAATGGAATATTGTGACATTAATAAACAAAATGACGTTGCTGACGTCATTATTTTTAAAAACAACTCGGGACAAGGATGTCCGTCATATATATTAGGATAAATACTGTTTAAAAATGTAATTGTTAGTAAAATTACTTGTTGAATATTGTTGAGTAAATTAGCATTACTGTTACATTTATGTTGTTGATGACCAAAATGTAATAATATTATATGTAACGCATAGAAGTTATTATAAATTAAAATATAAATAAAAAAAACTTAATACGAAACGAGATTTATAACTTATTTTTTTCAATTCATGAGCCAAAAATATTAGAAATAAATACGATGACAAAATATGATACTATTTACAGCTATCAAAATGATATCTATGCCACTTAATCTAGGTTTAATATACAACGAGTGGCCAGACAGTTGTATAATAAGATTGTTGTTACAACTGATCTAATATAAGACGGCTACACTACGTATGCGTATCGTGTACATGACATTTAAGAGAACAGCATGGAATTTAAAGAGATTAATTAGTCTCCAAACAAATCGCCGTCTATCAAGACAGACACTTCAAAATGGTCGTCTAAATGTAGAATGTTGTAGAATACTCCTTCCTAGTTCTATAATAAGATACGTCTGTCTGTCGCATATTGGCTGGTATTTTATATGTGTACGTATATGGCTTTCCGTTCGGATTCGAGACATTTAGTGTTTAGAGGCAGATTGGACGCCGAGTTTTATGTTATCAGAGCGGGCTATTGAAAATAATTCGTTCTCCCCGGATGGGAATCGAACCCATAATCATCGCGCAATGCGACAGCGTCTGACTGCATCACGAGTCTTCATTAAGATTTATTTTTACGCATACTGTTAATATTTTCTTATGATAGAATACTTAAAAATTTAAATGAGAGTATCTTCTTAAGAATAAATTTGGGATTTATTCTAATCCTAAATATTTAAATTTAAACAAAATAAAGATAGTAAAGACGTTTGTCTTTAGCCCACTTATGTTTTCACTACATAAGAGTATAGACTCTTTTTTAAGAAACAATTAATTTGACCATTTCACTGACCGTACACTAGCTGACAAACAGACAAACTGACGTCTGCGCCACAGCCACTTACATTGCAATTGCTCCTGTCCACCAAAACATTATAACAATAGTACAAACGCGTCGCAAATCCAAATCAACCTAGTTAAATACAAAGGCTATTATTATTAGAACTTGGCAAGCTTGTGACTAGCTGATAATTAATTATCGAACGGTTACAGAATATTTGGCGTATGCATTTACCTTAATTCTGTCACACAGTTTAATTTGATCGCAATTAGAATGAGGTGTTGAAAAGATTTGTCAATGTCAGAGTTAGAGTTGAACGTTTGTAAGATCTAAGTGCAATATAAAATTTATATGCGTTTTATTATCAATCACTGTCGTATAATATTGATTGGTTAGCGTTTGTTGTTCTAACAGTTAAGGCGATGTATATGATTATATTTCGATGAGAAAATATGAAACCTATATATTTAAAATGTTAAATAACGGTGTTGACTCATCACACAATGGTTCATAATTGGGAGGAAAGCGGAGAGCGGGCTGTCTTGACATTGAATTCTCTCTGCCTATCTTCCTATATGCGGGATACAGTATGAAGCTTTTAAATTAAAAACTATACTTAAAAGAGAATATAACAGTCTTTAGGTTTTGGATTACCATAGCAAGTATGGGATCAGAGACGGTTGCCTATAGGGACAGATAGACTAATTGTCAATAACGACACTAGGTGAAGACATCCGTTATCTCTCTCCGCATTTATCATTTATAATTCAATTTGTTGTTAGAAGCAGTCAGAAATTCTTAAAAGAGACAGAAATTCTTAAAAGAACAGATAATGACAGAAATTCTTAAAAGAACATGACGAGATTATTTAATAACTATATTTTACAATTATCACATAATCTTAAAAAAAAAACTATTATGTACAAGTGCAAAAGTTATGGTTTGTCAGATTTGGGATTCAAATACAAGACTCGTTCAATAATAAAAGTTGAAGTTAAAAGTGAACTAAAGAAGTGTTAATTACATAGTCTTATTTGTCTCAATCAACGGTTAATTACTACCGGTTAGCCGATGATTTAATCTCGATAATTTAATTGCGAGGTTTAAACAGAACGCCTCAATATCCCAAGTCAGCTGAGGTTAAGATATATAATTACCGTTATGTTATTTTAAACTTTGTAACAAAGGTATAAGGTATATAATTCGGAAGCATTGATAATATTTTTAAATTGATTAATTTTATATATTGTTGTTATAATTTTAGATTTTTAATTATTTCTTTGGATAGTATGTAATTCACGTAACAGCTTTCGATATTTGCTCATACAAAATTCTTTAATATATGATATTATTAAATAGCTATAGGATAGGGTATATAACCTAGTGGCAAGACGCCCCGTTCCTCACATTCTGCCAATTTTCGAAAGACGCGTGTTAAGTGGGAGAACTAAACGCTGCGCTTTGTCTTCTTATCAGAGCGTGGAAATGAAATAATCCTCATTCCCCGAGTAGGAATCAAATCCACAACCGTCGCGCTTACAGTCAGACGCTGTAGCGCTGCGCCACAAGGGCCTTATCTAATTTATTTTCCACTTAGGAACTAATAATGTCATAGATACCTACTATGTATTAAAATATTAATATAACAACAAATTTTTCCCGCATACCTATAGCAAATTTAAATATTTTTTAACATTACACAAACTATAGACAAAAGTACAATAAGAATATGCCGAGTACATTTTTAATACTCATACAATTTAGATTATTTAATATCAAAGTTCTAGTTTAGCGTAATTAATGTGTAACCAGACAGCGCTTATTCATTAGTTTCTGTTGAGTGATCGGATATTTAATTAAATTTGTAGTTTAGTCACTGGTATTAAGCATAACACGATATAGCCATTACAATATTAAAATAATACCTCTAAATGTTTTTATTATTTGTATAACTGTAGTCACTGTTTAATTTTTTTTTTCAGGAATCATACTGTTATGGAAATTTGTATAAATATACAAATTTTGCTATATTTTTTATTAAAATTTACGTATTCTAGTTAAAATAATTTGTAATTAAATATTTTTTTTAATATTGTAATTTAATGTATACCTAATAATAAAATTGAATTAAATGATTTTTTTTATATTCTATCATATTTATGGTTATCGATATATTCAATAATTTGAATACATTCATTCACACATTTTATGTTTCTATCACTTATATATTTCGTTTTTATTGTTTTTTTTTTTTTGGTTTATATACATTAATTGATATTTGGCTCTTATGAAATTGCTATTCCATGCCTATAATTAATTGTGCAATTTGAATATTTATGTATGTATTATAATAATTGTTGGGAAGAGTAATACAATAAGAAAAATAAAAAAATGCGAAATAAAACTGGAACATTGAACATTTGAACGTATCAGTATTCAAGCACTTTGACCACTTAGCTATAAGTACATTCTCATCTACGTTACGTTGAAATTCTTATACGCTTGTTACAACATTTTAGTACTACTAAGGATTTTTAACAGTATCCGTTAGTGTATTAGCACGAATTGGCATATAAATTTTCCTCTTTTTCTTTTTTTTATATATAACTAATATAACACACTAAGCTGAATGCCCTTCAAATAGTTCAGAATAAATTCTTGCGAATCGCGTCAGGTTGCCCCTGGTTCGTTCGCAATATCGACCTACATAGAGACTTCGAACTGGAATCGATTTAAGAGTATTGCAAAGGCCTACCAGACGCTACTTTGAACGCGCAGCTAAAACTCAGCAGACGCCCGCGCAGCTTTCTATTAGACCCAGGTGACCCCATACGTAGGTAGGAAGCACAAAACACATACACGACACTCACACCGCCGTCGATGGAAACGACGACGAAGTCCAGCTTATGTGACGGACCGACCGCGCGTTGGAGTGGCCGGGCCCAGCGGTTAGGGACTGCTAGGTTCCTGTATATTAATCTAAGTTTCTCCAGTCGCGCCTGGTTTGTTAAGAATAGCGAACATCCCCCAGCCCGCTCGTCGGCCACAAGCCGAGGCTCGAGTCCCGCAGGGGATGGATGCCCTTGCCGCCGACGTTTCCTCTCAAGCAGACACAATATTGATTGCTACATCTTAGGGACAGAGTACCCTCTTCCTACCCCAACCGGTGTCGCTGTCAAGGTCAATAAGGCTAACAGCATTTAACTTACAACAAAAAAGAAGTTAAATATCTATGTATTTAATAAAAATTAAAAGGCATAAAAATTCTAAAATATATAACTAGTGAAGACTATTATAATTAATATGTACCTATAAATAAAAGATACGAATGAAATAAATAACTCTCTTCTTACAGCCGAGAAAAAAGCTAATCAAAATAATTGCAATGTATTACTGATACTTGACTTTAAACGTTACGTTTAAGTTATAATACTCACATAAGTTCATATATAGTATTGAAGAAGTGTCATAAAAGCTGTGGTCCTCAAACATAAGAGTTTAATAAATTATAGTACCTGAAACAAATATGTGAAATGTTATGTAGGTATATAGTATTATTAATATGAATATAAATACCAAGCCATTGTGGCGCGAGTTGTGGGTCATTTCCTTGCTCTGGTACACAAAGCGCGGCGTTAATCGGCCATTCAACGCGCAATGTTTTCAAAATTGAGCGGAAATTGGGGAAAGAAGTGTCTTAAGACTAGTATCCCTGTTTCTAACCTATATGGGGAAAAAAGCCTACAACGCTATATATAGTAATAAAATATTACTTTATTGTATGGCGCAATTGTATGAATTCCGAAACTTCACAAACTATATCTCTAAAATAGGCAAATAATGGAGAACGGAGTGTCCCGAAGCAGATGGGAGAAGTGAAATTACGCAGATATAGTTTCTTTTACTTTAAATTATTTTAATCTAAAAGAAAACTACGTAACAATTCAAGTAGAATTTCTTGTGACTGCTGAATTATTTCTTCTTTTTCTTTAATCGCTAGGAAACGGTTAAAGTTATAGCAAAATCTTTGTTGAGATTTACTGATATTATGAAAATATGATGACATTATTAATACTATGAAGTAGAAAACGTTATTTATTTACACATTGCATATCTACAAAAAAGAACACACGGATAACTAAATAATTAAATAATAAATGTATTCATCTACACTAGGACAAAAGCATATTATATAAAGTCTAGAGCTTAATAGATTCTAATTATAAAGTCGAAATGTTAAACACAATTCGCTTGTAGTTCCGGTTTGCGAACTAAACTTTTGGTTCTTTGTGTTCAAATTAACTACATTAGTTTTTACAACACAAGTGTTGGCTGCAGTTATGCTCATGCAATTTGTATACTATGAGTATTTATATACTATGAGTATTTATATTGTTTTACGAATTTATTTGAAATGCAAGTTTAATAAGCTTGTTAAACGTTTTTTAAGCCGTGAAAAGAGCAGTCATTTATCACTCTGTAGTTTCAGCTTTGGATTCAAGCTTTATCCCGCACACGCAGTGTAATGCAGATAGATTTCAGTGTCAAGACAATATGTCCTCCGTTTTCAGTCCAAATTCGAGTAGTTGCGAGTAAAATGGCTGCTGGAGGTTTGAACGCAAACGCCAAGCTTTGTCTTGCGAGAAAAAAAAAAACTTTATATTCATTCCTGTATTTATAGTAGAAGTATGAAAATAATGACTTTATTTTTAGATAAATTTTGAATAGTTTTTTTCCTTTGATAATCCGTATATTTCCAATTTTCGGGTGTCCTTTTATTTGTACCATAGCTTTCTCTACTCGAAAAAGTTACAAAATTCTGGGTTAACAGAAAGTACCCTAGTAAAGTGGTAGTAAGGTGGTTTGGGCACGCCGAGAGAATAAGTGATGAAAGAATAGTAAGAAATCTCTACAAAGCAAAAGTGAATGGTAAGAGTAATGGTAAGATGGGACCTCGGTTGATCTTCGAAAATACTGGAGGAGGGTCACGTAAAAAGCATGAGGACGCCCCGGAGAGCATGTATGAAGAGGTTAATGACAGTGGACCAGGCGAAAGAGGTATGCACATATCGCAGCGTTTGGCGCTCCATTCTTTCTGACTACCCTCATAGGGACAAAGCGTGTAGATGTATGTATGTATGTATGTACCCTAGTAAAGGTTGGTAGAAAGTACCTATGGTATAGGTTTTGATTATGCGGGTATTACATTCAATATGCAGCTAAAAAGCTGCATAAAGATCCGTATACTTTGATGGCGATGATTTAAAAGTTTAATTTTGTTGGTCGTCCAAGGGACTGCATATTCGATAGGAATCTAAAGGCTGCTGGAGGATAGAATGCAATAGGAGGAACAATTTGATAGCTGCACGATTTTTTGAGAAAAAAGTTTTGACAGACGGACCGACGTAATAGTTAGTAAGGGTTCTGGTTTTTCTTCTTTGAAGTACGGAACCCTTTAAAAGGTATCACTATTTTATGTAAAGTGCCAAAATTTAATAACAAAAATATTTTCACAAAATCTTATGTAACACGATACACGAACTGATACAGACTGATTCCTGGAAGCTGCATCTTATATAATAGAATCTCATCTTATGCAAATATATTCGAACTATTCCGTTTCATGTTGAGATTCAACGAGAGCCATATGTCACACTTGCAGCCGACGCAAGGAGATTTACTTAATTGAGTTACATTGAGGAATGGATTTAAATGTTTGCTTTTGAGATATGTAGTTGAAAAGGACCTATTTTCGAAGGATTTTATAACAACTAATTTAAACTGTTTTGTCCATCAGTCAGCTGGTTGAAATGAAAGTATGCATAAGTATGTATCTATTACTTTATAAAATCGGCTTAATATATATGAAAACCAAAGGACCGGATGAATACTGATAGCGTAGGCTAATGAACTAAGTTGACAGAAGTGACATCCGAACAAAGCGTAGTAGCCGAATTCGTTTGTAATGTACTCTAATCAGGGGCCAATGTTAACTAACCGTTGTTTATTGTCTGCCAGAAATGTGTTTCAGTTTGACAAAGCTGCAATTTCACTATTTCTACCTCACATGGCTTGTATTAAGTTTATTCTGAAACCATCACGGCGCAGTGACAGCATCTGACTGTATAACGAATTGGTTGCCAGTTCGGTCTACTAGTACGTACTACGAGGTTATTAAAAATATTTTCATGTCAACGATAATGTTTTGAACGATTAAGATAAAGCACTGTGTTGAATTCTGTCATTCATCGTTCATCAGTCATTCTGGTATCTAAAATGAGAGGAGAGTGGAAAACGGAGTAACTAACTAAGTTATCCTTGCCTAACCTGTTATATGAGGGAGATGCCGATGCTGATGACAGAATTGAAAATGGCCATAGTTATTGATTCCTTACAGAGAGAATTTTAAATTAAAAATTAAATAATAAAGTTAAATAAATAACAAGATTTTAAGTAAAGTAGTATTTTTTGTAAATAGATGAATAATGATATTGGCGTCCATCAAAGATCAAAATCAAACCTGAACACTGAAATTCCGCGTAGCAATTGGAGATAGGCGAATGAACAGTAATTAATGAAACCATTCATCTTCGAACTTAGTTTCCGTTTCAACTCTAGTTATATGCAATTATGTATTCCTTGTTAATATTACAATCGTAATAAATTGTTTATCATGAATAAATTAAAAAAATATTTATTTAAAATTTATGAGTTACTTGGTTATTCTTATCCTCTTATAATTATAAAACACATTCAACAAGAGACCTGTTTATCTTTAAAACACAGTGAGGTCGACACTGGAGAAGGGTCATTTATAAACATAAAAACTTCGTAAAAAGGGTAGATTTTAAAAAGAGAATTATTTGTCTTTCCACTTAGTAGCCTATTTCAAAGTGATAAAATTTTAATTAAGAAAATTTTCAAAATGCCATTACTAAGGAGAAAAAAAATAAGAAAATCTTGACTATAAACTTTAAAAAGAAAATCAATATATGTCTACTTTTACTTCGTATTCAAAAAGCTTACTATAACAAAACCGGTAGATGTATAACAAAATTGTAATCAATTCAGCCATTCAGTGTGCTAAGCCAACAATGCTTAATCTAAACTATGCACTGTCAAACTCCCGCTTTGATGAACATCTGCGATCATTGGAATGTAACATCTATTGAAGTTCCGGTCAGACTATGGGTACATTTTTGGTTTGGTTCAAAAAAATGATATTATAAATAAATTAGTGTTATAATAATTTCACTAAATATGTATTTAGCTTATTAAATTAAATGAAATTAAATAAATTAACTGTTTCTCGCTGTATCCTGCATATATCACGGGGAACAAACTTAGTGTTAAGACACTCCGTTTCCCAAATTACCTCTTTGTGTTGCTACAGAGCGAGGAAATGAAAATAATTCATTGCATCGAGTGTAAATCAAACCTAGATTCCTCGCGTTTGCAATTAAGCCCCGTGCCACTGCACTACTGCTTGAAATTTTAGTTATTTATAATGCATACAAATATATACATATCTCTAAACTTAAACAATATCGTTTTATATTAAATAATGTTTTATATGTTTATTTTTTTTATTTGTATTCGCGCTTTTTGTTTCTCATTTCTTACCAAATGATCATTTATATAATCTCTGTGTAGCGAAAATTTGTAAAAATTTACAGAGACAGGCGAACACAAAAGCTTTTGAGGACTTTCTTACCCTCTGTTAAAGATGTATTAACCGATCCAAGTCATATTATTCCTATACCTTTTATTTACAGAATGGGCCGTTGTCAGAATAAAATTATGATGATAAATTACCAAGTATTGTATGTACTTAACATACAAAGTTTTTAGTACATTACATAAATCGTTTTTATGAGTTACAAGTCGACTTTGTCGGCTTCCTATACATTATAAGTAATACCTTTCATATCAACATAATTAATGTGCCCATTGAGGCACTTAAAGGCAAATGCCTAATTATATTATATATAAAATGTTATAAGTATAGTACAGAAAAGCAAAATTACGTCATAACGAAATAACTTCAACGTTTTATTATAACAACCATATATTTTAAAATATTTTCCCCAAAACTTTCATTTACAATGTGAAACAAATTTTACTAAGCTAGTAATATAAAAGCAAAAAAAAATATTTATTTTAAATATTCAAAATGGATGGACGTAGTAAATGGATATTAATTAATAAAATGATACATCGTCAAGCTTTGATATGCATCTGTGCCCATTCGATAGTATAACTATCATTGGAGCTAAATATGCTGCTATACATTTATTCGTATTGGTTTACTTTGTGTAATATAATCATGTAAAAGATAAAAACTATTATAGATTAAAGATAGACTAATATTACTTGCTTAGTTAAAATGTAAAAAATGTTGCCATTTATATTGTTTTTTCACTTTTTAATTAGAGATTTGTGTTGAGTTGTGGAGGACAAAGACGCGATTCATCTTATAAAATTGGGAAAATTAAAAAAAATTGTTTCCCCCGGGTAGTGATCGCACCCACAGCCATGCCGGATACAATCAGGTGCAATAGCATCTCGTGGAATACCACTGTGCCACAATATCCTTAAATTCAAAATAAAATTCACCTTTTACCTTAATGCTCTAATCGATTTGTTATTATAGTCTTTATATATATATATATATATATATATATATATATGTATATATATATATATATATATATATATATATATATATATATATATATATATATTATATATATATATATATATATATATATATATATATATATATATATATATATAGAGTACTTATGAACTACTGTTTTTATATAATACCAAAGAATACGCGATTAATCCAATATAAGAAATTTATTTTAAATGTGTAAAAATTGTAAAAATCGCAAATAAGTAAATTATTAATGAATTGATTAATTTAATTCATGTTATAACAACATCTCTTAAAATGTAAATAAAATAAGAAGATAGACAGATTCTTCCATAACCACTATCTTTATTGCATTGCGCTAAAGAAAAAAATAAAGCAACAAGCTGAAGAACTAAATGTCACTAGATAAAAGGCGAAAATAGGAACACAATTGAACCAATAAATCTTGTTTAGTGTGTTTCGCCCGTATATCTAAATATATGGCCTGCTAAAACTGAAAAGTTTAGGCGCGGGCAATTTCATGTTTAATGTAGGGTAACCAATACTATGGAGGCTAGGAACTAGGACTAAAAGCTTATGTGATGAAATTCAACTTTGTCTTACATTATAAACTTATGTTGTAAGCAGAGTTTAATTATATAAAATATTCGTTTTTTTTTAAATTATTTATTAATTTTTTAGAGGTTTTATTTACTATCACCAACATTGCGAACAGCCAAACACATTGGCTAGAAAATCAAAATAATCTATTAGCTATATAGTAATTATAATAATTAAAATTTGTATTTGATATATAAATAACGTAAAGCTCTATGTTTACAGAGCTTATATCAAAAACAATAGAATATCATCTGATTCACACAATCTTTGTCATACTAACAACAACACAACTTTTGACACCTGTTACGTTGTCATTTGGAATTTTTGATTTATGCCCGCGCCCTGTACACAAAGAGTTAGTTGGATGACAGCCCTTTGAAATAATGGATATTCCATAATATTGTTCATATTTTTACACTTCAGAGACGTTCTTGTTAAAGATATTTTATGATACCAACTAGACAGTTCTATTTCATAAGCTTCGACTCACTCACGGCTACACCAGCTATAGAAAAGGGAATTGAGTTTGTTGCAAAAACAATGTACTATAAGTACCTGAGTAAGCATAATTTTTTAAATAGGTATGTATTGTTTTCTGCAGCTTTAAATCTGATATTGAGCTTTCAGATAATATGTAAAGATATTAAATTAAGAAAATATATTTAGCTAGCAATAGTTTAACATATTTTAATCTAAAATAATGTAAAGCAAACAATTTTCGGTACGTTTCTACTACTATTCAGCGCTACTCTTGTTCTTTATGACACATCGTCGTGATTTTGGACGCTTTTAATTATGCTCGTAAGTACGTATGTATTACATATAGTGATCCCGCCCCGATAAGATAATTCATATAAAAATATATTTTTTATTTGTACACATACATTTTTCATTATTTTTCTTTGACAAAGTGATTAAAGGTGAAAAAATATATAAATACATACCTACATATTATATCAGAATAAATCAGTGAACATCGCGACTAAGCCGTGGACTATAGGTAGTCAATAAAATATTAAATTAAAAAGAAATAATAATCATATTTACTAACAACAGGAAACACTCATTGAAATCCACAAAATATTTTTTTCTCTAAGTCTTTAAGATCACCTTATTACTACTGGAATTGAAATGCGATTATAAAACTAACATCATTATAAAATCGATCGCACGCCCACGAAGCCTTATTTCAATCTAACTTCTACATCGCTGGTTATTAATCCCTAAAATCACAATCGCTCGGTTTATTTAAAATGAAATTGCTATAATAAGATTTTCGTTTCCAACTCAAATTTTAATTTTCACAAAAGCAGCAAACTGTTGTAATTTTCTACGTTGGCATTAAGTTAACCTTTAATCTATTATAATTCTCGGCTCAGTGCCTACGTTTGATTACATCTGTGATCGACATCAAAGGGACAGTTTTAGGGCCACAAAATTACCTAATTTAGTGAGAAACTGGTCTCCTTGTACATGAAACAGAAAACACATTTGATTTGAACAACTATATTTCTAACTCACGCGTTATATATATATATATATATATATATATATATATATATATATATATATATATATATATATATATATATATATATATATATATATATATATATATATATATATATATATATATATATATATATATATATATATATATATATATATATATACATAAACAATACCAGCAAATAATAACATATGTATGTTATACAGACAACACCCCCGAGTAAGATTTACACCTATATAATTAATTTAATTCTTAGACTTAGACTGAGGTGGCATTCGTCTGTCAGTTGATATAATTATTATATCAAACTACCGCCAACGGTTTCTGAGTTGCCTCGCATACTGTCCTGGATTCCTGCAGAATTAGCTGACTGTATTCAGTCATCTGGTGTGGTGGGTTTAGGACTTTAAAGTTATTGTAAGTGGATCCCAGGTGGTAAAATACTTCCAACCGTCTTCTCTATTGAAAGTGGGATATTTTTGTACTTGAATAGCGTCGCGGATCATTCTAGGGATATATTTGTTTTCCCTAGAGAGTATATGTGGTTTATCAAACCTGATGCAATGGTTGGGTTATTGAATGGTTTGTTTATTGAGTGCTCACACATAGCGAAATTCAATACACGCCCATTCTTGACATCAGAGATGTGTTCCTTCACCTTAACACCGATGCTCCTTTTGTTTGACCAATGTAAAATAGGCCACAGTCACAATCAGGTTTGAATACACCGGCACACTGCAGAGGAACAAGAACTGGCTCACTTTTTAGTTAGGCTTAAAAATGGTTTTTATAGAAGCTCTTGTTAAGATGTCGCCGATCCTGTCTGTAACTCCCTTCACATATGGAAGAAGTGCTGGTTGTCTCTCAACTGTGGGTAGCTTGTTTGTCTTCTTACAACGCTGGCGGGGAACTGACAGTTTGTTCTGATGAAGAGCATTTTTCACCAGTCGAAGCTCGTCCCCTAGATGTTCCTCTGGTCTCCCCTTTTTGCTCAAATTTAACACATTGCTTATTGTGAAGCGACTTTTTTCTAACGAGAGCGATGAAATTAATACATTTTATTCCCATGGGTGCGGTTCGAATCTGTAACCATTGTGTTCACACTCAGACGCAGTTCCACGACACCCTCAATGATCTCCATGATACTAAAGAAATTTATAAATGAATTCGTAATATAAACTCTTATCAAGGCATATGAGATAAAACAATTCTCTGAACAAAAAAAGCTCTACGCACTCGAAAAGCTTTCTAATAAAATAAGTCCTCTACAAGATTTATAAAAGAAAAACAGTTTAGCTATTTCCTATTTTATGTATTAAGTAACTGTACCTAACAGTCTTATTTAGTGACTTGTAAGAATGTAGAGGACGTCTCGAGAAAAAAGTTAAGGTCATACAACAAAGCTATTAACAGGTACAAAAAACTACACCAACAGGTATGTCAGATTTCATTAGAGTTCTGTAGCTCAAAACAATAAAATGGACACCTTATAGAATCATTTTGTTTTCCGTGTGTCTGCTTGTCTGTCAGTCTGTTAAGACTATTACTTGAGAGACTATGTTAATATCCAGCTGAAATAAATATCAAATGCAAAAATAATCTCTACAGTCCCCTAGAGAAATAAAATAAAATCAAATTAACAAGTTAACGAAATTTAAATATACAGATAATAATATAAAATTTGGCAAGGCCTAAAATCTTACAATACAAACAAAACAAAAACTGGCTTTTTACAGAGACATCATATCACATATTTGTTTAAAACATGATTACTTTCATAAATCCCTTCACGTATACCTAATATTTCTTCAGACACCCACTCTGTACAGTTAATGCATTAATTTGTTTACAAAACTTTAAAATGCAAGTAGCGATAGCATATACAGCGTATTTGTCTTCAGGATTAAAACGCGGGCCACGTCCTGAATAAAGTGGATGATTGAGAGTAAGTATGCGTGGTAGTGGATGAAAGTTTTATTCAACAAAAACAATATTGAATCGTGCCAATTGTGTGGATTCTGGAAGAACTAGGAATGGAAGAGTTTTATCTTAAAATATGTTCCAGTTTGCATTCGTTGTAAGTTTAATAATGTTTCCTTATTCAAGTAGGTACTTTATACTTTTTAAGGTTATCATGTTTTTGATAACAATGATATAATAAAATAATAGTAAAAATCTAGTTTTATATTATATAAATATTTTATATTCAGCCGATATATATATACATATATATATATATATACATATATATATATATATATATATATATATATATAATATATATATATATATATATATATATATATATATATATATATATATATATATATATATATATATATATATATATATATATATATATATACATATATATATAAGTAATTGACTTCAGTTTACTTAATTCTACAACTTAATTTGACTTAATTTAATATAACCTTTAATATCTTCTAGTTTTATAACATGGTTTTTTTATGTATCGATTTGTTTATACTTATTTACTCATTTCTAAGTGAAAATTTACAATCTTTTATACTCAAATAAATAACCTACAAAACCAAAGCAATCTTATTTATTATTAATGTTATCCAGTGTCTCAATTTTAGGCACATATCTAAGTATTGATAGCCCTAGTAAATTATAAAATACCGCAATTCGTCTCCAGGTACGGACATAAATATTCTAGGCGGAAAACGTCGTGACACGCGACCCCTTCCGGTGAGTGAATGGCACTTGGTAGGAGCGATTGAATTCTTTTGCTTTAATGTTTTTAAAAGTAGAATAGATACAAATATTAGATTTTCAGTAAACATGAGTTGGATTGGTTTAGGTTAAATCTATATTTGGAGTAGTCGATTATTTTTTTCATTTCCTAGATCTGACTCTGGTAAGCTATTTAAAAAAAAATCAAGTGAATAGCAGGCCTTGCCTGCCTTACTATAAAAGGATCTACTATCCTGAATAAAAGCTAAAGCTAAAATAAAAAAAAACTAAGAACAGAGTATTAATTTTATAATATATGTTGAAAATATATATAGCATTTCCCATTTTTTTGAAAAGATTATCTTAAAAAGTAGGCATGGACTTCTGTTTTATTTAGAGGTCGCAGGCTTAACACTCTGAACATCTATATGTATATATATATATATATATATATATATATATATATATATATATATATATATATATATATATATATATATATGTATATATATATATATATATATATATATATATATATATATATATAATATATATATATATATATATATATATATATATATATATATATATATATATATATATATATATATATATATAAAATATATGTTTCAATTTGTAACAAAACGGACGGACTATGTGTCTATAGTGAATAATAAAAATATTAATATAAAAAAGGTTATACTATCAGTATATATTATCAGGATACATAATAAAGTTGTCGTCGGCAAGAGTACATGTACGTATTGTACGTAGCTCTCTAAGATACACTTCAATGCTTTATTTTAATATTTAGTGCAAGCCCAGAGAAAAAGGCACTTATACAAAATTATTAGTATTTTTCATGGATCAGAAATTAAAAAAAAATAAATAGGAAACGTTTAGATGCTTAGTTCTTGTATAGTTCAAAATAAAGGTCGGACAGTAAGCATTATGTGCTTTTGATTATAAAAAAATTCGGGACTTTAATGTCGTGGTAGTAGTTCTACGTGGACGTCGTGATTCTACGTAGTTTTTTTTAGATTCACAAACCAATAACATTTTTTAAACCACGGAAGCCCGGTCGCAGCTAAAGGGTATTATGTTGGTAAACAGTAGTGCATTACGTTATAATAGATTAGCTTTCTAAGTAAACAAGACCATAAATTCTTCGCAAAAATTAGTTACATTTAAAGTTAAATTAAGAAAAAATTACCTCTAACATAAGTTTAGCATACACATATTTTTCAAGCTCGGCTGGAGTTGGATTGCGCAACATAATCTAACACATGAGCATTTTAATTATCCAGACGCTTCGTTGCAGGACTGTATAAGCGAGATGTAACGACTGCCATAGAGAGATATGGATCCTTGATGTGGCTGCTACTAAATTGTTTGTAGTAATTGGCTAAGCTAATTGGCATTGTAGTAACTACTTTCGGCAAGGCCCCTTTCATCTTTGAATATACGTACTACTTTATCAAATACCAATAATTGAAGTAAAAATATCTCTACGGATTTCAATTTATTGAAACATGCATTAAGATTTATTTTAAATTTTCATCCACACAAAGGATAGAAAAATATTATTTTAGAAAAGTTGATGTGAACGTTATATGAACCTGCGCCTCTTGGAAACCGTCCAAGAGGCACTTTTATATAAAATCTAACTCTTGGGCGCTTTCCAAGAGGCAAAGATTCAAGCCACGCTACGTCCATTTTTTTATACGTTTTCAAACCTATATCTATCACGACCACTTAAAATATTAACATAGTATATATATATATATATATATATATATATATATATATATATATATATATATATATATATATATATATATATACGTACTTATTTTAACTTCATTAGTATGTGTATATGTGTAATAGTTTGGTGGAGTAGATGTATCTTTTTATGTTTGTTATCTTTGAGAAAATAAAAAAAGGGCCAGGAGTGGATGATACATACATCGACAATGCCCTATTCATATCTAGCAGTCCTAAATCCCATGTACGTTTTGTTCAGCGATGCGTGCCAGCTATCTGGGTCGCGCACGCTGCCTACGAGGACACTGAAAATGGTTAGAACCAAATGTTATTACAAGGTGCATTTTTGTTGACATGGCTTTAGAGTGGACTGGAGAGCGTGATAATAGTTTAAACCTCCTTTTTAACAAAAGGTTTGCAGTTTTTATATTAATATGGTTTTAGATTATAGAAGTATAAAACATTTTTGTATAGAATTTCCTAATTGCATAGAATATAGTTTCTAGTTGTTTTTCTAGAGGTTAAAATACTCATTAACATAATACGTTCATTGTATGAACAGAAATTGTTTAAAAATTAACATTAAATATAAATAAATACAATAAAACAATAAAATCTATGCTAAGATATAAATAACGACGTAATTTTTTCTCAAATACGTACTTTTGACCATGCGGCGATGACTACTCAAAATTCAATGCCTCGAAAAATTCGAATCGAATATATATATTTATATATATATATATATATATATATATATATATATATATATATATATATATATATATATATATATATATATATATATATATATATATATATATATATATATATATATATATATAACACTAGGTTTACTCAAACTACACTGCACTAAGTTTAAAAAATTGTGAAGTCTCATTTTTTACTTAAACATGTTTACAAAATAACCTGCAATATAAGCTTATTCCACATTATATAGAATCGAACTCTTATTATACTACCTACATGTATTGTATATTCTATACGGTTTATTGCAGAGCTATAGACGGCAACCCAAATTTATAGGATAATATCTGTACGACATAGAATATGTGTTGTCATAGCTATAAGTAAATGCCTATCGAGGTATTATTATTTTGGGATCTTTTCTTAATTCACAAAATGTTATTTGATAGAAATATGTATACAATATAAATACATTTAATTTGCCAATATATAAAAGTAGAAAGCTTGGCTGAAGATAAATAAATATGTCTGTAAAACCTGCCCAATGAAAATAATTATAAATATTGGCTTTTATTTATATTATCACGGCGTCTGTCTGTCTGTTATCGAATCTTTTAATTTAACTGTTTCGTGATTTTCAATTGAGTTAAAATTATGGAATTATAGTAAATTGCATATCCATGAATAGGTATTTCTTATCTATTGTATTTATCTTGATGATTGTGAGATTGTGGTAACTGAAAATTAACGATACACCGTGCTTGTACTGTGTTCTATTTTCGAGGTACGGAAAAAAAAACATTTTTTCTAATTAAAATCATATTACTATAATTTATACATGGGCCTTTTATTCTCACTGAGAAGACCTTATAAAAATGATCTGCTTTCTATCTCCCCACATCCCTATACGATTATACATACATAATTGTTAAAAAAAATTAAAGGCGTCAGACTAACACAAAAGTAATATTATGATAAGAGATTGATCAATCGTCATATACCTAAGTACACAATAGCTGTGAGATGTTCGATGCAAATAAGATAATGCTAATGAATATCAGCTTCATTGAAACCTCTACCAAAATGGTACATGCATAGGTTAGTTAGTTTACAGAAACGAGATATATTTATGAAACATTTTTTACTACAGTAGCATCAAATCTGTTATAAATCTATTTAAAAATATATATTTTTTACTTATTTAGCGATATCCATTATTTATTATTACTTACATACGGGTTTCCATTACTCTGTGGATGTATTTGCCACCAGTATAAGGTATTATATATATTGGTGTTTATCCACATAAAGCGAAAGAAGACTTAATATCAATATTAAGAGTATTAACAAAATTATATTAAAAACAAATTTGTTTCCTTCATAGTCACGCAGATATCGCAGATATCGCAGAACAAACAAACACACCTATAATAGGCTGTAGAAATTTAAACCATATTATTTAGTTTTGGGCACGTTCAGTTTATTCAGGCACGTATCAGTGATGTTGCCGAAATCTGTTTTCTTTCCCTGTTTGTATAGAGCCGCATTATCCTTCGTACAAGAGTTAATTAAACAAGATAGAACTTTGCGATAATAAAGCGAAGTATAAGTATACTTTATCTAGTGATCAAATTAACTTATCGTGTTTACACCATTTGGCATAGATTTTTTATGATCTAAGATACATAGTAAAATTGATTTGTCTATATTTGTATAGAAAATTATATCATCTTCCTTCTTATTATAGATTTATATAGTATACTTTACCGTTAAGAGTATTGTATGTTAATACTATGTGATTTTTTTGCAAAGTTAACATATAGCTTTAACTGACTACTAGTATGTAGTATGTTTTTAGCTTTAAAAGTTATTGGAGATACGATAAATATATGAGAGTGAATGCACGTTTTAAAACGGAAAAGGTTGATCGTCTTTTTTAAGACAAACAAAGTGACAGGCTATCTCAAATTAAATTACATTCATACAATAATGCATGCATGCATGTGTAGAGTAGTGTAGGTACTTATTTCTACATGTTCACTAAATTTAATTCTGAATGTCATTCTTAATATGTTAATGCTACTCTAACATTAACAAAAACGTCCCCTCTATCCCAAATTACTATTTAATTCAAGACAGTGATAGGCTTTTGTGATTGCTAATTGTTTCTGCAGTGTCTTAAGATGGGATAGTCCTAGACCAGCGTCGTTGCTTTAGTAATTAATAGGAATCGTACCCTTGTCCTCTCCATTACGTTAAGGGAATACTTAATGAACTGCAAATACATCGAGTACTGACCAGAATCTTATTATATTGCAACATATTACAACTATATTATAATTGAATTTTAAAAATCAAGTAGCTACGATCATTTATGTTGTAAAATTATAAATTTCATCTAGGATCAGTTAAAATGCGCTTGACTTGAGGCGACAATGCGATTGTTTTAGATTTCATTTCTATATATGGAAATATGGATATTTGCTATGTTATTAATTCCTTTATAAGTAAAAAATGTTAAAACTCAATTGTCTTATGGCAATAAAGTGTCCTATCTACCAAAAAAAAATAACAATATATGACGATAAAAATTATAAAATAAGAAAAATAATTCAGGAGCAGATTTCAATTCAAGCTATTTTATTAGGATTTATAGAACCAATTATGTAGGTATATACATACCTATGTAACATATAACGCAAATTTATTAATTGCTCAATAGAAAATGCCCACAGCGACGAAAGTCACAAATACTGTCTATAAATATCGTATCGGTTGATCGAGAACTTTCCAATTTGTATGCTAATTCCTTTTATAAACCGAGGATGGGTTGAGACCGAACTAATTAATTGGCCAATTTCAAGTGCAGAAGCTTCGGGACTTCGAGTTGAAAAATATACAACTTGCTAAGCTTAAATACGATGAGAGAGTGTAAAATATGTAGTTGAAGGAATAACACGTTCTTTGGTATTGGGGACAAATATTTGCTAAAATACAGCAAGCACAGTGCTATAGGAGCCTGTACATTTTAGTTTCTTAACTTTTTTCTAATATATTCATTTCGCTGCAGTCAGATCCAAGCACCGAAGATTCCGTAACTATTTATTTTAAATTTATAAAAATTGATAAAGTTTAAGTTTAAGCCGTAAATTTACGGGCGTATGCACTCATTTTGTATGAAATTAATTACAAATATAAGTTTGTAATGCTTTTTTCTGTTAGATATCCATAATTTCTGCAATTTTCAGATTTTTCCTTTCTTTGTAGTGTATACCTTCATGCCGAAATTCATAATAGTAGGTCAGCTTGGTAGGAAAACGGTCAACGACAGACAGACAGACACAGTATATAAAGTAATTTTACAAGAGTAACGTTTCTCCTTTACGGAACCCTAAAGAATAATACCTTACGTTCTATTTAATTTATAGACGTTCAAAAACATTGAAGACAGGTTACAAGAAAGAAAATGTCATTCCACTTTCTGGGTTTCCATAGTTCTAAATTCCAGTAAGTCGCGTCTCTTAAAGCGTCGCTTATATTTCTCTTCAACTCAAATTACAAAAATAAAATTTAATTTCTTTTGGAATATTTAAAAATGTCAAATAGAATATCTATAAGTTATTTACTTGCATATATCGGTTCGACGAAATAAGCACGGGTCTTGTGGAATCGAAGGAAGAAGCCACCGCCGATATAAAATGCAAAAAAGAAATAGATTTTATTTAAAATTTAGTGTTTATTTTATATTTTACAGATAAATCTATTGTTTCCAATAATTCTTTGTACTTTCTCGGTACATCATAGAAAAATACTTGTAAAAATAAAAGTAATCGTACGATAAAACCGTACTCCTTGCTTTTGTTCAAAACAAGAAAATTGTTACTATTTCTTGAAATATTTACATATACATAAAAGTAAAGATGAGATTTTTAGTAACATTGAAATATTTTGCGAAAGTTTATAAATACTATATATAAAAAAAACTTAAACTTGGAACGGCCTCCTAGTCTTATTACTTCAGTGGGCTGTAAGTACACTTTAAATACTCCAGAGTAAATTTTCCAAGGGCATGTTAAATGAGACTAGAGTCAAATAGCTCGTGTAATTACGTCTAGGTAATAACATAACATTAATAATATAAGCTTTATAACCTATTCCAAAATTTAATCTTCCTTGAATTTTTCACCTGGTTGTAGTTGGATTTCCAATATAAAAAGAGTTTTGTGTTTTGTATTTTTCTTTGAAACCCGATAAAAGGCTTGTTATGCTGAAACTGGATCCATGCAATACATTCAAATTGACGTAAAATACTGGTACACATTGTGTGTACTTTGTTTTGGCTTTTATTTATTAAAAAAAAAACACGTTTGGAATGAAATAAATAAAACAAATATATGTGAATCAATTCAATTGAATGAAAGATTTAGGATTAATTAGTTACATTATCAGTGTTATATTATAAGATGTAAGTACAGATTACAGTCAACGTCATTTAATTTAGGATCGTTGAGATTAAGTTCCTTTTTGCCATTTTACCATATACTCCTAACATTTTGAAAATTATATTGTAAATTAATAATATTGAAATTATTATGTCCTGGTAAATTGTTCTTCTATTTATTTAATACGGTGCTATAGTATAGTCCAAATTTAGTACTTCCTCAACATAAGAACAAATCATATTAAACAATATTCTTCTGTATCTTCGTGCGTCTTTAACCAGAGGAACATTGAAATGTGTTCATTATAACTCGATACGTGTTAATTATAATCTGATAACACATATCCATTACAAAATATTACACAATTTCAAAATATTACACAATTAACTAGTAAAGTTTATTAGCTAGTTATTAACAGAATTAGAGCAAAACTTTTACAAAATAATCAATGCGTCTGCGTCAGCTTTACTATCTGGCGAGACACTAGTATATGGTAGCAGAACCTAACATAATTGACCTCGTGGATTATATTTACACTTATCAAAGTCTTATCCGGACCTAAACTATCAACCATAACGTTTAGTCAAACGGCGTCAAAACAATATTGTGTATTCCAATAGATAATTAACTTTATATCATCAATTGAATCGATAGCCAAGATCTTTAGACATACGCCTATGCGCATTGCATTGCGTGTCACACGCTAGTTCCATACACAAATCTAAAACATATTTACCACCTCAGTAAATTTTTCAAATAACCACCTTATCTTAACTGTACAAGGTTTAATTTACGTTGTAATGTAATTATTTAAAACAGGAAGTTGGAAAACTTTATCAAGTTACCAGCGCAATTAACTATTTGAAAAGTCGAACCAACTCCATCCGTGGAAATGCGTATTGAAAACTATTTGGAATTGTTTTGCTTATAATTTATAATTAAGAATTCTGTGTAATAAGAGATTAGCTCTGGAATTTTATTTGCTTTATAACTCCGATTAACTGTGATTTACTCTTAATCTGCTTTTTTAACAAAATTACATACCTAGTGCAAAACTAAGTTATATTAGTTGTTAGTGAATCAATCTTTATACAATATTGTTCGCGTATTCAAATTTCAATTGTGTTGTCAGTGGTTGTTCATTGTATTACTCGACACGGAGTACTAAGCTACACAGTGATTTGTTACGAGATTCCACCTTCAGCTCCTCTTGGCATGCATATGAATATACGAATAAATGGGAACGAACAAAAATAATAATATTATTAAATTGATATTTATAATGTGTAAATGTAATAACTTGCTAAGATATATAATTATGTTAGGTTTCGCTCGTAAACGTATTCAATTTAAACAATTCGGGAGCGGTGAAATTTTCGGCCAATATTCCTTCAGTATGAGCTACGAACGGTCGGTTCACGTTACAATTTCAGATCCTAATAACTCTTTAGTTTTGCTAACTGAGCAGGGACCATGTAACGTATACAATTGTTCAAAGTGGCGATACGGTAGAAGTAAATTTATTCTCTTCTCGTCTGACGGCTGGACAATTTGTACAAATTGGATTTACTTAATGGACCTAAGGCTCCCTTTCCAATTTGTATGAAGTGTTGCTTGATAAAAGTTCACTCTTAAATGGGAGGGGAAAAGTTTTTAAGAGGTACCCTCTGGAATTAATCTGGTGTGAAGGACCTCAATTCAATTAACATCGATTGTAGAAGATTTGTCTAACGATATTTTTTTATCATTTTTGAACATTTTACCTTCAGTAACTGGGTTTTATAATAGAACCAAATGAAGACCTTTATACATTAAGATACTTTTTCGTGATAGAAAAATCTTCAGTGTCAAATCAGCTAAAGCGTAAAGCTGAATGAAAATTACGCATAGCAATTAAAAAGTCATTATTGGTGGATGAGTGATTGTTTAAAATATTTGCATAATAATAATTTATTCGTTTAAAAATTTAAATACGCGATCGCAATATCTAGTTTTATTAATAAGGATCTCTTTCTGATTCCATCATCAGTACAGCTGGAAGGTACCATTTCATTCAAAGTTACAAAATTAATTTGGCAGAATAAATTTTAAGCAAAGTTAGTAAGCTCAAAGGGACGATGTCCCCAAAGTGTTATTTTAGTTAAGTAAATGTTACTAAAGTTTAAGCTTATTGTGACACACATCAATTTTCCAAAACTAACGTTTTAAAGTAGTTAAAGAGAATCGAAAGTTTTTGGATAAATTTAAGTGAGAATGTTAAGTTTTGATTCCTTTGTGGTGAAGTGGGTAGTAGGTTCAAATTCATCGTGTGTGTACTATTTCGTATTTTATTATCGTTACTTCCCGTTTTAGTGGCTTAGCCCATAAAAATATGTTTGTTTGATTAATATTCTCTGTTTTAATTTAATATTATTTACTCATATAAACCTAATTTTCAATTTTTTTGTCTAATATTAACTTCAAATTTTTGAAATTCTATTTTTTTTTCACGTTTTAATATAAATTAAACTATTATATCATTACAAATTATAAGTAAAGAAATTGTTAGGACTACAGAGTGAAAAGAATATGATAATAATTAAGATAAACAGAATATAAATAGTTTATATCTCCTGTCATAAATAACCTTACAGGTGTATACTAGAAATATTATTTAATATTAGATTAAAAAAAAACACAATTTAAGACAATAAAAGTTATTTCTATTCATCTTCATAAATATATTGAGAAAAAATTTGCAAGACAGTCGTGCTTGTATCTTTATATAGGTTAGCATTTTCCAACTTTTCCTTCTGGCTAGACGAGGCTATCAACCTTCAGGTCGCGTTAGCGTGTTTAGAATTCTTAATATCGTATGAATTTCATACGATAGACTGCAACAGTATCATATGTGATGATACGAGTGTGTTTTGAATAGCACAATATTTTTATATATTTTAGAATATTTGTTTTTGGCAGCAATAGCTTTTGGTAAAATATAGTGACTATAGTTTTCAGGTTGTAAGCGCATTTTTACCCACTAATTTGAGTAAGCTAGATAGCAAACGGATTATGATATAATATATATATATATATATATATATATATATATATATATATATATATATATATATATATATATATATATATATATATATATACATATATATATATATATATAGATATATATATATATATATATATATATATATATTTATATATACAAATCCCTCCAAAGCAGAATAAAATTTAAATAATGTAATTGAATAAACTCTATATAGAGTTAATTGCGTCTGCTAAAATCAAAGCTAAATAATTGAAAATAAAAATAGTAGACAAACATACCAACAAATATTTTCTCATATACTATAAATTTCAATAAGAATAAATAAAGAAAACCCTGCAACCCGTGGACCAGGCGTACATTCTGCGAGCAAAGAGATACTAACAGAAATCCTGTTCCGGGTATCCGGCTCTACAATGTGATTCTGCTTGACACTCTATTTGGGTATTTTACCGATACGGCATTAAAGGCCGAGACGTTACACTGAATTCACTTTTTACGGTGGTTTTACAGCAAACTGGCTTGCCTTGATGTTACGAATATAGTACCAAATTTAAATTTACAGCTGATTTAAGAGATTCTTTTAGATATATAACATGTAAATGAAAATCAATCTTTTTCTAGAGATAAAATGGTTTTATATATTCGTTTAAATCCAACGACAAACGAACACGGTTTATATCGTTTCAAGTAGATCATAACGTATTAGATAAGCATATATTAGGGTGAGCAGACAGAACGTAGTATCGAGACTTCCATTTTCGACTTTTAACCTGCATGGCGGAATTCAACATTGTACTTAGTCGTCTCATTGCGAGAGAACGAAAATAATCCATATCTTCGAGTAAAAATCGAACTCACAACCATAGCGTTTACAGCCAGATGCTTGTCAACTGCACCACGATAGACTCAACGCAGATTTAATTGTTATGTACATTATTTAAATAAAATTACCCATTTGTTTATTTTTTTTTCAATTAAACACATTAATTTAAGGGTAAATATGATTTTCAGCAAAATTCAAAAATGTACCTAGTATGTTAAATACATACATAACTCACGCTTTATCCCTAGCGGGGTAGTTAGAGAGAACGGAGCGCCAAATGCTTTGGTCCCTGCATACCTCGTTCGCCTCGTCCACTTTCATTAACCCCTTCATACATGCTCTCCGCGGCGTCCTCGTGTTTTTTACGTGACCTTCCTCCAGTATCTTCGACACTGTGTTTTCGAAGTTCAACCGAGGTCTCCCCTTACCTCTCTTGTCATGTACTTTTGCTTCATATTTCTTTTTTTGTTTGTAGTATGTTAAATATTTATTTATTAATTGTCTTCTATTTATTAATTAATTCTTAGGCCATATTTTGAGGCATGACAAATACAGTTTTCTACAGCTAATAATGATGAGTAAAGGCGCGCTGGAAGAAAAAAGAAGTCGTGGTTGTGTAACATCAGGGAATGGAGGACCGGTATCAAATCCGTGGAACAACTATTTCGCCTAGCATTGGACAGAGAAAAGCTAAGGAAGCTAGCGGTCGACCTTCAGGATTGAAGAGGCACACAGAGAAGAAGAATTGTCTTCTATGTTAAAAACAAATATTAAGTATTTGTTTACATCGATTTCTTATACCCCAACATAACTTGAGATATTTTTCATCTCATCATCATCATTTAAGCATAATATACGAGCAAATTTTTTTTAAAATCTAATGTTGAAGTCGAAAGCAGAGAAAAGCTTGCCCATAAGTATTAGGTACCATAAGAATACCTAGTAATATACTCGTAGTTATATACCTATATAGGTTTATATTATATTATACAATCGACTTTAAATCCATTTAAAGGTGAACATAGTTTAACTTGTTACCTTTCTCTATATCGTCCAGCGGTCCTTCGACGCGAAGTATTTGCGGAATTCCATAATAACCTTCAGAATTCCTTCGTGGCAAATAAATTGAAAATTTTTCTACTTTAGAGATTGGTATGCTTTACCTTACCTGTTCATATTTTATTAAAACATAGCAATTTATGCATTAAAGCATAAATAATGTTGCGTCGACAAAGTTTCAGATATTACCTTGTGAAATGCTAAACGAAAAGGTCATATCTGTCAATTTCGGGCGTTAAAGTTAAACATAATTTTATGTCATTAGAAACGTAAAAGCATTTCTACTTAACTTCTTCAGAAGTTTTCAATGAAAGGAACTGGAAAGGTTCTGTTTATTATTTAACTGTAACTTTTAAGTGAAGATCAATATAAAACAATAATGATGAATAAAAGAGAAGGAAAAATAACGAGGTTTAGAAACGCCTTTACTTCGTAACTAGGACTTAAACCAACAAAAACATATAACAAAATAAATAATTTCATAATTTTCATCCCATTTATTAATTTCACTTTTTTATTGGGATAGGTCAAAGATGGATATATGCGTATAATATATGAGGCTAGAGGTAAGCACTGCGAGAGAAATAGGAGAAGGCTTACACAGTAAAAAGATGGGCATTAGGTGAGCGGTCACTGTTACTCTTGAGCAGAGTGGCATTGAGTCCAGCCACTATATACCCATTACCTCTTAAATTGAGAACTGAACAATTTATCTCTAGGTTTTCTGCATAACTTGCAGAATATAAGGAAAAAACAAAAAATATATATTTAACGTTTATCATTAAAAAGGTTCCGTAATGTTAACAGTTACTAATCTAGGTTAATATATTAAAACGTTGTATCGAAAAATTTGGTTACGCGGGTCACAATCGTAACAATCTTAACACTTATTTCGGTCATTTTGGCTAATTGAACAACATTCTATTATTTTTATCACCCGTGTAAAGTGTATAGGACCAAAGGTAAAGGAATAACTTAGAAATGGTACGAAGGGACACTTATGTGTATAGTTAAAAACATTTTTTTTTAATATACTTCTATATACTCTTGCGGTATGGAAAATCATCAACATACTGTGATAATTTTCGTACTGAATTTTTAATATTTTAGATTTCGATTTTTATTTAATAATAATTTTTAATAATATTTTTCCGTAGATTTCAATATTTTATGAGCAATTATATATTTTCTTAACACTAAAAATCAAAATATTTCTTCTCCCTCTCCACCTTTACGCTGATGAACTTCAAATTTATCGTCAATGTGTATTACACGATATCAATACGGAGTAACCCATAAGCCTTATAATTAAATCCAATAATTATAATAGGTAGTCCAGAACTCATTATAATAGGTAGTACAAGACTCATTATAATAGGTAGTCCAACACTTATTATAATAGGTAGTCCAAGACTCATTATAATAGGTAGTCCAAGATTCATTATAATAGGTAGTCTAAAACTGAATTCTTAAATTACTGTACGGGATTTACCGCCTATTTTTCTTGTCTTTTACCGACAAAGTAAAAATTTTGGTATTATTTTTGACTAATATTTATCGTGGCCGTCGTTTATTAGTGAGATAAGCGTAAATAAAACGTTTGCAGTAGTAGTATCATTATATTGACTAAGTTATTTTCTACCCATTCCTACTAAGATTTCGTTAGCACAATCACTCCCACTTCCAATTCTTGATTATATCGAAATTTGTTATTTTGATTTTAAAGAGGAGCAATTAAATAAGCTTCACCGTCTCCAAAATATCTGCATAAGATTTATATTTGGACTTCGCAAATATAATCACGTCTCCAACTTTCGAAAAAAGCTCAAGTGGCCCCCAATTCAACTTGCCGGAATACTCACGTCCTTTGTGTCCTGTATAATATCCTCTTTAATTCACTTTCCTCGCCGTATTTCAAATAACGATTCATTTTTTTATGCGAATCCCATAATTTCTTACTCCTCTCCAAACTTAATTTAACTCGTAACATTCCTTGCCACTCTTCTTCTTTTTATCCCATTTCACACATTTTTCCCTCTATGTCAAATACGTTCGCTTATGGAATTCTTTACCCTTAACAATCAAACAATCCAAAACTATTCAAATTAAAAAAAAGCCTTACAGATCACATTTACATATAGATATATATGTGAGTGTGTGTATGTTTGTATGTATTTATTTTGTTTTCATAGTATAAAGCAAACGAGTTGATGTTAAGTGATGTTAAGTGGACAACCTATCTATGGGCGCCATAGACATCTACAATGTGAAAGGATGTGGATGCGTTGCCAAATATAATGTTGGAGATGATTATTGTAGACACAACGCTAGAAATCCCCTAAACTATATTTCTCAGGGACAACCTCAGGAGGTAGATTATTTTATACTTTGGAAGAAAAATCTAGATGCGCGCACGTTGGATGGAAAAATGCATCCAAATGGTGCTGATCTGCTCCGTATAAGATTAATAAAATTAAATAAAATTAGCTTCACGCTGTATCCCGCACATGGCAGGGTAGGAAGAGGGAACCGTAGGAACCTAGTGTTAAGACACTCCGTTCCCTGCTTTCCGCCTTACGAGGCATTGCGTGTTGAGTGGCAGAACTCAACGCCGCGCTTTGTCTTGTTACCAGAGCGAAGAAAATGAAAATCATTTATCTCCTCGAGTGGGAATCGAACCTACAAACCTACAAACAACCTTAACAGGCAGAGGCTATGCCTCTGCGCCACGACGGTCCACCAAATCAAATAATTCCTACGAACATTCCCCTTGTACAGTTGATAGAATAACGACAAAGAACCAACGTCTGTCCGTACACTTAATGATACTAAGCCGTTTGTGAGTTTGGGATTATCGACGATCCGAACTGCCAAGTGGTTGTAATTGATACAGAGTAGCGCCTGCCCATTGTTGGGAACGGTATTTCATATGAGGAAGATTTGTAAAGCAGAAGTCTTATTGTATGTAGGTATGTATAGATGTACATAAATGTACGTAGTAATTTACGTAATCTCTTTTATACCCAAAAGTTGCCTGGAAGAGTTCGCTTGATTAGCGATAAGGGCCGCCTAATTTATAGTTTCTAAGTTTAAGATATTTTTGCTATTTGCTTTTTTCTATATCATTTACCTGGTGTACAAAAAAATACTTTAAAAATAGACTTGATCAATAAATTTTATTTATTGTAAAATAATACGTTTTTTTCGTGATGTAATACGTAATAATACGTTTCGTGATGTAAAATAATACGATGTAAAATAATACGTTTTTTTCGTATAATATTTATATAATATTGATATATTATAATGAAAGCTATTAACATTTTGTCAATAGCAGTTATTACTTTGAAACAAAGAAAATATAATTTACGCATTGTCTTTAATAAAAATATCAAATAGTAAGCATTAAGTATTTATAATTAATACCACTTCCATGTCCTATTCCTTCCAGTTTTTCCCTATAAAAATTCGTGACCAATTTAATATATAAGTCGAACAAGGTTAGGTTCTCGGTGGCCTACACTTTTTGTCATAAGCAATTTAAAGTAAATGTACGTATAGTAATTTAAGGACATACGGAACATTAATTTGTATTTCTATATTTTTATTTGTCCTAACAATATTATAACACATTATTATATTACAAGCTATCATTATTGTCTGTCTAGCTAGACTGAGTTGATATTTAACTCATGGATGAACCTATTTTAGCCTAGGACGATTGATCGTCTTGCAGTGAGAGAGTGTCTGCCAGCAAACTCAATGGTAGTTGGTTCAATCCTTGATAACTGAGTGCCTTGCTACAACGGCGAGGTTCTCTTTGTTTACTTGCCATAGCCTTCTTCACTATAGTTATTATAATTGTCTGGATTATTCCAAATTCATTTTAATATTACATAATATAAAATATTTATAAAAAAAATGGCATAATTCTAACTCGTGTGTTTTCATACTAAATACAATTCGTAACGACGTTATATCGTGGCTATTGGGCACTTAAATTAATGTACTCAAACATAAAGGCAAACAGGTTTTCCGCTATTTCGCGTAATAAATAATATTTCTCTTATTAAATTTGTCAGGAAAATTAATAATCATAATATTTTTTGCGCAGTTACGGTTACATTAATATAAGGGATGTTCATAATTTCTTTTTGTATATATACGTTAAGAAATCTAGTAGTGGTGTGGACTTTATGAGAACGAAACGGAATAGTAAATACTGGTAATCACATTACACTTCTATTGGTTTAGTCCCATACATACGTATGGGACCAATAAATAAATAAGGACTGTTGAGTATAGTTGACGATAACTTCCTGAAATACTCTCGCTTCAAAGGACAATTTAAAGGTGCTTGTAATTATTATTGCTTTTTTCTTTTTATTTAGGACCAAAAAACAGGCTTACAATATATATTACATTTAAGACATAGTTCTAGCATTCATATTAATTAGCAAAGTCACTTATACTTTAATTTTGAGTTTTGATTTAACTTAAAATGTAAAAATGCAAAACTGTTTGAGATCAGGAGATTTAACCAGTATTTCGGTAAAATTTTTCAGTACGCTTCTTGCATCAACACGAAAACAATAATTAGGTGTGGTATTCAGTGCTCCCATTCATTCGACTTCCTATAAGAATATTTAAAAAAAAATTTAAAGCATATTAGGCCAAAGCAAAGATAAAAATCGTTTCTACCTAGTGTATAGATATTTCGTTTATAATAACCACTTTAGGGTATAATAAGACAAGCTTGAAAACTTGTAGGATTCGTTCAAAATACATAAGAGCAAAAGCCCATATTGATGTATATCAGCAATATATATATATATATATATATATATATATATATATATATATATATATATATATATATATATATATATATATATATATATATATATATATATATATATATATTTATATTTGTTGACAACGCTATTTATGTTGAATAAAAATCGATGTTTCTAAATTAATCTACACTACCTTGCTTGGCTTTTCAGTATACTTGCAGAACGCAAAAATCTTTATAAATTTATCTATATATTGTCTCAAGAGAAAGTATTAATTACTCCATTGTTAACTTGCGCAGTTATTAAAATCGAATAATTATTCCTAAGAAGTTAGTGATATTGGATATACAAAATTTAGTTCTGAAAACACATAACAATATTACCACAATAAAGATATCCCTTTAAGAGCAAACGCGTGCAATCGACGTGAACATTATCGCTAATGTTCACTTTCCATTAAAGTGGAGAGGTTGTTTAAAAAACAAGCAAAAGAATACGAGATGCTGATTCTTATGTATAATTTATTCGGTGTACAGCCACAGAGAAAAGTGAAAGTTAAAAGAAAAGATGGTCTCTATAAATTTTACAGCTCAACACTAATCGATATTTCTCGACGGACGGAGAACGGAGTGTCTTGACACTCGATTATCTTTGCCTTCCTGGCTATATTGCTAAAGCTTGATAAAGGGGTGAAGTTATTAAGAAAAACCATGTATAACTATTTTCAAAGAAAGAATGTTTGATGTCAAGTCAAACATTTTCGCATTCAAAATTTAACTCCTAATGAGAACAGTGATAAAAAGAAAATCCTATATTATTTCATTTTAATTTTGCACAATAACTGCGCAACTAAGGAAGAAAACTTTCCAGACGATCCTACATTTTTAAGAGTATAGTTACTTGAGCTTACTAGCTTAATGACTTTATGGCCCCTTCAACTTTCAGTTTATACGAATATACATTAAATAACCATCTTCCATTATCTGAGAATGTAAAATGAGAAGCGATACTGTTCTAATTGTTTTCAACAGAAAGTTTGCTTTCACTCTCTTACATCATACAATAAATAATATATTCATTAATAACGTATAATTTTGTTTTAATAAGGCTAAGAGGTCATTAACCCTGTCATCAATAAATTGTGGCGATGGGTGTGAGTTTAATTTCTAGTTCATGGTTGAGTGTTTTTTCCTTCATCAAAAGTTGTTGGTTTATTAATTAAAATTGAACTATATAATTAATACACAAACTTTCCCGATAAAGTTTGAATATGTATAACAAGAAGTTATATCTTCAAACAATTTCTTCTAACGACTGTACACTATGCCAACAGTAGCTATTACAAGTCTGGTAATAGCCACCAACGCTATCGATTGCCACTAATTTGCGGGACTATTTTCACTTAGTATTATTATTATTTTCCACGATACAGTTATTGCAATCGTGCAACACGATAACAATTATTTACACATTTTTAAAATTTTATTTTAATAAAATAAGTTTTTGTTAAGTAAAGATATGTATTTAAATCTGACTTAAGAGTCTAGAGCGCTTGGGCGGCGTCCAAGATACCGCCCAAGCCCTCTGTACGCGGGTTCGAGTAGTACTAAATATACGCTAAGATAGTAACCATTTCGGTATATGTTTCTATTTACTTTTTACTTTACTCAGAAGTTTAATGATGTAGATGATAGAGATAATAAAGTACTATACTGTTCTCCGCTTTCCGTTCTTAGAAAATTGCGCATGATTAGAAAAATGCTCATTTGGACCGGTAAAACATCAACAATATATACATTAACCTATATTTACTATCACTTTTATATTAATTTTAACATATTAAATTATTTTATTTACTTTTTCATATTATAAAAGTAATTTAATAGTCCGCAAAGTTTTCGTTTCTACAGTATCGTTTCCATTAGTCAGCAATATATAAGTTTAAGAAGATTTAAAAGAAGATAGATAAGTTTTTTCCAGTATTAAAAGTTATAAGATAGCAGGGAACCAGATCAAACTCCGACTCGGACGAGCGAGTGACCCAAAACTACTTGAAAATTGTTTCCGTGATTTAAGCTGATTTGGCAACGTTTATGAAAGTTTTCAGTTTGGAAAGTGCTAACATTTCATCCTGTACTTAATAAATCATATGGCATATTATTTGAACTATTTTGAATTAACCTTTATAGTTCATAAAAAATAATTAAGAAAAATCTTTAATTTAACTATGTTTTATTTATATTATATTATTATGTGTTTATTTTTTTGTGTTGAAATTTTATGTATTTTATAGTGTATGTGTGTATAGGGTACGTGGTTATGTATGTATAACTTCTATGCTTTATGTATTGGAATTTTTATTGTAGTTATTTTTATTTTTATGTAATTATGTAAATTTTTATCTTTATATTGCATTTCATCTGTCATCTCGCTACTTACTGGTTTCACCTACTTTGACAGGTTGCTGGAAGAAGTCTCTTCTATCTATAAGTCCACCGTTTGTAATTTTTTTTTTTGTTTGTACTTCAACATAATTTTGATTGCAATAAAGAATACTATATAAGGACACCAATAGTCGTATATTATTATAATTACCTTATTTTGTTTATTCTTTTTTTTACTGGCAGTGCCAAAGAACCTGCTGTTCTATCGCTGTCGCATTTAGATAGCAATTGAGAGGCACATTTAATAGTTGCAGCTCCAAATTCTATTAGAGAGATACATGTTAACATGTCGCCGCTAAGAAATTTTTATTTTATTTAATAGGAAGCCCACGTTGTATACAAAAATAATTCTTCTACTTATAAATATTTAACTATACTATTATCTGAATTGTATACCACACTTAAAGGCTAACTTAACATGCATAAAAAAAATAAGACTAACAATAATCATTCTTTGCAAAGACAGTTAAAAAAAAGAGATAAATTTTACAAACCATTCTAACCTTTTTTTTTATTTAAATAAATAAATAGATATTAGCAACAACCAAATCAAACAAAATGCAAAATCATTTCCAATACACAAATTCTGCCTGAGATCATTTTTTTTCACTTTCAGTTTATTGTGGGAAAATATCTAGATTTGCCTTATTAAATATATTATTATATAACATTACCAATCTATTTAAAGGAGCCACTTTGCCTAGGTTAGTCCTGGAAAAACGCTCTCTGAAAACAAACTTATTTTTATTGTGGCGTCTAGCGTTGCATCTCGGTACTGCCAATCTTATTCTATTTAACAAATTCGGGCTATCAATGTTTCCGTTTATAATTTTATGTAAAAACAGAGATCAAGTAGGTTTCTTAGAATTCTCTACTACACTACAGACTACAGTAAAAAAGTCGTCGAAGCTCAATAAGACAGCGTCGAACTGAAATAATATTTAAATTATTTTCATTTTCCTGCTTTAGTTGGCGAAGTATGGTGATGAGATTTTCCACTTCACACGCAATGCGTTAAAAAATATGCGAACAGTAGAGAACGAAGTGTCTATTCACTAGGTAAAACACACCAGTTTTCCCTATATGGGGAAAATGGTAATGTAGCTGAAAATAACACGAAATAGAAGATAATTAGAGCTAAATAAAAAAACAGTAGGCATACATTTAAGTAATAAATAATATAAAAAAGAACTTCGTCAAAATAATACAATTAAGTAAACATTGACTATTATTACGAGTATCATGCAAATTGCTCTACCTCCCTCATACGCAGTAAGTGACCACTTTATAAAATGACTCAATTTGAGTTCCGATTAAAATTTGTTATGTATGTTACTCTTACATACTTTTAACGAATTATATAGCTATTTACTTTATTTTTCTGTATAATTGTATAGTTAAACCATGTTTTTTTTTAGCTTCATGCTGTATCCGCAATATCCGTTCGTTGGTATATCCGTTTCCTGCTTGCCGCTTGTTTGTCTTTATATTATATAAGGAAAATGACAAACAAACACATAACAATCACGTTTACAGTCAGACGCTGTGCCACTGCGACAAGACGGTCTTAAAACATGTTCTTCCGTGTAGCTGTTTGATTTTCATGAGCAATAAAGCCATTTTATAGAGATTTTATATTGAGTAACAAAGTGGAGTATCGTGAAGAGCACTTGTCAATTGCCTCACTAATATTCACCCGTCCAAAAGATGTACAGTATACGCGGACAGAATAAACTAATATCTAACACTATAAAGACTATCTAACACTAAACTAAATTGGTCTTAACTAATAGCCTTAAACATACAAATCTTGTAACACAACGAACGCTTCAATCCCATTGACGCATAAATTTAATTTCAATTTCATGGAAATATTGTCTTAAGCTCCAAATCTACAAACGCCTCATCTTGTATTGAATAAATCTTGAAAATCGGCTTATTACGACTGTGTTGGTATGAATACCTACGTATATTTCATTTGTCAACATCTGTGGGCTTAATTAAGTCGCAACACATTGTAATATTATTAATTCTTCCCCTAACGTCGCGTCGTGGGGAATTTTAAACGAGAAACTTTATTATCGGGTTGGTGCACATAAATAAATTGGTTTTGTACTAGAGCGATGTGCAGGTTAAGTTTATAACGGCGAAACTTGAGTTGTAAAATTCTTATGAAAGTTATTGGAATGTTATGAAGCAATATTTTGTAGTACATATTCACGATCTTTTCATAGGACTTAATAAGCTATCGTAAATAACATGTGGAGAATATGGAGTAGGGAGAATCTATTGTTATGACACCGTTCTCCGTTTTCCGCTAAATTAAGAGACACTGCGTGTTAAACAGTGGATGTCAATGGCGCAAAATAAAAAAAATTAAAGTATTTGCAATAAGGCATTAAGGCAAAAATCCTGTCAGTTGAATTCCGTCAAAATTTTAACCTAAGACCAATATCACAAAAGAGATTGTTTTAAACATACTCAAAAAAGTTAAAAATAAATTACTTTGCTTCTCTATAACACATAAATTTTATTTCATATTAAATTGATACATTGTAAATTATTTGTTTTGTATTTTGTGTTATTGAGTACACAGTTAGGTCATAACGGCTAAACATCAAAGCAGTAGTTTATACTTTTATGACATTGTACGTGTACGTAATACTTTATCGTTATTGTGTTTATTATTATAATATGGAGCAAGTATTATTAGGTATGGGACAGGCAAGACATTTTTATTTTGTATATTAAACGATAATTTCATCGACTCAATTAAATATTTTGAATATTTATTATTATCCAAAGACAATAATTAACGTGAAGTTTAAGGCAATAGGAGATTTATTTATTTAAGCTTAACATTTCCTTACATTTCTTTGAAGTTTATAATAAATTAATTTGACTGTTTTAGTACGTTAGTAGTTTCTTATTAAAATCTGTTAGTAAATAATTACTAGTTTAAAAAATAGTATTCAACATAAGGAATCACCTAGAGCGGTGTAAGCCTCCTTCAATATTTTCCATTGTTCTGTATATCTTGCTGTTCTAGACCACATATTTGCCACCACTCTGACTATATCATCGCTCCATATTTTTAAAGGTCGACATTTCTTAGAAATAGGAAGCCAGTATTTTCATACTTATCTAGCACATTAAGTGGTACTTTCTTTTTTAAATTAAAGGACTCGCTAAATCACGAAACGATAAATGAATAATTTTGTTAATATGTGTAAGTGCTTATTATAGTTTTCGATTAACACACATAGAAATTGTTTAAGATTGATTATAATCATTTATTCTAATAAAATTTAAAGAATGAAGGAAGAATAGGTAAATTTGTTGAAAAAGTAAAAGAACATCCTTAACACCGTCATCATTATCAGCCTGTCCTCGACCACTGTAAGTCATTATGGGCCCGGACCTCCAAAACTGCTCTGTTGCAGCCCTCTTTGTCTTAAGCCACAGTCTTCCAATTGTTTAGACCAAGGGTCTTAAGGTCTTTGGTTACTCCATCTAACCATCTGTGTTTTGATCTTCCAATTCTACGCTTGCCATCTGGAATAGAGTTAAGCATTCGATTTGGCACTCTGCTACTTTCCATGCGTTTTATGTGACCAAGCCAGAATCATTCCGTTCGTTTTAATGAACTGAAGTCTCACTGTAAGTCATAGGCCTCTAAAATGGCAGGCTACTGAGCTCGATCTTCTTTAAGTTTAAAGAGAGCTATGCATGGAACATATCTGAATGGCTAATCTTTCTCGTGTCTCATTTTAAAAATATTTTTTAAGAACAAATAATATATAAATATAAATCTTAAACAATTTAATTTCATTTTATATTTTTAACTCACATTGAATGTTCTATACGGTTGGTAGCTATTGGATTTTAGTGGAAGCTTTAATTAAGGGGGAATTTAATCACGTGACAGAGTCACGCTACAGGGAATGTTAATGTGTCGTTAATACGTATATCACTTCAATCTTTAATAAGAGCAAGAAAATAAAAGAAAAGAATATTTATAAATATAGACACTCCTCCTTTAGGCCATTGGTCGCCAATAGAGTAAAATAAATTAAATTTTATTCGAGTATATATATATATATATATATATATATATATATATATATATATATATATATATATATATATATATATATATATATATATATATATATATATATATATATATATATATATATATATATATATATATATATATATTAGAGAGTTTGTTATATTAAGAGTGAGTTTACACCTAATTAGTCATTAACAATCCATTGAAATGAGAATAATATTACTTGACATAAATCCGTAGATCTGTCTATTTTGATATCAGGACATGGAGTTAATCAACTTTCAGTAATTCCAAAATTTTTACGCGGCACAAGTAAAGCATGTACATCAGCTTTCTACGAAACAATAAACTCAAGAAATATGAGAGATAGGGTAAAATATTTTGCACTACTGCTGTAAAAACCAGTTTGAGAAATTTAGTATGTGTCCTTTTTTTTCGAAAAATAAAAAACAAAATACTTACCCTTGCTTGTCGTGGTTGTATAATGGAAATTACCTTGTTAGAAACAGTATACCAATAGTTCGCCTCGTCTAGGGGTCCTTATACACTATTTAAAAAAAAACTTGTAACACAATTGACCAAACACCCTTATAGAGGTGACCGCGGACAGGCAACCAACCTAGAGAAGAACTACAAGGAACTATACGAGAAATCTCACAATAATTTTCGTAGAAGAGTTCCTGAAAAGGGTGTTTCGTTTATGAAACCTACTTATCTCCATCGAGCTAAATGAATGGCAAGAGCTTTGTATTGTTTGAACATTTATTTATTTTAACATCAGTTCAAATAAGTGAAGAAGGCCGATAAAGCTATGAGAGAAATGTCATTTTCACGATAATGATAAATAAAAAGCTCATCACATTTTTTGAATAATAATTAAGCAACTTTTCCAAGTTATTTATTTGCTTGTTATTTGCGCTCATATGTAGCACCCAAAACTTCATTTTTTGTGTTTAGTGAACAATAAATATGAGTGAAACACCTCACTCAATATTATTTTATGCTAAAGGAGTATAAAAATTTATTTTTAATTGTATAGGACCAAGTATAATAAGTATAAGTTAACCCTTGTATCTTACAAATAGCTGAAATATTTATATAAGATACTAACTGTATAATAACTTAATTTCATAACAGCAATGATAACTTTGTATCTTTTATATTTTTACTTATGAATTACTTACTTACTTATGAAAACGATTCAAGAAATGAAGAAAAAAAAATTTAAGAAAAATATTAAGACAGTTTCTTACAACATATAATCAAATTATGTGGTGTACCGTTAAATCAAAATAACAACTTTTTTCTTACATATATGGACCACACTAATAATATACCTATATAATGAAAGAGTAGAAATTGTGCTACTTTACAAAATAAAGTATTCTTTTTAAAAAAAAAAAACATTATGATACTACTATACTACGTACTACTTAAAATCTTAAAATGAAGAATGTCAAGCTTTTTCCAACGCTGTCTATTAAAAAGCCCAAATTTTCTAATATCACACTTGACTTTTATGAACAAAGTGCTCCAAACCTATCCACGTCGTATATTGAGCTTATAGCCATCATAAGGCAGTCGCTAATGGCGCGGGCGCCTAACTTTCATAACAAGGCTTATGTTATGACCTAAATTGGCGTTGTATCTGGAAATTAACTGGTTATAGCGGAACTTTGCCTCCTTTTGGCCTTTAAGAGGCAAAGAGATTTCAAATTGTTGCTGTTTACAAGATTTCGGATATTATGATTAAAGTTTTGGAAAACTATGCGGTGTTAGCTAGTTCTTCCGTTTATATATTTTATTTATTTTTGTTTATTCTTTGTTTATGGTGTTTGGGGCGAGTCATAGCCCTACGTTTTCCTCACGTTTGTGACATATTATATAAATATACTAGGCATACAAATCTAAGATTTAAATACAAAAGTCATTACGTAAGCGACATTATAAAAATCATTTACACACACAAAATAATCAATTTCACATATAAATTGCATATATATTATAAAACTATACAATTATAATAACAGTAACTGCAAACATTACTTTTGTTTACAAGTAATGGTGGAGGAAATAGACGTTCTCTAGTTTCCGTGACTAAAACCTATCAGGCGAATGCGATCGTAAACCATTAGGTGTGTCATCTTTATACCACACGTTTCAGTTTATAAGACATAATTTGAGCTATAAAATTTAAAAATTATGAGAAAGGTGGAAAAAGTATTTATAGTATTTTTTAAATATATATATGTAATATTTCAAGCTTAAGATTATTTTTTATTACCTATGGTGCCTTATTGTGGTGCAATGGACGATGTTTGACAGTAAACGTATTGATTGTGGCTATGATTCCCACTCGACGGAATATATTATTATCAATTTATCGTTATGAAAAGAATGTAAAATGCGGCGTTGAGTTTCGCCACTCAATTCAGGCGGAGAACAGATTACGGATTCTTAACGCTAGGTTCTCTCTTAATAACCTGTTCTAAGTAGAATAAAGAGAGAAGCTATAAAAAAATTTCATCGTACTACTAAGTAATAATGACGATTCATTATTATTGTTATTATATGACACTTATAGAAATATCACTTTGTACCCTACTATACTACAACTATCTTATAAATTAAAGCTTCTCACACATAAGCTATGAGAGGAAAAAAAATGAATTTAATTAATATATGGAACATATGACAAAATATTAAATTCATCTTCCTTCACGACGTTACACAACCAGCTTGCTACATTAAAATATTTGTAGCTTGTAACTAAATCGAGCGCGGCTTTAATATTAGGAAATTTAACACTAGAACGCTAAAAGCTAATTGAAATAGCTAAAAATATACGAGTAGTTTGGCAAGGCGTTCAGTTTCTATTGACGTTTCTTTGTAAATGACACCGCTCTTTGACGCTTGCTTGGGGAGTCACAGTCCGGTGGACACCTTAAGGGAACATGGCACAGCTATATAAATGTAGCACAATTTTATTTTTTAAAGTACTAAAATATATATTTTTTTTCATTTATAGTAATGTGAAGTTAGTTTAGATAACTGTAATAAATGTATACATTTCAAATTATTTTATATAAATTTTAAACTCGTTAATTTTATATTTCATTTGAAAAATTAATTATAAATGTATCCTACATAAATATATGAGGCATACGACTATATTTAATATTCCTATACTGATACATGTATGCATTTATTATGTAGGTATATGGTTGCCATATAAATCAACTAAAAATAAATAGTACTGTCAATTATAATGAGAAAATTATATATGACAATAAATTCTGCTTATAATGATTTTATATATTTGTTAACATTATATTATTACTCATAGTCATATATTCAAATATTATTTTACTCTAACAAAACTAATCTTGATTTGCTTTTGTTCCAACACAGAAAGGCTTTCGAGAGCATCGCCAGGTAAGGTTATTGACGTTAGACCCTAATACAAAACTCTAGTTCGAAAATGGATACTTTCCGCATAATATCACTTCAACTGTCTTGTACCGTCTGTTTGTGCGGAAGCCGACAAAGTCTATAAAATATGACTGATATTTGAAATTTTTATTTAAAATTTTCCTTTGACTAGAAATGAGAAAATTCTTGAGACGATATTTCAAGATTATTTGTAAATATGCGTATATTTAAAATAAATCACCGTGGTATAGTAGGACACGGTATGATTGTTAGTGTGATGATAGTCAGTTCGTTTCCCACATGGGGGAATGAATTGTACTCATTTTCCTGCTCTGGCCAGACAAAGTGATAAGTGAATGTCACATATCTAATAATGCTTACAACGCAAAAATTTTATATAAGCGAGCTTTTACTTTTGTTTCGAGAATAAATTTCCATTCAGAATTTGAATTTATAATTCTATTAAACCGCCTTGGTTTTATTTCTATTTTGCATGAAGCAACGGCTGCTACAAAGGACTAACGAAATGAAATGATTAAGTTTTAATATCAGATAAGCGCAACTTTCGCGTATTCCAGCTTAATCCGGCTAAGCCTACATTGGTCGAGAAATAAAGTTTACGATTAACTTTCGTACGATATGACGTGAAGTTTCATGTAAGTTGTTAATTCGATATAAGTGAATTTTAATTACATATTTCAATAAGTTTTCAATACTTATGTTGATGAAGAAAATGTATAAATATAAAATACATTTTGAAAGAATAGTTTCAACAGGTATAGATGTAGTAATACGAGTTCTAGTTTTACATGACTCCACTCGTGTTAAATTTTTGTTCAATTAAGTAATTGAAATCTTTAGAATAAATGAAATATTTTAGTTTGTTATATACTTAACTATTTATTTAAAAAATATATTAAAAATTGTACGTAGCGGAAAGCCCTGCGAAAACTCTGGACAATAAACCATATGTCCTTGTCGAAATTGTTATATGGTTGTTGTAAGCCTCCGCTGCCCAAATATAGTTTCTAAGAATGATCATTTGGCAAAACATAATAGGACATTTTTTTTTTCTTTAAATTCACATTTGGAAACAGTTTGATTAAAAAAAAATTGTTTGATCAATCAAGTTTATCGTAATATTTTAAATTAAAACATTTTAACACTTCGTGTGTGCAGAATTAATCAATACAAAAAGTGCATACGAAATGCACCTTACGTTCCATTCCAATAGAAATTTACAACAGAACGAATGATAATAGCTATAATGTCTACAATAGTGTAGTATCTCAGTTGTTTACTGAGCTATTGATAAATCGACGAGCAGGCAATAGTAGAACGTTGAAGTATTTAAAAAGCACAACTGCGCTAGAAAAATGCAACTCCATTAAAAAAGAGCGGGTAAGCCGGAAAAATTGCAAAGCGTGTTTACGAAACGTAATTAAAATTCCTTAGCGCTTTTGGATGTACTATTCGAATAAGTAGTACCTACAAACAACTGGAAAATAAATACTGCTGAGTTTAGTATTAATGGAAATCTATTTATTAGTGTAATTGAATGTCTGACGATTTAAAAAACACAGAGTAGGTATATACCTAAAAAATCTTATAATATTATAAAACTTTTTACTGGTGATATGATGATGCTCTATCAATCGCTTTCGTTAGTCAACAAACTGTTTTCCGACAAAACCAAAATCCTAAGTATTTTTTCAATATCACGTTTTATTCCACATATAGCAGTATATTATATAATCTTACCTGAAGACAGAGAGAATTAGTATCTAGACACGAGTCTCTGTCTCGGCTTTCCGTTGAATTCTGAGATATGGCTTGTTGAGTCGCAAATAGCTACGCTGCGCTTTGTCTAGCCAGAGTATGAATATAATTCATACCCCCGAGTGAAAATCGAACTTACTTCCGTCGTGTTTACAGTCAGACGATGTTCCCCTGCGCCACCGATGGCCTGAATTCATTTATTAAATGTGCCCAAGAATGTAACATCAAATAAAAACAATCAAATAAATTACCAGAAATTATAACTTACAGAGCTAGAGGAGGTACAGAGGACCCATAATCCTGCGAGTATTTAATTTAGCGTAAGGAGTAACTTTCTTCAACGACGACACATATGTAAGTTTATCCTTTGAAACCCTCTTAAACCAATTTGAACACTCTTTACAAGGTCTTTAAGTACCCTAGTACGCTCCAAAAACTTGCGTATACTAAATGAAACGATATTTTTCTATATGAACTTTGAAATATTATGGATAGCATCACAATATTACATCATAAGTAATAATAAAATTATATATTTCAGTAATAATACTTTTCCCGTAGGTAATTTTTTGAATTGCTCATAATGGTCATAAGTGTCAGATGCCGCTTTGGGCAAAACGTATTGATATTGATATGTAGTTCAAGTGACTCTAATATACAACTAGTTTTTAGAAGTAACAACGAATGCTAACGCCTCAACAGAGTACTTTAATAAATATTTTCAAAGAATAGACAAGAAGTTTAAATTTATATAAAGTACAAGACAGTGCTGCACATAGCAGTATATGAAACAGTAAGTCAAAATATATCTTATGATTATTTTAAGCGAAGGTAATAATGAGTAGTAAATTCCTTTAAAATAAATTCCAGAGAGTCAAGAGCTGTACAAGCCACTACATTTTGTTCCGCCACTAACACGCAATCTTAAATTTGGACAGAAACCGGAGAACCGAGCAAAATTTTATTTTAATATAATAATAATAAAACTAAATATAATGTTTGGTAACCACGTGTAACGTTGGTGCACAATGTTGATAAAGTTAAACGATTAACATCCTGACACACTCTACTTAATTTATTTCTCTTAATGAGTAAGCGGGCGAGAGAGAGAGCAGAGGGTGTGAGAGAGCTAAAAATTAGTGTGAACGCATTTCTCGCTGAACACAGGCAAATATTATATCGCCTAGTTAAGGAAAGTGGATTAGAGATTTACTACAATACCCATGCGACATATATACGTAACTTGTACAAGATTACATGTAATATAGAATATAGAATTAAATTGTGTAAATTATTCTGTTTTATTGCAGAAGCAGAATGTTTAAGAAACAAATTAAATCAACCGATTTTTTTAAGAGAAAACATGTAAAAACATGTGTTTTTAAATACTAAATTTGTACAGAGTAAATAAAAAATATTAAATTAAATTAAGCTATTTATATCTACCTGTTTATATTATACATATAATTCTTACACACTATCTTGACGCACATACGTATGGTTTATCATCTTACTCTGGTTAAACGACGAAACTGATTTGAATAATTTTTTGTGTAAATTTCAATGGATTACAGAATAGGAAAAAAATATATATACCTAATATAATAGTATCTAATTAACATAATAATTGAGAAAATTATCTAAATTTGGTTATCGAAAGAATGATAAAAGAATTGGATCAGGTATTTATAAATTGTATTAATAGATTATTGACAGTGTTTAGTCAATTTAGCGACTAGCTTAAATAAATAAATAGCGTCACATTTTTTTCTCGAAATTAGACATAGTGGACCTAATAAAAAGATACTCCGTGAAATACGAAATTTACGGTTCAAGCTCCAGGTTATGGTTATAAATAGTAAATGATATTTGAAAACTCGGAAGTGGACGGTATAATAATTGTATGCTTAATACATAAAGCTTTTTTTTATTGTGTCAAATTTACGGAACGCACCTGAATTTATGAACAGATTCAACAATTCATGCTAAGATACCTTATCGTATTAACTGACAGAAAGAAGCTCAGTCGATTTATTATGAAAACAATAGAGGCGAGAAATTATCCTTATTCGCGTTAATTTGCCTGTGTTCAACTAGAAATGCATTCACACTCATTTCTAACTCTAACACCTTCTGTAACGCTTACTTATTAAAAAAAATAAAATAAATAGAGTGTCAGGATTTTTCAAAACTAATTAAAGAACTCGCTTAATTAATATTCCTGTGAAAGCGTTAAGTGTTTTCTCGCATGGCAGGGGAAAGGTAAGGAAGCTATTGTCAAGGTCCCACCTGAACAGAAGACATTGCATTTTGAGTATCGAAACTGAATACCCCGTTGCCTTATCGAATTAGAGAAGAGAAAATAGGGATGGAAGCTACAACCATCGCAGTTCGCATACAGTCAGATGCCGTCCCACTGCACCATGACGGCTCCTATTTACACCATAAGTTTCATTTTTACCAGATCAAACTAATTCAACCATGTTTATGCAATCGTTTTGTAATTTACAAGGTACCGTTATCTTAGTAAAGAGAAAGTGTATCGACAGATTGTATAGACCAGTTTCGTGATTGTTAACAGTAGCTCCGATAGCCGTGATCGTCTAGTGGTTAGGACCCTACGTTGTGGCCGTAGTAACCCAGGTTCGAATCCTGGTCACGGCAGCGAACAGCTGTCTCGGCGGAGTCTTTTTTTATTTATTTATTTATTAATTTTGTCATGAACAAGATGTAAATAAAACTGCTTGGACATATTTTCATTCTGTCAAAAATACTTACTTGTTCAAAATTATTTGAAATAAACTGAATCTTTGTCTTTTCGAATGATTTAGTACCTGAAACACAAAAATATTATTGTATTTTATGTAACTAATGATAACTAATTTATTTATTTTTACGCTTTGTCTCGCATGTTGACAGCAGTGTAGGTAGACAAAGCATCGTTTTATTTGATTTAAGACACTTCGTTCTTTATTTTCTGCCCGATTTCAAGACACTGCGTGTTGACTGACGGGACTCACTATAACTCTTATTTTTTTTACAGAAAAAAAAAAGATTTTCAAAATAATTTAAAATGTAGAAGACAAAGTCTACATACATTTTTCTTATTAAATTAATAAGTGTTAAGCATTTGTCAAAGAAATCACTTTTGGCAATAGTATGTCAAATAAAATAAGAATCAAGAAGAATTCATTAATATTTGTTTAAAATTAAAATAATAAAACAAGAATTGCTTGAAAATTGCATTGCAAGATGAAAACCAATAAAAGAAATAGTTTTAAGCTTAAAAGCTTCTAAAAACCTCCTTGCTAACATTGAATATTGGTAAAGTTTATAAGTTGCCAACATCAATCGTGGTACCAAATGAAATGTTTCAATTTAAGTGTTGCGAGAGTACTCAGGACCAGTTTCAAATGAGATTTGGACTATTCAAAACTCTAATGAAAGTTTAATTAAATTTTATCCTATTGCTGTAAGAATTATATTATCATTTAACTTAAGATCTAAGTTATAAAGTAATATGTAAATCATATTTCTTAGGTCAAAATTTACATTCCTTTTAATTTCTATTTAATCATTCAGCAATTACTTTAACGTTTATATTATATCTTAAATCGTAACGTTAACACTCCCTACTATCAATACAACCCTTTTTCGTTCTATAAATAGAAAATAAAAACCCTTTGCCCACATTATAATTCACCACAAGACTTACAAAGGTAATGGGTGTCACCTTTTTAATAAAAAAAAAAAACAAAGAAAAATATTACCTTAAAATACATGCAAATGAAACATAAAACACTGTATAATCATTTATGAAAAGACATGTCGAATACGAAGTGCTAAGAATAACAGAATGATAATCTTCACAGTCATTGTTACAAGAATCGAACTTACTACTCTAGACATAAAGGCGCAAGTCACATTCTTTGCGTAGCTCGTGTACACAAAGCATATTTTTTCCATTATTTAGGGTATTCGTGCCTGTGGGTAGTTGAAATTCGTATTTTTACGACCAAGTCGGTCTGACGCCTCCGAACTTTGTGCGCCCTAAATGTTAACGAATGTTGATACTATGAATTTCCATAAGAAATCATAAGTTTTTAAATTTTAATATCATACATTTTACATGTAATCTGTTTGTTTTCATTAGGTATAGTTATATGACTGGCATGAATAAATGATTGATAGAAAACAGTATCACTAATAAAACTTTCTGTAATTATAAGTAGGGATTGTTCACTAAAAGCTTAATTTATCTGAAGTAAAACATCTACTCTTATCTCTATAACTCAAATCCAGTATTACAGTATATAGCGATGTGTGGAAATTACTATTTCATAATAAGCGATGGCGTGTCGCGGTGTCGTAGTGCACTAACAGCGAACTTTAAGCGCAACTGTTGTGGGTCGGTTCATTCATTCCAGCTGTAAATTAATTGTATTTACTTCCTTTGTCTCGTTACAAAAATTAGGCTGAAGGTGAGGAGCATCTTAACACTACCACTCTTCCCTCAGCCTACCTGCCTGCGGGCTACTTACACTAAAGGCTACGAAAATGAGCGTTGGACTACTTGACAGATTTTCTTAACTTCATAATACTTGTTCATTTATACTTTATTAACAAATTACATTTTGTAAAGGTTATATAACAAATTTAATATAAAATAAAAGTATAAATAAAATACGCGACTCTTCCAACAAATCTGCATATAAAGTACGTTAACAACGAATGTCTTCTCTATTTACGCATTGTCGACAATTCAATAATGGCTACGCCACTGGAATTGACTTTGGCGACATTTTCACGATCAAATTGATAGCATTTCACGTCTCGTTTGTTTCGTTGTTATATTCTTCAATGTAATAAAATAATGGTATAAATACATACCTATGTAACTTTATATAAAAAAAATATTTAGAATAACTCGGGACACTAGGGCGAGAATTTTATATGTTTGATTTTAAATATAAAAACAGGTCGTTCATCTTATAAATAAGATGGCTTTTTCTTGAATTATCAGTCGAAAAACTAGAATTGAATTTAATTTCCTAGCTGAAATCTGAACTAGAGCATAATTTCTTGTTTATTACTACGCTCATACATATATTTAATATGCATGTTCCCAGAACCATATACGAGGTTACTATAAATAAAAACAAAGCAAGCCGTAACAACACAAGCAGTGTAATACAAACCAGAACGCAATAAAGCGCCCATACGAGTATTACTGTCCCCTACGAAATTCAATTTGGTGCATTTAGACGTCATATTACATGGAAATGTACCAGGTGGATATAAATGTTACCATTATTGTTATGAGCTAATATAAAGTGAAATTTAACAAAGGGTTTACAAAGCTTGTGTGGATTTTTGTTCAAAGTAGCATTTTTCCACTGGGGTAAATTAATTATTTTAGTTTCTCGCTCTGATAAGAGAACGAAGAAAGAAGTGAAAGGATAAAATATGTCAAAGATAGGGCGGAAAGTGGGGATCGGAGTAGCTTAACACTAGGCTTTCTACCCTGCTGTATGCGGAAAAAAGCGTGTAGCTACCTATATTAATTGTTAGTATTATTTTGTTATAGACATCATTATTCTATTATTCTAGATATCATTAGATATAATTATGGGACACGAGATTTGTCAGGAATGAAGTAAAATAGATTTTAATCTACCAATCTGGACTACTTTTAACTCTAAGCTAGTTGATAGATTGAAACAAGCTTTTGATTAACTGGAACGGCTGTTGTTGATGTTAGATCGACAAACGGGACCAGCTAGTAAACGTATAGAGCTCATAAAGGCAGTCTATTAATTTTCTACTGGAGTAATCGATGTTTAACCTTGACAACCGAATGAATGTTGTTTCGCCTATGACCTTTAGTAACACTTTTTAAATAAAATAAGATCATGGGATAAAATCATAGCTTAGGCAAATTTATATTATAAGTTTAATTAAATTTTATCTTTAAGGATATAATATAATTTTATAAGGAACAGTTGATTAGTTTGAAAGTAATACATACATATATTATTCGTATATTATATATGAAAACCTTTCAGATCAATGTGATTTTGTAGATTAATAGTTTTGTATTATGAATATGTAAAAAAGCCAAATGTTGTTAAACTGTAGATAGGCCACTCTGGTTCTAGCAACCTCATATGTAACTAGCTCAACGATAATGGGTTATTTTGTAAGTTCTTAATTTTAAAGGTAAAAATTTTGAATATTTGATGCATATAAATAAAATCAAGTTGAAGCATAGATTAGAATTAATTTATAAATATCTCTTTGTCTTTGTTCAAAATGAGTCTTCTATTTATTTTCCATATTCGTTTCTACGAGGCCATCGCGGCCGCTGCGCTACTGGACAGCCTGTTGTGGATTCAATTCTCACTCGAAGTAAGAAATTTTCTTTATTTGCAAATTTTTTTGCACTGGCAATTTAAAGTGACTCAACACAGAAACATCACATTCAAATTAAAAGCGTAAAACAAAGTGTTATAAATTGTATTATATAAAATATAGCGTAACACTGTAAAAATAATAAAAAAACAAAACCCTGAGTGGATTTTGAAACTGTAATCTAAGGTAAGAAATGAGTTTTACCAGAGTACCTATAATATCTTAAAGTATATTTTGCTTTCGCTGGGGCCGTTATAGTGTCTGTTCTACACGTTGGCTCTAGTAGAGAAATTATATTTACTATTATTAACTTTACATTTATAACATTTAGAGCGGCATAATTAAATTTTAACGTAAATAGAAATCAACTGTCTAATAGCGTCAATTTACAAGCTGCACGTTTGAGAAACATTTTGAAAATGACTGTAAAATTGAAAATTTTGGGAAAAGATGTAAAATTTGTCAAAACATTTATAATCTACTTTATGTGATACGCCTAAATCAAACGATTTATCTTAGGTCACGTATATATCATTCACTTATTTTTGATGGCTTATTAGTTCCAATGGGACTATAAATGTCACAAAAATCTGTTTGGCTGGCACTCAAATTTAAACATCCACTTATTATATATCATTTTCTTTACTATCATGACGAAATATTTTATTTTAGTTATTGTAAAATAGATGATTGTGAATGCTTAGGTAAATTTTTTACAGTTTAAGTTTATTTGTAACATTCAAATTCAAATAATTTTATTCAAAGTAAGAATACATGATTCATTTTTTGGTTCACCGGTTCACTAAGGTCAATGCCTCAGACCTGAGAAGAACCTGCGGCAAGAAACTCAGCGGGACTTTATATGGTCATTCGCAATTATGTAAGACAATGTAGGCACGCATCAACTTTTTTAATAAATTTATGCATTTTAATAGGCCTCTGTTTAAAACGATTGATTTTTTCAATATATTTAAAAAAAATCTAATGTCAACTTACCTCGTTTAAAAAGACTGAACAAAAGAATAGTAAGAGGTCATAACAATGATAAATATTCGAAAGTAACAGAATACTTTTTAAGCATATAAAAAAATATAAACGTTCTGCTACTAAATTACATGAAAACTCTTTATCGAAAATGTATTGAAAATCCAATACTAATTTCTAATTTGTATTTCATAAATTAATATTAATAATAACATATCAAAAAGCAATTCAAATAACACTCATATCATTGTGGTTGAACAAATCATTTGCCAGATTAAATTGAACAAGCTATTGTCAGTAATTTCATTTTAAGTTTTATAGACCTCAATGATATATGCTGGACTGAAATATAAATAATATATATATAGATATATATATATATATATATATATATATATATATATATATATATATATATATATATTTTTTATTTTTAATTTTAGCTATATAATATAGCTTCACGCTATGTCGTGTATTTATGGCAGTCAAAGGGAACCTAGTGACAGGCCACTCCGTTTCCAACTTGTTATTAGTATGAGGAAAATGAAAATAATTAAATTCCCCGCGTGGAATCGATCCTACATCTGCCGCGTGTATATTCGGTCGCTGTACCGCTGCGCACCACGACCTCCATCTTATTTTATATAAGCCGAAAAATCTATTTGTCTCTACATTTAGATAATCGCTATAGATATCCCGGTATCTATACCGGGGGTAGATACCGGGGGTATCTGGCACATAGAAAGCCGTACCAAAAATATCTCCTGAGGGAAATCAGAAAGTACCCTATCTTGCCTTAAATATTAAATCAATTACCACGAATTTTGTCAGGATTCATTTATAAATATCAGTTTTTGCTCGAGATGAGTTTTCACAAGACAGCTTTTGAGACTAGATATAAAATTTTGGGGTTTCTTGCACACTCGGAGGAATTAATTATTTGAATTTTTCTGCTACCTATGGTTAATCAAAGTGCTGCGTTCAGATCCGCCACTCAACACTCAATGCCTCGAATACAGGGAGAAAGCCGAGAGTGAAGTATCTTGACACTACAAAAAGAAGCTATAAATATTTAAAGTATCTCTAAGATATTTGGAAGTAGTTTTTCACGAATAGAATCTTAACGTATCTTTTGTTTTCGCGAGGACCGCAATGTTGTTCATTTTCTATTATAGACATCACCTAGTGGTACTAAGTTCTAATACAATTCTGATTAAATTTTACAATAAATAAATTGGACTTCAGATTGAGGAACACATAAAAAAATTTTAACTGTGTTTTCTACTGACTAAAGCTTTTTATCTATTTTTAAGTTAATTTACAAGCAATTTCAAGCGATCTTGAACCTAAAATACCATTCATTGTTGATATAATCTAGTGTAACGTACGCGTAGGCAGTTACTGGCAGCCGTTTTATTCGGTTCTCGATTTACACAATATACCGGTTTACCAAGATTAGGCCTACTTAACAGCTAATCTTATTAAGGCGGGTTTACGGCGATTCAGTGATCATTATAAGCCTTCCGTCTGTTTAGTGTATAGGAGGATCGTTTTTATTTTGTTTATATTTACTTCAAGGATAATGATCGTTCGCCTATAACACTTGATATATATAGAATTAAAAAAATAATCAAATTTTATTTTCACGTTGTAAAAAAAAAAATGTAAGTGTACCTAGTGAAATGGGAACCGTGTATTGTGTTCCCAAATTTTATAGACATCATTAACATATTTCTGACTCTCCAACAGTTTTTCATGTCACAATATCAAAACATCATTAAGCAAAGTAGTTACCAAATAAACCTTAATACGAGAAAGATACATTTGCAGCATCCCTATTATAAGATTACTTTAATTCTCACACAACATTTCAAATGAGAATCTTAATGTATTACTGTTTTGTATGACTCTAAGACGACTTACCACGCTTTGACACGAGTATAACATGCATTAGTCTAGATGGCACAAGCGCTGCATAACTACGTCGCGTCTCTTTATAAATACATACATAGTTGAATTAACTTCATATTATATATGTTAGTTTAGTAAATGATATTGTAGTAGCATTATCATCCTGCGAAATTTGCTGTATATTTTTAACATTTTTCATTCCAAAGAAGGTTTTATATTCGTTCATAGTTCATCACAACCATTCCCCACATATTGTGGAGAAGGCAGATTTAGTGTTAATACGGTGTCGTCTAAAGCTTCTCGTTAATGACAATCTGGTTTTATTATCACACATGAAAATGAATAAAATTTAACCACACTCGTACTAATAACAGAACTACAAGTTGTAACAAGCGAATAATTTCGACGTAGCTCGAAAAGAACATAAGAACGAATGGCTTAGTTAGCTAGAGCGGTTGGACCCAAGAGACGCAGGTTCGAATCTTACTTACGTTCAGCTTTTTCCTTCCTTAGCTTTTTTGTTTCTTTTTTATAGCAATTCAAAAGGCTTAATTAAAGACATTTCTGTTTCACAAGGAGTCTGGATAGCAAATACAACAATTGAGTTATTGGAGTGTGCGACATTAGCGTCACAAAGAAACTTTGTACTCTATATACAACTCACTCTTCTTCATTCTTGAATTGCAAAAGAGCGACATAACACGCACAAAGTTAAGTACAGACGGAGCAAAGTCTCATTACCTTGTCCAGTGTTTTGTGAACTTTTTTATTGGTTAAATAATTTTGAGAAAGCTTTTCACTTTTCTGTAACGGTAACGCTACTCTAATCCTAATCCTAACTAAGCTCCGCTGTAAAAATGTATTTATTATTTTTCTTCATTCTGATACCGCTATAGAAGCTGCAAATAAGTACGAGCATTCTTAGTAGGTACTTCCAATTTTCTATTCTATTTTTTGAGAGAATTATCAAGAAATTGCGATCTAAATCTAAATGGTTGCAAGCTTAGGTCGTTGTACCTATATAAAGTTTAAACCAGTCTGCTTATAACCCATATGTTAAAGGTATAAAAAAAATTCAATCAGATCGTACGAGATTATCTTGCAGGTAAGAGTGGATTGCATATGTGTTTCATCTATACATATAACAGTCTAATTAACTACAGTTTTAGCAAATAAAAATATCTATATATTAAATCTGTCTTACATCTGCACTTAAACTGTTTAACTATGATTAAATCGTTAGAAACGTTCTGTTCTATTTAATCGACATCTCTGCGTACAACTGTTAGTCAGTAAACAAATACTCAATTGTCTCTAAACAAACACGAAATCGAAATCGAAATCGATTTAAACAAGTACAATTTACACAATCGATCCGACAACGTTTGTCTCACGATTCAAATCAGCCTCTGAATTAACTCGATCGCGGAATGAGGTGTTGATTAGCTGCGGCTGGTGCAATCAGTGGGAAAACAAATGAAACATTGTTGAACAAAACACTACAGACAGCTACGCGCGGTACGTGTACTAGATATGTATGTCGTTGCGATTTGTGATATATAAAAGCTTTACCACGATAGTGTTGTACGAGTATTTATTGTATTACATGGCTTTTTAAAAAATAAAATATAATATTAAAATATAAATTATATATATTTAAATAAATTACTATTGTTCTTTCCCCGCCCCTACCCCTACCCTTTACCTACCCCTAAAGAACAAAGAATGCTAACATTAATACTGCATTCCCTGCTCTCTAGCTTTTCCAGCGGGTTGAGTGGCGAAACTCGACGCCGCGCTATATCTTGTTACCAGAGCGAGGAAAATTAAAATAATCCATTCTCGGCGACTAAATTGTGGCTTTTGACTCTATCATTATAAACACGACATCTCGCCTTGGCTGTATAATGGAAATAATAATATAATACATAGGTACATACTTTTTCGTTTTCTCCGGCAAGAAACAAAATTAGCTTTAATTCTAATATATCTCATAAAGCGATATAATCCTCTGAAATCCTAAAGGAAATCCATACGCAACAAGTAAGCTGTTTATAAACGTCCCACAAGTACAATCATCAACAACTCCTAAGATCAAAAGAGTCCAGTACAATTGCGACGCCTTGTGAAGTACCTTAAGCATCATTTGACTAAGAGAGAGGCTTAAAGAGAGTAGCTACATTATATTCTTATTATAGCTTAGCCATTAAGATGGGCTTTTAGTATTAAATAAGGCCCATTTCTTTTTATATTCGTATAGATATATAATAATTTGTAGTAAAAAAAACTAATATGATAAATATTTTTATATACCCACAACAAACCTTACTCGATTTGTAAAATGAAAGAAATACTGGTATTTTTTTATAAAAATTACATTTATTAACTGCATCCAGCATATAGAAAGGTTTTCAAAGAATTAGTGTCAAAAGCGGATTGCTCTAAGCGTATTAGATAAGTGGCTTTGACTTAAAAATATCTCATTTCCCCCAGTGAGGAACGAATTCACATTTATCGCGTGTGACGTGATACTATTGTGTCGCTATGGTGTCTCTTTATAAAATATTCATTGTACAAATAATTCGCTGACTGGGATATATCAGAGGTCCAGAGAGAACAACATAAATTCATAACAATGACAAAAATAAACATATTTTCAAATGAAATAATATTTTATTCTACAGGTATATATGTAGGTATGATAATTTTACATACATATTTGCAAAGCTAATTTATATTTAATAAGTTTTTCAGTAAAAATATAAATAGTAACAAATAAAAGCTAGAAGAATTACCAAATTATCTTTTTAATAACCAGCTGATGAACTTTTTATGTCGTCTAACATTTCCCAAAACAAAAAAATCGTAAAAATATTAACAACGGTACCGGTGAACTTCCTTAAGTGTAATAGTTACTTAATATTACTTCTCTAATAATCTTTTCGTGGTTGCCCTCCCTGCCTCTTTATCACGTGTATGTTCTAGAATTTGTGTTTAGTCATCTATATATTTTTTTTATATAAATATAACAAAATGAAACTGAAAATAACAATCTTGTAAAATAATATTTTTTGCTAACCTACAATATGTTTATACTGTTAGTATTCATTATTTTGCTATAGGAAGGCTGTATTTTAATTAACTTTCTTTTTGAAACGCATTCTCCTGTTGTGTAATGCCTTTTAAACTCTTTTACACCGTTTCAATCTAATTCGTTTCTTCTCCATACAACTTGATTTTGGTCACGGTACGCGCTAATCAAAACACTTGAATTAACCTTTCATAATACTACCGGGATTATCGATTAGTTAATAAATATCTGTCAATTAAATATCTACATATAGTCATATTATTGTATAACACCAAAAGTCATAGACACTTACACATGTATTCGATACAGTCATAAAGCTTTTTATTGCGAGTTTCATGCGCAATAAATTATCATTTCCGCGACGGTATAAATTACTGGAGGCGTCGTAAAATTCGCTAAGTGTTTCCAAAATTTGCTCCCACAGTAAATAATTTTTTTAGGTAGAAAATATTGTCATTGGAAGATCGTTTGTTTCGATTATTTGTAATATGTTGTCATTACAGACACTTATAAGGTAGTATGATTATGTTTATTACAGATATATATTCTGTCGTAGTGGCTTCCCATATTAATTCCCATAGAGAATATTTTTAAAATAATTACGCATGTTTATTAAGTAAAGATACTATTAAATATGAGATATCTTTTTAAATATAGAGAAGAGTGGTGATGGCTGCTCTCCGCTCTCTATAAATAATAAAAAATATTTGGATATTTAAAACCTTATGGGCGCCCAGCAAATGCCAGAACCTTGGCATCACAGCCAAAGTTAAAATTTAAACAAGTAGGTAACATAGTTAGTTAGAAAATAAAGATAACGAGAACTATGAAAATATCATAAAATATAACTGGCATAGTAATTACAATATTAATTGAAAATTGTGAAATTACTTTATCGTCAAATTCGTAACAAATAGGAACTCTGTTAATCCTTCTAATATTTCTGGGCACGCAACCCACCAACTTCCAACCTGATCAAACTTTGTCCTTTTAAATCATACATTTAGAATTGCTTGATCTGATTCACTGAATTTGTGCTTTTTGTTACTCATTATCATAATTACAAGATTGGTTAACATGTTAGTATACTTATACACCACCCGTTTGATGCAATGCAAATCGTCGCATGCTACGTTAAACGTAAACATGTTCATTCATACGTTAACGTATATACCTACTGGGTATACTTCTATAGGTTAAATTTTTTTGTTATCACGATTCTCAATGGAGAGACACTATAAACCAAACTATTGACCAACAGTATATTATATCAGTAATAAAACAACTGGGTTCATACTTGTTACAACACCTGTATACGCATATACAGGTGTTGTAACAAGTATGAACACAATATGAAGATATCGTACGAATTAGAAGAATTGATGCAAGACTACGAACAAACCAACAGGATCGTTCGACTTTCGATTTGGACAAGTTTTGTTTGTAAGACATGGTCTTATGTATGAGTATGAGAAATAATTACGGGAGCCTCTTAACATAATATATTATCGTATTACTATAACATACTTCCTGGTATATACCTATGTACGGGTACGTTTATTCTTACTGGTGTTAAGCTATAACATATTTTTACGTCATAAACTGGCTGTAACGTTTGATTAATCACTTACGCTTTCTGGACCACACACCAACTTTCCTAAAACAACCCATATATCCCTTCTTAATCAACTACTCTAATCGTTGCTTTTATCACGTAGCGCAATAATTTATTTCTTTTTATTTCTCATTCATTTTTTTTTCTTTTAACAAAACATACAACTTTGTTTTTTCCGTATTTGTCACATTTTATACTAGACCCTAGTTTTACGGGGGCTGTGAATGCTCTGTAAACAATGAACTAAACAAATTCGTTACATATTATTTTTCAAACGGATTGGGGGCGAACTCACAACCAATCATGTTTAAAATGAGACACTGTCCCACTGTACCAATGTAACCACATACCACATACATACATACTTCTGTAAATACCACATACCTTAGGTATTTATAAAGGTATATTTATATATAATTTTCCCTTGTTTTTAGTTAAGTCTTTTAGAATCTTATATCTCTAAAACAAAGTAAATAATGCTTTTTTGAATAAATATAAATTTTTCACAAAGTAGTCATATTTAGGAAAACGAAAAGCATGGTAAAATATGACAAATTTTACTAATACATGTAAAAGCTCTCCCTTAAATGACTCTAAGCAAAAAAAGGTATTTTATAGCTTTATATTTTGCTCATTCATTTGCGATAGTATAAATTTAAAAAAAATATTATTATTTAAATTGCTATGTTCTAGCAATTGTAATTGTTAAAGCTACAGCCACTTGCCAACAAAAGTAGCTAACGTAGAATATGTTCGTAATACTTGTAAAAGTTCTATAAACATATTTAGTATATCTATTTCCGGAACGATTATCAAGTTATGCAGTCCGAATTTAGGGTAAATAAACCAAGATCTAAGTCTTAATTTCTTTTCATCTTCATTTATTATATCTTTTGGATTGCGCACGCATCAAGTTGTCACGCATCAAGTTGGACTAAGAGAAGCATTAATGTTTTAAACCTAAAATTTCTAATTTAAAATTATATTTGTAATAAGTGAATATCTGTAGCTTTCTTAATCAGAAAATTTTAACTATATATGTACCTCTATAATCTTTTTTAAAGTTCTAAGCAATTTTAAATGAAAACTAAAGTGACGCGCACGAACAACGCTCTCCTATAAAATTAGCTATTTTCCTGTAAAAATCTAGGCCACACGAAATTCAACCCACATTTCAGTCGTTTCAATTTTTAGGATGAACTGCTATTAATACTGTTTTCTTTCCCTCGTGATTTTCAGCACGTTGCAAAGCCATAAGTCAGGACAGGCATTCAGGCGAACATTTCCAAGAAATTAATAACGTTTGCGACTCGATCAGAATCACTGAAGCCTTATTCTTTCATTTGTATTTTGCTTGAGGGATCTTTTTTAGGAGCTTTTTACGTTTGAACTTTTAGGAGTTACTGATTTTCCAAATATTAAGTGTTAAATATCAATAATCTAACCGGTTTTTTGTAATAATAAGATATTTCCCGGAGAAATGTACTCTACTAGAGACTATTCATTTTTACGAAATTCCCATTGAGATTATATAAAAACTAGGCCTTACAGGATTAACTTTTAACTTTAAATTAATGGATAAACGTGATACTTATACAGCAATTCAAAATCAATAAATAACCATAGCAAGTTGACATTATAATCATAAAATAATTATTTTATTGTGTTATCTCTCCGTTACTTGCTAACCAGTTACCACAAGACTATAGCATGTATCGACAATTATTATAATAAGTCTTCGTTAATATCTAGGCACAAATTAGTAGCAAAAAGAGACTTGATTGCATCATAGCTATAAGCAATGTGTGTTAAGTTAGCCTGACAGCACATTCATGAACGGTAAAGATTTCAACTGTCAAACAATGAGCCCCTTAATTTCACATTCAATGTTCGGGATTTTTCCCTGTCTTTTATTTTTTGTCGCCTTCTGCGTTTGACGTAAAAACCTGCCTTTTCACGTCCCCTTCAAAAAATATTTTTCTATCACGCGATTCTGTTGTGTTGAAAATTTTGTTTTGTATTTCGTTTTTACTATTATATTGTGTTTACTATTATAATGTTAAAATTCCTGTAATGAAATTGCTGTTTCCATTTAAGCAAACAATATATGAATATTGGCAAATTAAAGTTTAAATGTTTAACCAAATTTACTCATACCATGAATAGAACAGCTATATACACATCTATTATTGTAAGTTTTAAAAAATTTATGAAGTTTAAAAAACAATCATGTTTATCTAACAAATGGTACGGACATGCGTCTGTATTGTATGAATTTGAAAATAATAATAAAAAAGCAATTATTATTTTACGTAAAGTAATTGAAGATAAGTAAGAAATAATAATTTCAGAGCATTATTTAAGGGTACAAACAAATGCACTCAATAGATAGGTATATCACATACGAAGTACATTTTTCCATAGATACAAAATAAATATAAATTTATTATATTATTACAGTACACAAGACAATAACATCGTGTCGTACACTATAAAAGGTCTCAACGCGTTTCTAAAGGTTGTTGATTAAAAAGCCGCCATTCACATATTCATAGATGAAAAGACATAGACAATGTGGAAAAAAATTCTAACTTCAAAACGGGGAAACAGCTCTTCTACAACAATGTATGTTTATGCTTATATGAAATCTACCAATGAAGCTTGTATAATACAAAGAGGTACTTTCACATTGTTTTCACACGAAGACTTTCAAATTCTTATTCCGTTTTTTAGCTGCTGCGTGTCATTTATATAAACCTTAGTACCTACATATTTTGAGGCCGTCGAGACATAGTGGCTGTGTCTGACTGTAAAAGACCTCGTTTAAGTAAGGGTTGGTAAAGCAAAGTGCAGGGTTGAGTCGACGCCACTTATCACGCAGCGTCTCTAAAACGAACAACGGAGTGTCCAGCCACTAGGTTCTCTATAACCGTTAAGCTATGAAAAAGTTAGTATAGCTATTTACTACATATATAAAATTATATTATAAACTAACATGTGTAACTGAGCTCTGTTTTATATGGGCAAAAATGTTTTGTACAAAACGTATTCACACGTCAACGTTAACATAAAGAACTTAGTAAGAAATCACTTCACATTAACTTCTTTTCTATTAAATCAAGACAAACATCTATATTGGCGATGATTGATGACACAAGTAATGGACCGAGAAGAAAATAACAGCGTCATGATTAGTAAACATGTTGTGCCGTTTATACTCGTATATTGTTTTGTCTTATTGAATATAGTAATATTTTATATTTAAACGCCATTCAAGTACAGGAGCTAGGTGTTGTAACAGTTACACGTTCAAATTTTTGTCATGGGTATAGTACATTACAAAAAATGATTAATGCAGTGGCTTTAAATAAAACGTGACATTGAATTTAATTATTATATTAAAATGTAACGCCGTTTTTCTCTTTAATGTTGCTTCACGCTTCCCGTAATTAGCAGGCAGAGTAGCTTTGTTCAGTTCTTAGTTCTGCTCTTCCCTTTATTCCGAAATCGGGAGTGGAAGCGTGGCAAAGCAAGAAGGAATCCAACCTACAACATTTGGATCTTCACTACGCTACGATGGCACGATGGATCTTTTAGAAATACCATAATTATATATAATAATATAATTTCTTTATTGCATAAAAAATATATATCTCTTATTTATTATAAAAAATGTGCAGCACAACAACAAAAGTACCTATCTATACCTACGTATAAATCGTAAAATACCATTTCCTTATATTGGCGTCAGTAAAGATATTAACATAAAACATTTATAACGAAGAATTTAGACCGTTCATTAAAAACATTAGCCCTCCCTTAGTTGTTTCGTGAGCAATTTGTATTCGCGAAGTTATTTTTGAAGTTTAATTGCGAAACTGTGAAAGACCTATAATTATGATCATAAAATTGCTGAAATGTTAATATTCAATGTTATTATAACAAAATACTGCATAACCATTTGAAGAACAGTAAAATTAGATTGCAGACTTTATGCTCATTTCAAATTAAAAGGTTTATTATTCGCGTTTGTTGTTTGTGAACAATATTATAAAAGTTGTCTGTGAGTTTTAAGGTTGTAGCTCGGTTACAACGTGTCTGGATGTACATATGTGATTGTTGAGAATTCGTACTTCAATTAATGAATTTGATGAATACAAAGGATATTTTAAGTAACCAATTTACTGAGACTTGTTACTGATAGAGAGATATAAGTCACCTTTGTACAAGATAAAATCATAATACATAGCAAGAGATTAAACATTTTAATTATTTTAAAGTAGAGATAATAAAAAAAAAACAATAACGAAATTATAATTATTATTGATATATACTTATTTATTTATTTTTATTTGCTGCACGCTGTATGCCGTACATGGTAGGCAGAGGGAACCTAGTGTTAAGACACTTCGTTCCTCCTTTTCCACCTTTCGAGGCATTGCAGTTGAGTGGTGGAGTTCTACACCGCATTTTGCCTTGTTTCCAGAGCAAAGAAAATGGAAATAATTTATTCTCTCTGAGTGGGAATCGAACCTACAACTGTCGACGACAGTCAGGAACTGTGCCTCTGCGCCAAGACTGCGTTGAGGCAGAGCGTCTGACTGTAAATATACTTATTGACCTATTTAATATTCGAGTTAGTGGTAACTTGGCGTTTCTTCAAAAGATTTTTGACCTTTTACTAACAATAAGGTTTGTAGATAACACAAATTTATTAAGTAATTTCGTAAAAAGAAAACCTTATTTAAGTACCTACTAATAGCATATTTTCATGATAAGCCCAAATACAATTGAATCCACAATAGGTAGATCATCAAAAACGTACGTGACTTAAACGACTCGTCTCATATTAAGTAAACAGAACTGTAGGTGAAACAAATTAATTTCTCAGCTATGTATTGTGTACAGCGCACAGTACGTATATACGTGTTTAGTATATTTTTTTCATCTACTTATATGAACTATGAAGAACTATAATTCAGATACGAGTACCTACGTTAGGCCATTGCTTACAATAACACGTTCAAAACTCAGTCTAAGAAATGTCTACATTAAAAACATTTTCTCTTAGTCTTTGGTCTGGTTAGGTAACATATAATATTCAGTCACTAAATATCTTTATTACGATCCTCTGTTATATAGTGTAGTTAACGTTTTATTTTACATAAAGCAAGATATAAAGAAACCACTCTGGCAAACCCAATGATAGAAGAAAAGTAGCACTCCGTTCTCCCTTATTTGTTCGCCACTTTCCGATCATTAATATCTATCCAACGTGTTGAATATCGAAATCTATTTCCGTTTCAAAAGTGTCAATTTCGTTTTCATGTAAGTAATTTTTTTATACCAAAATTAATCTTATTATCATTAAAATACTATATAAAACTAAAATAATTAAACAATATATATCATCTACATCAAATTAATCATATTCTACTCGTATAATTCTAGTCTACAAATACCTACCTAAGCATCGTATTACTGCATTAATGGTTTAAACCAAGGGAATTTGCCGTGACATCTGAATATCCTAAGGCAATTAGCCACGACCACAGTAATGGAGTTCCGTTGTACAAGGTATGTATGTTATATATAACATTTTTCAATACTGATTAAGCTGTCGAAAATATATTGAAATTTCTGTGGTTAAAAATAGTAAAATAGTTAATAAAATCAATAATCAAAATCAAAATATTCTTTAAATAGGCTATTGCAGCACTTTCGAATCGTCAATTAACATAAATATCAGTATTGTCAGTTCTTCAAGAAGCTACCACCAGCTCGGAGGGCAGTTCTGCTGTAAAGAGCTGGCGAGAAACTCAACAGTTGCTCTTTATAATGTAAATTTACAATATATTTACAACTGTGGTAAGCCTCCCGAATGAGCATCAACAGTACTTAACTCCACACACTATCAACCGTATAATATTCGTGGATTGAATAATATACTTTCCCTAATAATATGTTTTTTTATCTTGACTTTAAATTGCTCGAAGGGTAAATCTGTAAGTATTTGTCGAATTTTATTATACATGCGTATACCTTGGGACATAAACGATTTATTTACCTTCTGAAGGCGAAAATTAGGTGCTATCAGCCTATTTTTACTCCTTGTATTTATACCGTGCTTATCACTGTTCTTTAGGTAATTGTTTATATTTTAACGTACAAACAAAATATTATTGTAGATGTATTGTGACGCAATACTAAATTATTAGCGGTACACCAGTGAAGAATCTGCGACAGTACACTATTCGCTTCGTCCAAATTATCTTTATTACGGTCTACTTTAAAGATCAAAGAAGTATCATCAGCAAATAATAAAAAAAGGAAGATCGTTTACATATATAAATAGGAAAGGCCCCAAAATCGATCCTTGTGGCACACCCATCCGTAAATAACAACCGGAAGACTTTACATTATTTACAGTATCTTGCCGAATCCTTTTATTGAGATATGAAGCAATAAGTTTACGAGCGTTGTTGTTGACTTCATAATAACTAAGTTTGAGTAATAACGTATCGTGATCTACGCAGTCAAAAGTCTTAGACAAATCATAAAATATTCCGATTGCGTTCTGTAACCTCTCCCAGGCATCGTATATGTGTTTAAGGAGCGCAACTCCCGCATCTACCATAGATCTACCCCTAGTAAAAACATACTGCGCATTATGAAACATTTCATTCTTGGCAAAATGGCTTGTTAATTGATTCAGAATTATTTTTTCAAAAATTTTGCTCAGTAATGGCAATACAGATACCGGTCTATAGTTGCTCGGGTCATTATTTTTTCTACTTTTAAATAACGGAACTACTTTACTTTTCGTAAGGTCAGGAAAAATACCTTTGTCAACATATTCGTTAAATGTCTTAGCCATCTGAGGTGCAATGTGACATATGATAGAGCTCAGTAGCTTTACAGATATACCCCATAAATGACCAGTATTTTTTTATATTAAGGCTTTTAAAAGTTTTAACAATTTTTTCTGATGTCACATGCTCAAACACTAGTATTACTTTGCAAGAACTGATTTGCAGCTAAAGAAGATGATTTTAATGAGGAAGTAACTTTAACCGGTATTTCAGCAAAGTAATTTTCAAAATGTTTTTAATAAGCAGAGATTAATTTCTTCACAGCACATCCGCTTAAGTAATCTAACAGAGTAGTGGGTTCAAAGCTTTTTATACAAAAGTTTCATTAAAAATGGAAGAGTTTCTTTACTTTCAGTTGGGTTTGACTACTATACTCGTTACTATATTCGTTATATGATAAAATTAATATTTTTAGTATGTGTATTCAAAATTAATATATATATATATATATATATATATATATATATATATATATATATATATATATATATATATATATATATATATATATATATATATATATGTTACTAGCGCATTTTACTCATAGCATTTATTAGTTATCATGCTGCTCGCGAAATTTTCATTATTTATGATTCTGTGTGAGTACAGGTGTGTTCCATCAATTTCCCATAGAAGAGTTATATTAGGGGAACCCTTTTGAGTGGGATAATCTGTTTTCTCATACTATAAATCTTTTTTATATATGTTTGATAACTGAGTAGATTCTAAATATTAGTGGACAACACGGACATAATTGGGTTTAGCTTCCTTTATTTAAATAACAACAAAATAAAATTACAGAAAATCATCACACAAATATTTATTTCGTTGAAAAATAATAAGTCAATTATTTTAAGTAAAATATATTTAAAACAAGGCGAAAATGTAAAATAAACTAAAGGTGTAAAAATGTAAGACAACCTTATCAATTAATGAGCTTATATAAGGTTTTCTGAAATATGTTAATTCGAACACATTTTCCACAAAAATATTTACTTAGGTACACTACTTTAGAGCAATTAATTTAAATTAAGATTTGAATAAAGCAATATTGTATTAAACTATACTGCTTGTCTGTCAATGTCTATAATAAAATATATAAAACCAGTCACACACCGTAAAGGTATTACTTAATGTCTATAGTATAACTTTCATTTTAGTTCATTTAAAGAGCGTATTAATATTTACTTAATTATACATAATATATAATGACAAATTTGTTCAATTGTAACCTCCAAAGGAAAAAAGACTTGGATATAAGAGGTTTATTTAAGAACGAGATGCTTCTAGTTTTATTCTGTCCACATAAAAATCAATACTATAACACGCGACCATGACAATTCAACACAGATATAGATCTCAAAATCAATCCACCTTCATGACTATCAATTTTATTTAACATTGACGTAGTAATTTAAGTTCAATAGAAGCCATAAATTACTTTCACAATATGTATATAAAACAAGTCTGTTCTAATATAAACAGGGCTATCTATACCTACATCTGAAAGCCTCGTATGATAATTAAGTTAGATGATACGAGAACTCCTTTATAGGACATGTGTATTACACATGTGAAACACAATTAGCATTTTAATCGACAGGAAAAAAGAGAATAAAATTCAATTTGCACAATCCAATATAGAGCGATCTTAGTAGACTCAGATCAAGTTAAGCGGTCTAATAAATATGCAGTGAACCAGGCGATAAAAACGATCAATCTACGTCGACATGAATCGCTAACAGTTTATCATAAACATCTTCGAAATAATAGGATGACATCGAAGTAAATGCAACATTCAATTACGTGATGTCTTGCTCATAACTTTGTTTTGACGTTTAAAACTTTTAGTTCTTTACTATTGATGACTTCTATAATATTCGTTGAATTAATTATTTTACTAATATTTTATTTACATGCTTCTATGTGAAATTGTAAATCATATTTACAAGGAACTATACGAATAATGATTTTTGAAAATTAAAAGGTATAACTGGTGATAAGATTGATCATACTGGAGGGAAGTGAATGAAGAAGTTGATGACAGTGGGCGCGGTAAAAGATGTATGCATGAACCGTTTACAAGTATGAAACACCGCCCATATATTATATAACATATTATTTGGTACAATACCTTAATTGTTATTAATAATCATTTTCTAAAATATTTGTATAATATAATATATCCTATACTAATTTTATTAGCGTTCTAAGTAATGTGCGCAACAGAAAATTATATCTACTAAACCCGAGTCTATTCTATCTCATAACATTCCATTAGTTTAGTTGCTTGTTAAGTAATTGCTAGTAATATACATACATTTATACGGTATAATTCATCTCAACGCTATTGAATCTTGACTGTTTGATAATTTTACTAACTATAATTCAAAATAATTGAATAATTGCTTTCAATACTTGGCTACAGTATTATGAATCATATTTAAAGGAAAATTTTTCAAAAAATCTTCAGATATATTAGAGGGTAATACAATTAAAAGTGTTTATACAAAAATGTTAATATTAATGTATGTTATAAACAGAATATATTAATTAATAAATACAAGCCCTGCATGAACAGTTGCTTGAACATGCACAACCATAGGAGGCTTACTTCGAAAACTAACTAAAAACTACTAGAAAACTAGTAAAGTAAATAAATATAAAAATCTCAGTAACGATAATTCATCTAACAAATAACTGAATACTTCATGTAAAATATGATGGGGACATAGGACAGTGTGTTTAAAAAACAAGCCTTTACAAATCTTGGGTTGTTGGAAACAAATCAAAATATCATCTATATTTCATATTGAAAGGCTCTCATTTCACATTTATGTTTCAAAGGCGTAATGTATCAATTTTCAATTATAACGGTTTAAGCATATACAAATTTCAGTAGTATTATATTCATGTAATATTAGCACCTTAATTGATTACAATGAGAGCCGAATTAATGCCTTGTAATCAACCCAAATTGTGTAAAGTTAAACATACTTATCTCACGAGAATTGCTATGCTACAATTATAGCTACAAACTGTTGAATTATGTTGATTCTATTCATATTATTGAATTAATAAAATTGTATAACATTTTATCGCTTTAATTTTAACTAAAGTTAATTCAAAAGATGATATAAGAGTATATCACCAATATGTATATCACCAATTGACAATTGACTTCAATCGGCAAGTGAAATACCTATTATTTCAAGTGAACTCTATTGTGGGCAGCAATTGGCTGTACACGTAATAGTCGTAGGTTTGAACCCAAATCCTGAAAGTAACTGAAACATATAGTAATATCACAAAAATGTAACAAGAATAAATTGAAAATATTTAATTGAATTATACTTTGAAAACATCTGAAATATTTAATCTCTTAAGCAGTTGTTACAAATTTGCATAATAAATAACCATACAAGTGAACTATTTAAATTTATTATTACAATATATTTATATTGTCAATGTCACAGAAATTAACATACGACTCTGTAGTCATCATCCAGACGAAATCCATCAAGAGTGCCATACACGACAGTGTGTCTCACGCTGCGCTCATCCGTCGGGCTAATAAATGTTCTCAAGCCGACATGACGGAATACAATCTGAATTTGGCCATCTGTCACAACGATAAAGAGGTGATTCGCGCACTAACGGCAAGAACTTGACAAATCCCATCCACGTCAAACAACCTAACCGAAAAAAAAAGAAGTAGTATAAACCCAACACCGGAATTGAACTTTGCAAAACCTCCTGGTGGTCACTTTTTCCATGCACAGGGCACGGGCGAAGCTAGTACGTCATAAAACAATAAGAATAAAACGTAGCAGTTTTGGAATATGTCAACATTTATAAGGAATTTTTTTCAACACTTGAGCTATTGCGAAGACAAAACGGCATTGGTTACACCGACACTAAATTATTAAACTCTTCAAGTGGCCTTTATAAAAATGATCTCATTTCAGTGTAATAATAAAGTTATTTAAGTGAAACAAATAAATTAAAATGTACCAACACCTTAGCATTCAAGAAAACATTAATCAAATTCAAAATTTTATATACAAACAAATGTGGTATATCCGCAAAAACCGTATATTAATTTACTAGAGCTTTGTTCACCCCGTAATTAGAAAGGAGGGTGTTAAAGAAATGTCGGTGAGAAACCCTCATTAGCGCGACCCCTGATCTGTCTACGAAATGAACGCTGATTGTTGGAGTTTAGATTTTTTCAGCATAAAGCGGGTAAATTATGTGCATAAAGCTGTAGCTTTTCATTATTTTTCATTACAGGCAATTTAACATGATATTAATCAAATTTAAACAACACGTCGTAACTCTTTATTTCTTATATGGATAATTAAAAGATATCGGTCAAGTGCGAGTAGTACTCGCGCACGGATGGTTCCGTATCTATTTCATGATTGTAGGTATGCCGCTGACGAAATATTTTTATTTCTTATTTTTAGTATTTGTTGTTATAGCGGCGGATATAACGGAAATACATAAATTGTGAAAATTTCAGCTTTCTAGCTATCACGGTTCATGGGATACAGCCTGGTGACAGACAGACAGACAGCCAAGGCTTTTAAGTACGGAACCTTAAAAATAAATATAATTTTGCCTATTATCTTTCTTCCACATTCAAGCCTAGTAAATTCTGAATTCAACGAAATTATTTCTGCCATTTAGCCATTTATGATAACATACTATATTATGTTACAATCTAATAAACTCGATTATTATTCCAAATTTTGTTAAGTAACTAGCTTTTATCTGCGGCTTTGCCTCTCAATCATATTGTTATAACTAAGATTTGTGTATGATACATTACATTACATTACATATACATTTTTGTGGCAAAGAGCTTTTTACCGATACCGAAAACACGCTCCTAAAACCTACTACTAAGACCAAATATTGCATTTAAAATGTTTTATAGACAATGTATATATCAAGCGAGCGAAGCTGCGAACTGGCCACCAGCATTATAATATAAATTAAAGAATTTCTGTATATCACAAAAATAGTTTACGGTAACATCTAAGTATCTGGTACTGCGCAAATTGATTTATGCCAATGCCGCGTCAAATGATAATTGGCCGTCTACAAAACTTGGACAGTTGAAGGCATCTGTTGTGGGTATTACGAAGTTAGACTTCAAGTTTTAATGCATTCTTAAAACTTGATTAATTGGGCGATATTTCATCAAGCTTAAACTATAATAAATTTACTATAAATAATACTGGATTTTCTAATTATACTAACTTATGTCATATAGTTATACCTATAATAATAATTTATTCATCTTCTTCATCTTCACATTGTATCCCGCATGTAGCTGATGATAATCCGTGTTAAGTGAAATTATTTATTTTAAGGCACATTTGTGAATCGAGTCCTATAATACTTTTTGGCTGGTTTTTTAATTGCCAAGTCCAAAAATAAAACAATATTGTAACAATAATTTATCAAATGACAATTTGTCTTGTATATCTTTTATTATAAAGAAACAAAGTTAGTCTGCCCAAGTTTATCATAAATCTTTGAAGGCGTATTATTAAGTGAGCTAAAGGATGCTTTACGTTCTTTCTACTTGTAACTATGGTTGTAAATTTTGAGCGGAGCACGCGATACTATCGTTAAAAGTTTTCATGCAAAGTGAACCGCAAATGATGACATCATGTTTAAAATTTTGTACTTTGTAAAATATCTTTATATTATTACAAATAATGCAACCTAATCATAGAAATCATACAAAATGGAAAATAATGTTCAAAAATGTTCAGCTTCGCTACAAAGTCAGATAACAGAGTATTTTGGCTTGTATAATATAATACAAGTGCTAATCTCAGAAATTATTAGTTCGAAATTATTTTTGTGTCGAACAGTCTCAGTTAAGTCATATAAGAGTAACGTTGCTATATTATCAGCATAGCTTAACATAGCCACGTTTTTTTTTAAATATTAGTTTAGTCTCTAGTGTCTCTAATTAGTTTATTATCTATATATCCTTAAGTGACAGATAATTAAAATACCCTTAGTTTTGTTTTAGTGGATGTTAGAGTAAAGTAGCCAAATTAACTTTTAAGTTTAAACTTAAGATAAGATGGCTGCTGTGGGAAACTATTTAGCAGAACAGTTTAATTAGCTTTTAAATTTAAATATATTTTTCCTAAATAACAAAAAAATAATTTAGGTTTTCTTAGCTATATTTTTAGCTATATTTATTTTTATACCCATACAAAGTCCATAATAATTTTTATCCTTACAAATGTTCCTTATGTTTTTAATTAAATCTTAATGCTAAAGCACGTATTTTGCCAGTTTTCATCCTTTGCCTCCTTTTGACTCACTTTTTTTATAACTCATAATTGTCATTAGTAACTTCTCAAAGCTGTATATTCACAAATATATCAATAAAGGGGAGATTTTAAAGATTATTAATAATAACACATTAAAACGTGGACTAAATCGCTTTACCAACGTTTTTCTTGCTGACTGTGCATAATTAGATTCATGCCAACCTCCCTTTGAATTGAAACAATTCTATGTTCCCCAATCTGCGTCATACTTGATCCAATTTATCCTGCGTTGAACTGTCTCGATTTCCGACTCAATCGAACTCCGTTTGTGTGACGTCATTACGAAACCTTGCGAGGTAATCAATTTTTGTTTGTTTCAACTGTTTGTGCTTTAAATAATATAGTGGCTTATTTTTTAAGTAGTTTTTAATCTCGCCGCGTGGATTGCCTCGCGTGAAAAAATGGAAATAACTGAAAATTATGTATAACACATCACATATTTTAAGTGTCCTAGAATTGTTTCTCGATAAATAGATTTATTCAACACAAAAATATTTTGTTAATTGACAAAGTAGGTTTTGAGATAGCATGATCAACCAAATTTCAGCTTTAGCTATAATATTAAAAGCATAAAAGTACCTATACATTGTAAAGTATTTTGTATATTAATAATATTTTATACATTTACCTAAAAGTGATGCGTAACATGTATTTTTGATACTATACACAGTGGTTATATTTCAATTGGATAAAATAAAATCGTCTGGTCCAATACTTTCTTGGTTTTTTTATATATATAATGTTACCATATTTTGAATAAAATTCTAAACCAATGTAGAATTCAATTATATTAGTAGCTACCTAGGTAAAAATTCGTTTACGTGGACTTTCCCGCCCGGTATCGCTGTAAAGATCATTTGAGGTCAACAGCATTTTGTCATTTAAAAAAAAAATACGTGGACTTTATGACCCTTGACATGGTAATTTTATTTACCACCCGTTGAACCTTGCAGCAGACAGGCAAAGAGCAAATGCTCATGAATGATCTGCGTAAAAAAAGTTTCCAGCTACAAAAAAAAAGAGAATTTTGTGTAAAAACACTACTTTCTCTTATCTTTCTAACTTTCGCTTATCATCCAAATTCAAGACATTGCGTATTTAGTGGTAACTCACTTACCGAATGAAAACAATTCAAAAATATCCTAATCCCTACGTGGAGATCGAACTCACACTTATAGTAATGTCAGTCAAACGACTCCAATTTTCAATTATTTATATTTGACAATTGAAATTGCCCTATATTTATCATTGTTTGCTAAGCATTTATTTATATGCTATTTTATGCTATTAGGTTGGGCTATCATGGTTATTCATCACATGTGCCAGATCTTAAATTGAAGTATGTCAACGGAAAATGCCACCACGCTCATGGAAAACTACTGGAAAGTGTTCAAAATGTCGGGTTTCCAAAAACAATGTCAATATTCCCGATAAATCTGGTTTAACCGTTTTATTTAATATGTGTAAATTGCAAAAATCAAAGATCTTGTAATGTCGGTTAATTTTTGTTCTCCTATGGATGTCATAATTTCTGATTTTATTACGTAGAAAACACCCAACATTGCTTTGCCCATTGCCCACTGTGTGACTGTGAGCCTATGATACACATAGTTAGCGGCAACTCCCGTAAGGCATCACTGGGAACACACACTGAGCAAAGACTGTAGTCTTGAGACACGAAGTAATTTGGACGCGAAAATTCCTGTAATTTCCCGAATGCTACCCATCAGAGCTAGATTCGACTTAAGAATTATTATAAATATGTTAAATTTAAATTTAAGTTTCACTTGCGAATAATAACTTTAAAATGTCAATTTTTAATTTTTCTTACTCAAACTGCATTGGACACCAGTACACCCAGACACCCTATGTGTCGCTTTAAGATATTAACATGCCCTGAATTTGGGCTTATTATTCAGTAGTTAAAAGTAGTCAAAATAATTTTAATTTATCAGATTTAATTTGTTTTTCTACTTTTCAAATTTGAATTAATACATTCCAGACTTTTGTCCTATATTTTTTCGTTATTCACACACAAATCAGCAGTCAGACAGACAAACAAACGGAAAAATTTCGGTTGAGTGATTATTAAGCTTCTGTTATTAACCGCCACAATTCATATGTTTCACACACAGAATTAACTTTCCTATCATTTTATTATATATAGATATGTTTATACTTTTTAACCCTTCTTAGTTAGGTTAGTGATTAAATCTAATTTATCTACAATACTTCTAGATCTGTAACTATAAATAGGAAAGCCTTTTAACATAAATACCAGCACGTAACTCTAACCCTACATGCCGTACTTCAATTTGCTAGCACTTTAATAAAGTGGTATATTTTTTCTAATTAATTTTGCTTATAACGGAAGTCATCGTTAAAATAAGTTACTCAAGCTCAAATTTATATGACGATTTTCAGAAGGGCTTTTAAGCTCTTGACCTGTTTAAGTCTTAATACACTTCAATAAAGCGAGCGGTTGAGGCTGATAATGAAAATCAGAGTAAGATCTTAAGGACTGTGGAGATTTTCTTTTATACAAACTGTGTCCCTTAATTGGTAGTTTTTTTCGTTTTATTTAAAACTGTTGATAATATAAAGAAAAATAAGTTAAAATATATATAGTTCCCCGCATAAAGCAGACGCAAGTTATGCCGGGAAACTAGTATCAAGTCACTTTCCCCTCAAATTTGAGACTTTCTGTGTTGATTAGTGGAAATATATTAATGTTGGAATGTAAGTACAAATTTCATTTATGTTCACATTCATTATTTAGTAAATATAAGCATTATGTAAACAGAAGTAATTTGAATAAACTAGCTTCAAATATCTATCAGCTAAAACAGAAAAAAAAATTTTATGCACCTTCTTTCTTTTCAAATGAGAACCAAAAAAATCAAAACTTGATATCTAATTACGTAGGCACATGCATTTTTTACCGAATTCAGTAACTACTCTCACTTTTGAGGTTCATATAATACCGAGATAAAAGACATCAAATTTTACATGTTCGATTCTGTTCTTCAGTAATAGAGATTCCAGCGTGTCAAATAAAATAACAATTGTTAGGAAACATAAGTCGAGAATAATCAAATTAATCTTCATAAATATGCAATTTTTTTATAATAGACAGCTATAAAACCTTTAATCTTCTATTTTCTCACATAAAATTACAATACATACATACACATATATCGTTAAGGATAAATATAAACCAAACCAACACAAAAACATTAGGCAATAACATACACTTTCTAAGGTCAAGCGAGGGATATCTCCGGACTCCCAAGCCAATAGTTTTTGTTAATGGAATTTGAGAAAATACACATTCAATCCTGTTTCGGGTTAGAACTGTTTTGATATTTGCCATTTTCTTTGCATAATAAATTGAGCTTTTGAAAGCTAAACAAAGTTGAGGGAGGTGATTTCGGTATATTTTGTTATATATATATATATATATATATATATATATATATATATATATATATATATATATATATATATATATATATATATATATATATATATATATATATATATATATATATATATATATATATATATATATATATATATATATATATATATTTATAACTTCCCTTATAGTGAAAAGTATATTTTAAAAAGTAACAGTGTTAAATGTTACATCGTAACAACAAATCATTTATAATCTCGGCTTTACGGCTCGGACATTATTTGCAATTTTCAATGACACTCCTTAATAGTAAAAATCGCATGAAACCTGTTGCGTAGTTTATAAGGTTATGTAAGGAATTAAGAAAAGATATAATTATTAAATTTAGTCCAGCCCTTAGGTGTTATAGTGAATGAGCGTATATTTAATTACAACAAACTATAAAACTAAGAATTTGTACTATTATTATTCGAAAATTCAATAATTAATAATCTGGTAAAAATTGTATTACTATATTTTTATTAGAATTACTATATAAAGAAATTAAATAAGTATTATCCGAATTTCTTTTTCAGGCTCATGAATGGATCGCCAATAGAACTCCCAACTCCCAAGTGTTAGTGTGATTCTCCATGAGATAGTGGTGGCAGTATAACGTTATGACACGTCATGAAACTCTCCTAACTCGCCTGCCCTGTTGTATGCGGTATACGGAGTGAAACTCAACAAGAGATAGGTTGAAATGTATCATCTTTTTTTAGTATCTATACGGTGGCTATTAAGGTTTGTCTTAAAAGAAGACATATCGTACAGCCAAATGAGACGCAAAGTAGTTCCTAACCTAACCTTTTTATCTTACGCCCTTTCTTATAAGTGATTGTTTAAATTGTTACTATTTATATTATTAATTTAAAAGCCAGATATTCATTCACAAAAATTACATGTTACAAATCTGTATATGAAAAAAAAATTTTTACTACTTAATTATAAATTTTAATGTATAGTAATAGCTTACGAGAGGTCTAAAGTGTTGCGTACAGGTTATTCAATCTCCCAATATCCCAATATATTAATATATCCCAATCGAAGTCACAATTGCCGTGTTTTACATTAAGTCACTATGCACGACTATGACTATGACTGCCTAAAATGTATGTATATTCTTTGTTGCACTCAGAAAAAAAATACAAGCACGTAAAATAAAATTATTTCGGCAATGGTGGGCTTATTTCTAAACGAAATCTTTTCCAGCCAATCAGTGGAAGTGAGGACTTTCATACAAATAGCGGGAAGAGACGGTGTAAAAACAAAAAAAAAAAAACAAGACTTAAAAACTAAAATATAAAATAAAACGTGAATTTAAATATTATTAATATTATTACATACATACACACATAATATACACATATACAAAAATATACCATACATATATATGTATGATGATCAAAAACAATTTATAATCAAAATCACTATCAATAAAACTAAGTAGTTATATAATTGATCTGAGTCAGCTATGCTACATCACTACGAATTCAGGATAAATCTCCACGGACTTAGCCAACCATCGATCATTTGGGCAATTGCTGTCAATTCTTATCAAACACACGATTTGGCCAATAGCGCCAGTAATGCGCATAGTGAATACAAACGCCAATCCTCTGCCATATAAATGCTTTAATTAGATGGAGCACTTAAGTGAATTTCTCGAAGGAGGATAAGATCCGATCTTATGTTTTATTTATTGTTTAATTAATCTATAAAAATCACTTATAATAGGTACATAAAAAAGTAGAGATTTAATTAGTTATCGATTTTAATATATTATTTCATTTATACATTTTGAATGGACTTCATATTTTTACGGGTCAAACCCATCCCAGTACTTAAATAAAACTAAAATTTTTATTTCAAACTTAAATATTTATAATATAAGTTATCTTATAACATCATAAAACAATTATGCATTTTTGTTGGTGTGAATAGCATTAGTTTGGTTATGGTTTTAGGCAATCAACAAGCGTTCTACAGATTATCCTTAAAAATAGATTAATTAATACCTTATAAAAATATAAATACTAAAATTTATCCTGAGAACATAAAAATGTATTTAAGTCAGAGTCAGTAACGCGTATCTCTGTACTGGAACAACACGAGAGTTTCCTCTGTACGCTTTTTGAGTTACACGAGTGTCTGCTTTTAGATTTCATGAGGAAATTTTATTTAAAAATATTTTTATCAGAGCTACCCATATAGGTATAGGGATGTTATACATTTGAAAGTAAGGACTTGGCAAGATGTTACAATTTTGATCATAAATGCATTTTTAGATTAGTATCTCATTTCAAAGTAGTTTACTAACAAGTTACAGTAACAAGATAAAAAGTAAAATAAAATTGTATCTTATAATCTATCAAATAATATACGTAGTTAATTTTATGTTATATTTACCACTAGGTTAAAGTTTTTTGTTTAGTCAATAATCAAAAAAAATTATAAGCTTTAAGTTAAAATAAATTAGTAGTAATTTCAAAAGTCAAATGGAATTAATGAAGTACCATATATTACATCGAAACAAATGTATAGCGTAATTATAAAGCGCATAACTATTAAAACAAAAATATATTTTTATTCGTACCAGTAGTTCCTGAGATACGCATGTTCAACCTATGGAACTCTTCAGCTTAATGGAATTATTATAGACAAACATAAATTTTCAGGGTAAAAAAATATTTTAGAGAAGCGAACAGACCATACTATAGAGATAGTTATTCGCGTTGTGTATATCATCATGGCTTGCCCTGTATCCTTTCTTTAAAATATACCATAGAAATATTTGTAATGAAGTGGATTTTTTAATAAAGCTTAACATGATGACTGAAGTTTTATAATAAAAACAGTAAAGCTTAAATGAAATTTTACCAGCGCACTTAAAAAGTCTAAAAGACTATCAAAGTGATGATAACAGAATGTTCTCGAAGTTGTTTCAAGAATTTTCCAGTTTTGCGGAATGTTGGCAATTTTCGTCAACGTACAGAGCGAAGAATTCGTACGAATACGTAACAATTTCTTCGCATGTTTTAAGTTTTCTCTTGAGTTAAAGTAACATGTTTGTTAAGTGTTTTATTTGTTTATGTGTGTATTCTATAAATATTACATATTTTTTTATTTAAAATTTATATTACAAAATTAAAAATTTACATATTTTTCTCTAATTTATATAGTATTTGAACATTACTAGTAGCTCGCCCGCGGCTTCGCTCGCTTGAACTGCACTATTATTTATTTATTAGTACAGTGAAATGCATTCGTTCATCATAAATTGTAGCCCATATGATAAATTTATTAAAGTTTAATTTAAATCGGTTCAGTAGGTTTTGCGTTAAACCGGAACAATCATCCATCTTCACAAATTTTCATACTTATAATATTATCACATTTATCGTGTTATATGTATACATGTAGGAACTCATTGCCACCATGCTAAGAGACATATTTTGTCCCACTGCGCATCGATGATCCCCAAATAACGATTCTATATAAATATTTCATTTATGCGCGTGGGAAGCTATCGCTCAAACCACCCACCGAGCCTCAGCTGAATTTAACAAGGCTTCATAATATCAATAAAATTCTTGAACAATATGCACGAGTTAGCCCGAGAAAAACTATTTGACGTGACCGTGATTGACGTGATTGAACTTATGGACTAGTAAAAATACTTAAGAATTTTAATACATATTTATAAAGCCATTATGTTTCTTTTAAAATATTTAATAATAAATTAGGATCGTCGCGTCGTGGCGCAGAGGCACAGCCTCTGCCTGTAAATGTGACGGATTATGGGTTCGATTCCCATTTGGGGAGAATGAAATAAACGCAATGCTTCGAAAGGCGGAAGGCGGGTTTCTTGAGCCTAAAGTTCCCTCTGCCTACCCTACTATGTGCGGTATACAAAAAAGGTGAAGGTAAAAAAAAATAAAGGAATTGTATTTACTTATAAGATTGAAGTAAAAACGTAATTATTCATAAAATCAAAGAATAAAATACGTTGATCCTTCGTTAACCTGAGCATTTTCCAGACAAACGGCGTTCCCAATAGGAAAATATATTCCGCCGGGTGTCCCACGGATTGTGAATAAGAAAAATTTACGTGTCACCAAATGGTTTGATTTGAATCGGTGTCGCTCTAGATGTAAATTGATAGAATTTTTCAAGGGACTTATTTAGCATATTGAGAGAATTGTCGCGTTGCAGTGATGAGCGTGTTCAGCTACGGCTTTAAGAATAATGCTTTTTATTACCGAGCATTTTATTTTTTGCACTTATTATTTAGTTACATTTTTTTATTTCTTATCGTAGAATTTGATTTGCTCTTTTTAAATATATATATATATATATATATATATATATATATATATATATATATATATATATATATATATATATATATATATATATATATATATATATATATATATATATATATATATGTAACTTCTGGACCTCACCTAGAATTATTTCCTCAAAAGTTAAACAACTTTTATAGAGACTCTTAACAAAATGATACTTTAAAACCAGCGCGCTGTACCCGCTTTAATTAGATTACTTACTTCTTGATAGTCTTTATTTATTTTCATATTCCTGTTTAAGATTGTTAAGAGATAAAGCGGTTTATCCTAAACTTTTTTTAAAAACATCGTTCCATCAGAACCGTCAACGCAAATGTCAACCGTCTACTGTACGTTTCAATCTCGTTAGTGTAGTACGTTTGTTGTGGTTAAACAAAGAAAAATTGGTAAACTGTTTCTATATTTATGTTGACATATACAAACTAAATTATAATTTTTAAGAAAATAACTTCAGCCAGCTTCGACCAAAACCTATAGCTAAATAGTAAGAGCGCACATATAAATATGCGTTGATTAAAAATATTTTCTTAATTGAATAATAATAATTTTCAAAAAATAATAATGTTTTTTAAATATTTGGTAGAACAGAGTACCCAAATGGTAAATCCCTATTAGCGTTGTCGAATGCAACTAGCGAAATCCGTCCTAATCCGTCATTAATTTCATATTCAACGAATTACGAATGCTTTTGGGTTCCGTGGTTCCATTTATTATGGACAAGTTAATCCGGACTTAGGCTCTTTTCGAGTACATTTCGTACTAGCATTTACCGAGCGCCGTTTCAAGGACCGTATGCCAAAAGACAGCTAAGTCACTAGGTAAACCAATATTTAAAACGAATAACAAGTACAAAAAGTTTCAATTATGGCACCAATTCTTAAGAATGTTCTAAAAAATTATACGCTAATGAAATCCCTTCAATAATCATAGACAGTCATTTCAATCGATTAATTCATTTCAATCAGCTAGACAGGATAGAGACAGGGTAGAGGCCTATCCCAATGACCTTGTAATATCTTTTTATGAACACATAATGGCAAATAAACCAATGATTGATATGCGATCAGTTTCCCACATGCCATAGCAATGATATAATTTAGATTGAAGACGTAAAAAACATGTACCAACAGTAATTTATCTTCGTTGGATTCAAAATGTTAAAATGTAGAAGCTTTTATATCTTATAATGCACTACTACAAAGTATAATTGTAAGTTCATAATAATAGTAAAAAACAAAACAATATACAACCTACACCAACCGTAGCAGCTGTTCATATGAACAGAATAAATGTTTTGTTCATAGACATGCTGTGTTTCGTCTGGAACCATCGGGCTCTATGACCAGCTCGGTGGTAGCATATTATCTATTGATTGTTGGTAAAAGAAATGAAAATTAATGAAGTTAATATAAGTAAGTTAATATAAGCTCCTAATATAAGTACCTTCTATGTATTTGTATGTGTAATTAAGTAAGTATTCTAGTGAAATAGTAAAAATACCTATATTTATAAACAATTCGCTTAGTTACACCTAGCCTAGGTCTAAGTGGCAATTGACAAAGCAAAGAAATGTAAAGACATTAGTTTCTCATGATCAGTATTAATTAATAGTATTATATATTAAGAGAGATGATAAGAAAATAAAATTATTGTAAGTTAAAAAAGTATGGACCAAGAGTGTGTATTGTAGTAATTTAAAACTAATAAAAAAATATAGAAGTTAAGCTTCTTAAGTTTTATAACCCAGTTACACCTCGACCTAACAAGAGCGTATTAAAAATAATAAAGATCAAAATAAATATAACAAAAATATAATAAATTGCTATTAGCAAGCTAGCCTAAAAGAAAATAGCCGTATTGTTACACTTGACTAACGACTACGACTTTATAAACGTATCTGTATAGATTATAGCTTAATTTATGTATATTAATTAGTGATGGGATAGACGATATGTTAACATTTATTACACTCTCTTATACATCTACACTCTGATTTTCACAGACTGTTTTTACGCCATAAATTCAAATTTCGAAAATTTTGTAAATTGAAGCCTTTCGGTACAACACTTTTCACTTCCAATTACGGGTTGTAGAGTCACTTAAAAAAATCAAGTCATCATTAAATAAGTTCCTTTGAATGGCAACATTTGATAAGTTTGCGGCTTCAGTTCGTCTGCAGCCGAGCGCTTATAATTTTAAGCCGCAATGAATAAAACAAAGGAGGATCAAATCGCTTTTATATTAACAAGCGAAACGGAAAATTAATTAAGTGACCCTCATTAACAGAACAAATTCGTTTAAAAACGGCTCAAGTATCACTTGGTTTTAAATTAAAACGCGTAAACCAAAATCGAATTAATGAGAGATTTATTATAATAACTAAACGAAAGTTGTAGCGAAATTCAAATATTTGATTTCCACTCCTATAATAAACAGCATTGAGACCATCGTGGCTAAGTGGAACAGCGCCTGACCTAGAGCTTAGTGTTACGACCTTCCGTTTTCCGCTTTACACCGAATTTGCATGACGGAACACAGCCTCACTATATGTTACCAAACCGAGGCAATGGAAAAATCAATTCTCTTGAGTGGAGATCGAGCCCAAAGCTACTCACCCCACTCCAGCTACATAGCCTCTATAGTCTATACCTTCGAAAGATACCTAATTTACACGGCAGAATTACTGAAAATCATAATTTGTCAAGTCATGTAACAAATAAAGAATTACGTCATACATCAAATGAACATTTATAAGTATATATAAAAATATAAAATGAAATTAAAAACATATAAAAATAATAAACTAAAGTCATACAAGCTTTTCATTACAAAGAAACTAGCGACGTCATGGAGCGTTCGCAGCGGGCTTTTAGACTTTTATCAACTTTATTAGAACACAATATTGGTTTTCTCTTGCACTTAACTATTACATAATATAAAAGAAAAGAAATGTTAATAGTTATTATTATATAAATTCACATTAAGAAAAGTATTTCCTATTGTTCAAGTGGGAAAATGGTGTCGACCTATATTATAAGTAGGTACTATATTTAGTGGTGCCAAATTATTCGACTGTAGGTCGTGGTTGTGGCTTCTTTTCTTTTCACTTCATAAGCACACAGTTTTAATAGTGAAGAAGAAAGATAAAAAGAAGATAAAGAACTTTATCAACAATCCAGTTTGACACTTGATTAGCGCGGTTGAAGTAGATTTCAAGTAGATCGAAGTTAGTCCGATCTTGCTGACAAATGATTTCTCTAAAATGACCAATAAATTACGATGGAGATAATTTATTACTACCTTATCTACATATAGGTGCCGCCCATATTATACAAATATCATGTGAAGATAAGTCATGGTACTAAAATATGGCGTTGAGTTCCGCCATTCAACACGCCATGGCTCTAATTCAAACGAGTAAGAATGAAATTTTTCGGAAAATGCCATGGAATTAGGTAATCTTTATCTTCCATCATGTATTTCGTGTAAAGCATGAAGCAACAGTTTATAATAGGACGAAAAATTTTATTGATATTTTTATTTATTTTCACTAGCCTATAATTTTATATTATTTTTATTTTACTTTTTGTTCACGTTTGTTGACCAAAAATGTAAAATATATAATAATAAAATATTGATAGGTACATTATTTCACTACAGGTCACTATTATTTTCTATATTTTTTTTTAAACTTGTACAGTGCCATCTATGTGACACAAAAGATACTAAGTCTATCCTTCTCACCGATACAGTCCATTTTAAAATTGCCTAGTGGATCTTTTCAGTACCATGTAACTACCTAGTTCAATATTATTTCCATAGATGGCGTTGGTTAAAAACTAAAAATAAACAGACTTCCCTTAAGTACAACATTAATTAAAAAGCAACATTATATATAATAAAAAAAGATTATTGTTTAAATATTATATACTTGTCTCATATGTTTTAGAAAATGTTTAAGTTTAAATTAAGTCATTAATATATATCAAACAAATTATTATTGCACAAAATAATTTATACAATCAGTAAAATTACCTGTATTATATCGACGTTAACCACACTTCCCTCCCAGAAATCATCTATGTTTTCTGGATAATCACATTCCTTGGCAGGATCAGGACTCAACGCAGGGGTTCTTGTTTTAAACACAAATATAAGTCCTCCATCTTCCTCCTCTGGCCTCCAAGCTCCACACATAGTTGCTATAGTCCTTTTATCCCCATTTATATTTTCACTATCACTTAATTTCAATTTTTTTACTGGATTTTCTTCCAAATCTGAGTCACTTTTAATTTTAGCACATACACTTTCCATTTTGATGCAATTAACAAATTTGGAAATTCTATAAGTTATTGGAACTGAGAATTTGGTTATTAATTTGCACTTAATATTCAATAAATATGATATATAATGGCTCATCAGAAATATATTTAATTGAAATTGTTGTGAAAAGCTTGTTAATATTTTATTTAATTAATAAAACTGTTAAATTTTATTTATTATACCATTAATAAACATTATACATAACTATGTTATAAAATATTTTAAATTATATACCTAATAAATAATTAATATTTATAAGTAAATTTAAATTTAAATACTGCTTTGTTTATTTTTGTTAGCACCGGCCAGGTAAATCAAAGAGAACCACTTTTAGCAACATTTTAGCACATATCATTTAAACACATTAATATATTTGATGTTTAAGTATATAAAGTAAATATTCTTAAATAATTATGAAATATGTTTAAATACAAACATTCTTAGGTTATTTTGACGCAATACCGCGCGTTATTTTCCGTCAAATACTAGAAGTCAAAATAGTATGACGTCACAATATTTTATTGCCACCTATAAAAATTCCACCTTATTTGTTTGATAAAGAATTATTTCGATAATTTCTATAAATATTATAAAGAAATAAAATATAAACAATTAAATATTTTAAATTGTACCTACATTTTTTTAGTTTACAATAGGAATATTTTTTCGATATTTATTTTATTCCGAATAGATGGCGTTAACAACGTCATATTCGCTGCAGTTAGTCGTTTAACGTTCGTCTTATTGCTTTTTATTGGTTTTATTTAATTTTTACATTTTATGGATTCAATTAATTTCTTTTAAATTATATTATTGGTTTATTTGGTTTGTTATAAATAAATATGTCGAGTAGTTATTGCCGGAGCCGTAGCGTTAACAATGTATATCCGCAAATAAGGATCTGAATACGTATATGTGGTGCCAAGATCTGCAGATACAGATACTAATCCTAACTTTGTTACTTGCCAAATTTAATATAAGTAAGAGCGATCTTAACAGAATTCAATAGTTATTACTGCTTCATATTTCCTATATACCTTTATCGTTTGTTTATTGTTAAGCTAGGGCCCCGACTGCAGCTTCGCCTGCTTCAACTGTACTATTATTTATTAATTGGCAAAGTGAATTTTAATATTATTTGAATAGTATATAGGTACTATTCTGATGTTTACGCTATATTACTGCTAAGTTTCTTTAAATCTATTCAGTAGTTCTTGCCTGCAACTGGAACAAACGTACATTCTCACAAGCTTTCACATTAATAAAATTAGTAAGATATATTGAAAATCTATTAGGTACATGTTAACTAGTAACCCTACTAAACAACATTTTGCTCTGGGAAAAAGATCGAAAAACGGAAGAAATGTTTCTACATACAAACTAACATTAGCTCCTGTCGTTTGAAAGGAGGACTGGTTTATTTTCATAACGACGATGTTCGGGACAAAATAAAAAAAAAATAAAATAAAAGATTAAAAGTAAAAAGTCCGTCACGGATACGGATAGGGATACAAATATTTCATCTTAGAATATTCGCGGACAGAGGCGGCCTATCGCTTAATCAGGCAGTGACTTCCAACCTTACCTAGTTATGTGAGGAACTAGAAAATATGATACCAACACTCAACTATTAAGGACGTGCATTATTTGTTGCAATTTATCATATATAACAATTTTAATATTTAGGTACATTGTCATTTGAATTTTTTTAACAATAACTATAAGTACTGCTTCCTCCGAAAAGAGTTTTTTTTTTAAATTAAAACTAATAAAAAAACTATCATCTAAGATAAATTACGAACCAATCATTAAGAAATTCAGTGAAACTAAAGGCAGATAATTAATTGGTGTTTCTTTTATAATTTTTCATCATTTAAAAAATATAAGGTCATTTGTTTTATATTACTTTATAAACCCTTTTCTTTGCACAATCAAAGGGCCTTGCGATGTACCTTGCGCACATTAAATTTAGAACTTGCGCCTCCACTGTTCGTGGATATTATCCATAATAAATATATCTATGAAATGTTTTTACGTACACGACGAGTTTTCTTCAACGCTTTAGCATATGGCTGTACAAACGACCGGGTTAAATATATAAGCGATTCATCTATTTTCAATGGAAATGCTCTATGTTTTTGTTGAGAGCAACCTTTTACTTTTGCTGATTGTGTTGTGAAACCATTTTGTCAGGATGAAAGACAAATTTTATGTCGAGTTTGAAACACTTCCCGTTTTCAATTTCAAAGTTGAATAGGGTGGGTAGTTTCTGATAGCAAGATAACGTTTATATTATCTAAGATAGTATATAATTTTGCAGTCTTTGTTATTTAGTTAGGCTATTGAAAAAGGTCATCAATATTTTTCTAATATATTTGTCACAGTATTTGATATTCATGTATTGTCTTCGATGAGATAAATGATTGTTTTGTATTACACTGTTTAATACAAATTTTATTTGTTAACGTTATGTTTCTTGTATTTGGTGAATTAATAATTAAAACTGTGATTAAAATATGTCATTCATTTCCTTTATACAAGATATACTTGTTCAGTCGCCATATTTTAAAGAACTGAACTTATTGAGTAATTTTTCACAAACTTCTTTTTTGGTTACTTTGTGAAATATACACTTTACCAATACTAATATAGTATTTGTTTTGGCTTCACGGCTTATCCCGCAAACAGCCAAGTAGAGAGCTTGGTGTCAAGATCTCCGCTCTCCGCTTTCAGCCAGAATTTGCGACCACTTGTTGAGTGGCGCAATTGAACGTCGCGCTTTGTCCTTTGTGTTCTGTGATTTATTCCTTTCAATGGGGATCGAATACCACCATCGTCAATATGGTAAGTTATTTAAATGAAATGTATATATAAAATCAAGTTCAACGCTAGTTAAATGTAAAGAAATAACATAAGAACCGCAATAAAGCTGTGAAGCTGTGCGTTCCGCCACGTCATCGGCGCTTAGACACTTCAGCTGCTGTATTCCCACAGATACAGATTGTGGCCGTGACCAAGCGTTTTCTTTGCTTATTTATTTAGTTAAAGACATTAAAACAAATACGTTTCATATTTATACATATATACATAAACATATACATTATACATATATACATTATACATATATACATATACATTATACATATAAATATAACTCTATATGTTGTGTTCATTTACCTAGTTACAAACGACAGCAGAGAATTATGATATTTAAAAAAAAGTGACGCTTGACTAAAGTTCTGTCCTTCACTAAAATATTTCTGTCATTTTTTTGTTTTTTTTTTTAGCTTCACGCTGTATCCCGCACATTACAGGATAGGCAGAGGAAACCATAGGCAGAAGGAACCATGTGTTAAGACACTCTGTTCCCCACTTTCCGTCTTTCGGGACATTTCGTTTTGAATAGCAAAAATCAAGACCGCGCTTTGCCTTGTTGCCAGAGCGAGTGAGAATCGAACCCACAAACCACCGCGTTTACAGGCAGACTCTGTGCCTCTATACCACGACGGTCTTCTTTGAATGAATTAAATAAAATAGGGTCATAAAAGGAATATTTTGGACCGCCATGTGCACTTAGGTATATGAAACACAAATATCATTAACACATAATATACCTACTCGTATTGTCTTCAGCGTCCACTCACTCGATTGTCCGTAATCACTCAAACAACGTCTGTAAAGTATCAACTAAATGATCCGCTGACGTGACAAATGGAGACACCTTAGAAGATGTTTATGAATGGCTATGAGAAATGCGTTGTGGAGCTATTATTTTATGTACGCAATATATATATATATATATATATATATATATATATATATATATATATATATATATATATATATATATATATATATATATATATATATATATATATATATATATATATATATATATATATATATATATATATAATGTGTAAGTAATATGAAAATATCTGTTTTTTTCAGTTTCACACTATTTATCGCGCTTATTGCAACACATCGTGTGAAATAAAACCAAATAGCAGTTAAGTATAAAATATGTATACGTACGTAAAGCCTATATTAAATATATAATTAAAATAGAAAAAGTGATATAAATTATTATAATAATATTTTTCGCCCTTCTCAGTGCTCAAAAACACAAGAATCGCGTGTTCACGGAATGATAGTAGGAAAGTTGTATTAGCGTTGGTTTTTCCTCCTCATATGTCATATACAATCCCGCTCCCAAGAGTAAATGCAGGACATAATATTCTGTTTATATAGTTTTTATTTTTATCACTTCGTATAGTTGAGGAACGGTGGATGCTTAAAGCAGTAAAGTATTTTTTTTTAATACGTAGAGAACATTATTAGATGACTTAGATTGAATTATATATTATACTGTTAATATACTTGTTGTTGAATATGTATTATTATATATACTTTATAGTACAAAAATATAGCATAGCAGGTAATTATGTTTGATATTTAGTTAATAAAAATGGGGCTGGTTAATATTTTGGTAAATCTTCTATACATTGGGTTAATTGATAATCTTACGGTTTAAATAGTAATAGCTAGGTTTAAACTTCCAGTAGGAAATCAAACCAAGTACAAGTTCAAAATATGTTTTTAAGTTAATTAGATATTGTCCACACTAAGTCACAAACATGATAATAGAGTATAAATTTCTGAAAGTATATATATTTTTTATTTTTAGTCTGTATGCAACAGAAAGCAAATTAGGTAGAGGGAACCTAGTATTAGGACAATCTCTTCCCCGCTTTTCGCCTTTCGCGCGCTTTGTCTTGTTAACAAAGTGAAGAAAATGAAAATTAATTAATTTTCCCCGAGTGGGAATCGAACCCACAACATTACATTTAGAGTCAGACGCTGTGCCACTGCGCCACGACTATAATTTTTATTGACCCTTAAGGAAGAATCCTCAACGTGAATTAATAATTTCTTATTAATTTTGGGTGTTAAATAACGATCTCTTAATAGCTAATTTATTTCAATCTCAAGTAGACAGATTTTAATGGAACGTTAATCTTGTCACGTGATACCATAAAATATGGTGTGGTGTACAATATACAGCAACATAGTTTGAAAAGGATATTATGGAGAAATTTATCATATTGTGTATATATATATATATATATATATATATATATATATATATATATATATATATATATATATATATATATATATATATATATATGTATATATATATATATATATATATATATATATATATATATATATATATATATATATATATATATATATATATATATATATATAGAGATAATCTTGGTTTCAGAAACAAATAGCTTATTTAGTTTAGCTTAAACTAATCTGTAGGCAACTTCCAGCGTGTCCGTCAAAATTAGCGTCCGTCGTAACTATCGGGCCGGGTGCCCACCTCGACCATTAATTAGTTGCCACATGAGCGGCACTAGGGTTAAGCGTGTTTCCATTTTCTCATAACTCGTATTAAAAGAAATGACGTGTCGTCATGTACTTAAATTCAGTATATACTTAATATAATCCAGTACATCAAAAATAAAGGTGTATTACATTATAATATTGTTTTTTTTATAGGTCTGTAAAAAATATTTCATATTACTCATTAAATATATACAAGGATACATTTTTAAATTATACATTAATATATAATTATATATTAAAGAGCATTTTTATCATCCTGCATATAGCAAGGTTGACAAAAAAATACGAAGCTGACGGGGCACTTATTTTGGCAATAAATTAGAACTAATAGTAAATGCAAAGGAAAAAATTTACATTTTTAGTTATATTCCAGAAAATAACCATTACAAACTTAGTTACTGTAGTTCGTTTTATTTAAGATGAGTACATACGACCGCAAATTTAAGTTATATGACGAATGATCTAGACTTATAAAATTTGACGAGAAACAAGTAATAAATAAGAATTTATAAGTTTAATACAGAAAGAAACCATTATTGACTTATTTGTAGTTCATTTTATACAAAATTAGTGGATCTGATCGCAAAGTTTGGCAATTTTATAAGTAGTATTTTCTTTAGCAGAATACCTACAATCATGAAATAAGTACGGAACCCTCGGTGCGCGAGTACTACTCGTACTTGACCGATATTTTATTTTGTAAACGTGTGAAATCCTTGTAGCATTGGCAGATATAGAGAACGCTACTTATATGCATGTTGCATACATACACTACAAATTCAGCAAATTCAATTGCAAAAGCAATTAGCATGCAATTTCCAAACCAACAAAATCTCGTAACGTATCTACCTATGGGTATAAGCCATGAAGCATGGGCCATAGACTTTTAATCAATCTGCACGAGCGGCGCGGGATCGCAAAAATGGCGCAGGTTAGTGCCGGCTTAATTAAAACCATAAGGAAAATTGTCCTTCGTATGCTTTTTGCACGTTGTTTTCGGAAGCGTTTTTGGTTGAAATAGTTTAGTGTATTGAGCTTTTTTGTAGTTTTAGGTCATCGGGTAAGATAAACTGTATGTGTAAGCTCGTTTGTTCTTAATTACATATAACTCTTGTAAGTTGCAAAAAAAATAAAAATATTTTCACAAAATTGCATATATTTACAAAACAAGTTAAGACAAGACTACTTCCGTTATTACCGCGTGTTGTAAAACCATTGCGTACTGTAGATCGTATTTCATTGCATCAAAATCATCAGATCAAAATCTAATGCAACGTCTTGGCCAATCAGATAAAGACAATCCCCTAGGTAAGATATAAGCTTATTTAACATTTTATTATTCGAAATCTGGCATCAAACAATATTTATAAACAATATTTTAAATTATCCATTCCACTCAACACTTAATGAATCAAATTCGAGCGAGATGTGAAGAAAAGTAGAGTATCTTAACTTGTTAAATGCGGAATAAAGCGTGAAACTAAAAAGTACATATATATATATATATATATATATATATATATATATATATATATATATATATATATATATATATATATATATATATATATATATATATATATATTATATCTTAATCTTAATATTTATCTATACATATGAAGCTCAGCCGAAATTACGCGACGCTGAAACCTGAGACTAGGAAAAATTCCAACAGGACCAAGGAAAATTTTGAATTGATTTTTGAAAAAAAAAGTTTGATTCTCATTCGTTGAGAACTAATTATTTTTATTTAGTTTGCTCTAGTGACAAGATAAAGCGCAGAGTTGAGTTCCGCCACTGAACAGGTAATGTTCCGAATGGCAAAAAGTGGGGAACGGAGTTTTTTAAGGGTAAGTTTCCTCTGCCTATCCTGCTATGCGCAAGATAAAGCGTGCAGCGATAAAAAATATGCAAGTACAAAATCTTAAAATATATCCTCTTTTAGGATATATCTATTAATTTCATGGTATCTATTAATTTCATAATATTTGTAGTTGTTCAAAAAATTCAAATATTCTTTATTGTACACCAATAAAATATAAAGGATACAATCTGCTCTTAGTATAAAATACTGTACGACACTCTTGTCGTACTCTACTGTACTGTCCTATCCCTAATCGCTAAATGAGCGATCTCTTCCAGGCAAACTTTGGATAGAGAAGTTATAACGAAATGGGAATGTAACAATGTATGAACATCATAATCGTATATACATAGACTCATATACAATTACATACATACATACATACATACATACAAATATATGTAATTCATACATACATAAATACATACATATATACTTATATATATACATATATAATCAATGTGAATTAGCACTACTTAAAGTGTGAGGTAGTATTAATTTAGCCTCTTTTTAAAAGTTTATAATGTTTTGCACTGTCTGATGGTTAATGATAAGGAATTCTATAGGCGGACGTATTTAATAGAGAAGGAATTGGTAAAGAAATCTTGACAGTTAAGTTAAATTTGGAGCGAATTGAGAAATCATGTGTGAAATAAAAATTAAATCGTTCTTTGAGATACGATGGAGAGGTCGGTTTAAAGAGGATGTTATAAAAGAGGCAAAGAACGTGAGTATTCCGGTGAAGTCGAATTGGCAGCCACTTGAGCTTTTTTCGAAACTCGGAGATATGACCGTGCTTGCGAAGTCCAAATACAATATTTTGGAGACGCTCAAGTTTATTTAATTTCTCCTCTTTTAAATCAAGATAGTAGCAGTCATAGTCAAGAATTGGGAGAAGGGGTGAATTGAGAATATGTCTTTGGAACGAAATCAAACTGGGCAAATCCTCAAGAGTACATAGTGCGATAAATAACTGTAATATTAAACGTAACGTATGGAAATGGCCTCCAGTTTAATCTTCGCAACAAATCGTATTCAAATATGTTTACAAAAATTTTATGGTAATTTTATTCCGAGACATAGAGGAGGGAAATTGCATACATGTTCTCTGTATTTAAAGTAATGTATACATATATATATGCCTTTGCAAAGCAGAATCAATAATAATATAGGTTGTGGCTAATTTTGTACTGCAATGAGGAGAAATGTATGTAAGCCACTGAAAAATATATAGGAATATATTAATATGGAGGCCATCATGGGGATGGGCGGTTGTGAGTCCGAAGCATCTCGTGGGAAAAGTTATATTTCACCTCCTTCTCATTTAGTTTATTTAGGTAAGTTATTTCAAAAATAAATGATTTAATAGTTTTTGTAACTTTTTATAGCTCTCAAAATCCTACCCACAACATTTAACTAAAATACAAAACAAAACTAATAACCACGGGGGCTATTCTCATAAAAATAAACACTTACGCAGGTATGACGGGTTAGCGAGTAGCAACGACACCCGCGGGACGGCCCGCCGTTGAATGGCTGATGGCGTATGGCTGAGTTTGGATTGCACACAGTTTTGGAATTGCTTTTAAATATATTGTACGGAGGAGAGCTGAGCTTAGTTTCATCAATATTTTAAAGGGAATTCAAGTTTGTGGGTAAAGTGAGATTGTTTTCTGGCGAAAATATATTTTCTTTAGTAACTTGAATATGGGATTATGTATATATAAGGAAAATGTATTGAAACAGTGCCCTTATGGAACAGTTGGAAAATGTCTTGCTGACTGCGATGATAGTGGGTTTGAAATTCTCTTATAGAATATAAGTATTTAAGTGTACAATAAAAGGTATTGGTTGGTCGGTTTGTTAAAATGTAACACTTAAGTTGGTCACGTACTGAGTGTACTTGAATAGACAATAATAGAAGAAAAAATATAAGTAATTTATTATATCTAATTACTTGTAAAATGTAAACTTATTACTAGTCAATTTTTTATTCGACAGGAGCTTTCGTAACTTGTCTCGACTCGTTGTGTACCAAAATCAAAATATATATAACTATTTCTCCTATTTGAAATTGGAACCTACAACTATAACATTAAACAAATTAACTGTGTAATGGAGTCGTTTTACGACTTTTGCTATTTATAAAAAACATTTCTGTCGAAATGACAAACTTACATACATTTTGGCAACCATAACCGGCGAGAGTAAATTTACTTACTAAAAGCCCAGGTCTAAAGCATTAACTTTAGTGAACCGGTGGTAATGATTTTGACGTTCAAATTTAAAATTCGAAAATTCAAATTCAAATCATTTTATTGAAACTGAATCATGTATTCTTATTTTCAATAATATGATTTGAATTTGAAACTGAATCATGTATTCTTATTTTCAATAATATGATTTGAATTTGAATTTCATATTTTATATATAGCATATTGTAACTTGTCTAAGTTCTTTACAATCCACCCTGGAACACTTACAAATTTTGCTATTTGAATCTCAAAGATTTTGAATTTAAGTTTCTTCAGCCAACCTAACTTTTACTGTAAAAATATGTACCTGTACGTCTTCTTTCACTTCGTGTGAAAAGTACTTTATATATTTCTTAGAATTGCTTCGGTATAGTGGCTACGATTCAATCAATTGATTTTGAGTAACCGAGTATAAAATTAATTATGTAAATTATTTATATGATTTTCCTATAGTTTGATATTTTATTAAGATATTTATAACCTTATTAATAAGGTCTGTTCTTTCTGTCTATAAATTTTTTCTGTACATTTTAAGGTCTAAGCCAAATTCTCATTCTAAATTTGATTACCTATTTAAAAAAATCTTAACCCTCTTCCTCTCCATCTTTCTAGTTCTAAATAAATACTAATATTTGAATACATGGGGCTGTCACGGCGCAACATTATATTGTGTGACTGTAAATATTTTACGGTTGTGGGTTCGGTTCCAGCTCGTAAGGAGTGAAGTAATCTTATTTTCTTGCTCTGGTGACAAGACAAAGCGTAGCATTGGGTATCGCCTCTCAACATGCAATGTCTCCCAAAATCTCATGAAAAGGAGAATCTTCACACTAGATTCTTTTTCTCTAAAGGATACAAACAAAAGTGTGAAACTATTCATTAATTTAATCTAATTTAAAATATCTAAATATAGTCAAAACATTGACTATACCATTAAACAGAATCGATCCCAGTCCTCATGACGTCACACCGTTAATGAGGAAGGAACGAACCTCGACCGGGATGCCAGCAATTAGTGCGATCATAACAAATCCCCGGGAAGCTGGATAATCGAGGACGAAGCGCCAATTATAAAGTACCGCTTCAAGCGTAATTTTGAAATGCAAACTATATACGGCTAGATATTAGTGATTTAAGCCATTTTTTGTTAGGCTAAAAATATAGTTAGTTAAATTGTAGAAATTATATAAAAATATATTTATATGATAAACTAAGTGCATCGTTGTGTAACGCCAGTCAACGCACAGTGTCTCAAATGAATAGAGAAACCAAATATGCTAATGTTCATCATGACAGCTTGTGCTATTATTATTATTTTATTTGTACAAAATATTAAACAATTTATATAAATAAACAATACAATTAAAAAACTGTACAAAAAGCGATCTTGTTGTTTGTAACCATCTCTCTTCTAAATAACCTTTAGGGCGAAAATGAAGAATTAAAATTTTAATAGAGATACTTGGTGAAAGAGCAATAAACGATCGAATCTTCATAAAATATATTGCCGTAGACTAAATATTAAACTAAATATGTTAAACACACACATATTATACTAATCACTATTAAGAATCGGGCAAAATATATATTTAATTTAAATAATAGCTAAGAAAAAAATCACAATTAGTTTTATATTTCTTCAATAATTAATTAAATGTTCTGCTTTAAATAAATTAAGAAAAATATTGAATAATATATTTACAAAGTAACGTTAGAAATAAAGTAAAAGCCTGTATAATATACTTATACGTATATAGTTGTGTAAGTTTCAAGGGAGGTCACTATGCACCTGACGGCAGTAAACCCGCGTTAAGAAATTGCTCTTCGATCTCGAGCCATTGATTAGTGAAAATCTTAAAGAACAACACCTGAGACTCGGATCAAGTGAATTTTAATTCCATATATTGTATAGTATACACAGTAATACAATGTGTTAGTTCCCTATTATACTAAAATATTGTATTAAGGCACTATGTTCTTCACTTTTATGAATTGTCGCAGGAATTATTATATTTTAAATTATTTATTTTTCTCTCACCCAATATTAAATACTGATTTCTGATTAACAATACTTTATATATTAAATATAATTATGTCATAAGCATCTTGTGGAGAATTTAAATATCAATTCTCTCTAAATGTAAATATCAACTTACGCTTTAAGTTATAATGTAAGTAAGAATGTACTATTCATCATAACTGTTTTTTTTTCAAAAATAATAATTTCTAATAATAACTTCGCAGTACTATTAAATAAAATGTGAAAAATTTTGTTGGGTTAGGTCATATAACCTTCCTCAGGTCATTTTTATTAGGTAATTTAAATTCATATAAAAAAGTAGATTTTTTAGTTGTTTCGGACCAATGCAACCATGAAGACTTGGTCTCTTGAAAATTTTCAATTAAGTAAATTACTTGAAACTTGATGTAGAGACGAAGCGAGTTGCGACTACGCTCTGCCGAAATTGAATTACTGTCCGGTTCAGTCTACATACGAGCTTAAATTTCACTATTAAATAAATTCAAAGTAATTTTCAGAACATGTTGTTTATTATGTGTTTTTGAGTTGAAATTAATCAATATAATATACATACGAATAAATAAATGGAAATACATAGTAAGATTTTAAAGCTTTATTAAATAAGCATTAAATATAAAGAAAATAGTAAAAATTAGAAAGTAGCGTAGGAAGGTCCTCCATGAGGCCGACCGACGACCTAATGAAGATCGCCGGAATCCGATGTATGAAGGTGGCCCAGAACAGGTCTGTATGGCGCTCAATATGGTGGCATTTGTCCAGCTATGGACGAATATACAAAACTGATTCTTGCAATCATTAGGAAAATAATTTTTAGAAATCCAATTTACTTATTAGACGTACGGCTTAAATTGGTAACAAATGATGTTTGCAGTACAAAATTAAATTCATATTTATTTCATGTTAATATATCCTCAGCTATAACCGTATTAGGGCCCGTGTTTTCACATAAAACAAAAACTTTTGCACTTTAAAAATAAAGTTTAATTTAGTGGAAATTGTTGTGTTTACGAATCGAGTGTGAGTTTTTGTAACGGTCAAGTTAATTTATATAATTTACAATTTACATATAGGATAAATTATTCATAGAGTACTTATATGCAAAATTTTTATACGAGTATTACCTTATATAACTAAATACCTAGTGCTAAACGTTTTGTTGAGCTGTGTGTAGTGTTGTCAATTTAAAATCATTGTGCATCAGCAGTCAGTGACGTCACTAATTGCACTTTATTTAAAAGAACATAAAACACAGAATGTAAGCTTAGTAAGAGAAATCTAGAGAGCTGATAGACTCGACAATACATGTGCTTTAAATACACAAAAAAACTTGCACCAGAAAGTGGGATTTATTTACACTCCAAATTAAGCCATTATGTGAATATTCTATGACAGCCCGTAATAATCACTCGTTCACATTACAAATTAATAATAGGTACTCTGTCAATCATCTGACGACTCCCTTTTCAGCTCCACCTAGAGCAATTTTTTACGAAAAAAAACAAACAAATTTGAACTCTATCACCAAAGATTAAGAGTGTCTTTTATATTTCTTCTGTTTTACTCTATCGTGCAAGCTAACGACATACTTTTAAGCACTCAGTGTATTAAAATGATAAACGTACGATATCAAGTATGGAAATCTACCAATTTATTATACGATAGGTTGTTATCCTATTAGGTAAACAAAATTTGGGGGTTAATAGAGCCATCTAGGTTATTACGTGTAATATAGGGTAGGGGGTAGAGGGTAGAGGGTAGTTTTGTCACTGGTTTTTAGGACAATTATATTTGTGTTATAGTTAGGACGGTACTTGTACTATTTATAGCTATACTTTATTAAGCTTCCTGTTGGTTTTTTACTATATTTATATGAAATGAAGAATGTATTTTATGATTATTTTATCATGCTATGATACAGAACATAAAAAAATATATATTCATTAATTTTCTATAGATTAAGAACTTTTTATATTAGTTTAATATATATATATATATATATATATATATATATATATATATATATATATATATATATATATATATATATATATATATATATATATATATATATATATATATATATATATATATATATATATATATATATATATATATATATATATATATATATATATATATATATATATATATATCAATATAGCATGCATAATCATACGGTAGGTATGAGTTTGATTTCCACTTGCGATTGTTTTATATTTTTATTATTTCCTTGTTAGATTTCACTCATTAATATTGTAAGTTTCTCATTGTCTCAAATAGAGTATACTAATGTGAAAGATGCCAAAATAAAATCTAATACAAAAAAAATTAAACCGATTATAAAATATTCTACAAGGTATAGCAAAAATATTATAAATAATTACAACCTTTTTTATTACCAAATGTAACCCATTACTTCAAAATGATATTGACTCAAAACAATGTTCATACAAACCATAAAGGAGGCGCGTGCGCTGAAACGGTGCATTATTCAAATATTTACAACGTTATGGGAATGGTATAACGTACATAAAAAAATCTAAAACCAAGCAATAGCTTTTACCATTTTAACTCGATTCGTTTATTGTGTAAGTGAATCGTGGTTGATTTTTTTAGCTTTTTGCGTTATTCCATATTATGTAGATAGTAGATAAGAAAAAAAGTCTACATATACCACAAATTTTATTACGTAATAATGTTAGTACATTTGTTTTTTTTAATAAATTGTTTTAAATAAAAATTGTGCTTTTAATAAGATTGGAAAATCTAGAGTTAATATATTTCTTTATCAACTTACAGATTAGATATAATTTATAGCTGAAAGTTTTAGTTTATATTTTCTAAGCTTTATTCGCATAGCAAAAAAAATTAAAGAAAAGTATATACATACACATATCATTCTCCTATCAATTTTGTCTAAAATTATAAAGACATTTCCAGTGAAAATTCGAAAACTAATTCCAATGTTTCTAAGCTAAAAATTAAAGTCACTACAGTCTCGTAACTGTATAAAAAAACGTTACTAACGTTACGATTGCGTTCAATTGCAAGTTAACAATAAAAACCCATAGTAATCCCATAATGAAGCAATACTGTAAATATAGGCAACTTAAACGGCAATATACCTGGTAGGCAAACATAGAAGTCCGATTTTTAAAGCGAAATGTCCTCCGTCTGTTATTATGGCCAATATATCAAAATATTTTAACTAGTCCTCCATTCCACCCCTATTTGTTCATCAGTGTATCGTGGCTTAGTATTTATTTGCTATACAGTCTATCACAAAAGTTTTGCTTAAAACATTTTAAATCTTTCTCAATTTTCAACTTTATTATTATATAGATTAGTACTATTTGCTGTTGGCATTGTTAAAATATGTTTTAAGTTGTTTGTAGGTTGTGACTTTTAGTGCTCGGTCACGCGCTGTTTCATTTAAAAGCTTACTCATTAAGGGAAGGGTCATTGGCTGTAATAAGCGCTATTAATGATAAATTAAATTTTTGATTTTGATAAATTAGTGAAAACTATACTGATTTATAAACTTTGTTTCTTTTTTATATAAAAATAAAAAAAATATATAATTTGGAAGCAAAACACTATAATATTACTTAGGAACGTATATATAAATATAATAGGTTGAAATTTCGCTCAGAACTATGGTCACATCTGCTTTATCACTAATCGGTAACACATAGCGCGATATTAGTATTATAGATTCCAGAGCCTACGTTCTTTTACTTAGTGCTAGTTAAAATGTAGTTGCATTGAAAAAAAAAAGTGAAACCAATAATTTCACATATTATAGCACATATTGTAAATATTCCAATCTAATTCGATTATGTTAAAAATATCAACAGACTCCTGTCAATGAAAAAAGACTCGGCAAATTTTACGTCTGTATTCATAAATATCATTTAAAAGGCACTTTAAATTTTTTGAAAACTTACAATTATTTCTAGTACTAAATAAATAAATAAATTAGCGTCACGCTGTATCCCGCACATGGCAGGGTGGCAGAAGGGGAACCGCAAGAACCTAGAGTCAAGACACTCCCCGTTTCCCACTTTCCACCTTTGCGGAACTCAACGCCGCGCTTTGCCTTGGTTACATAGCGAAGAAAATGAAAATCATTCATTCTCCCCGAGTGGGAATCGAACCCACAAACCGTCGCGTTTACAGGCAGAGGCTATGCCTCTGCGCCACGCCGATCTAGTACTAATAAAGTATAATAATACTATAAACAACTAACATCCACCTAAACTCCAAAAAAGGGTAATATAACTAACAAACATCTGTCACTTGCAAGCACCAGTCATTAACAGTTCTAATGGGAATTGGAAAACGCGACGAAAATAAAGAAAAAACACAATGTCGTTTATTAAAAGACAAGTAAAACAAAAACTAGAGTGACGTACCCCGGGGAGCACGTAGCCGCAATGTAAATGTATGGAGAGGTTGTTTAATCTAAAAATGTTTAGATTTGGTAAAGCTTTGTGTAGGCTCATATGTACTTACATATATATGTACGTATGTATGTATGTCATGGTTGATGGGACTAGTATAGACATATGTTGTCTTTATTGTTTGCTTCTGAGTTTTGTGTTAAGACACTCAGTTTCTCTCCGCCAGAATTCGAGATATTTTGTGCTGTAGTGCTTGTGCCTGTTCGAGACATTGCCAGGACAGGTCTTGTATCTTGTATACTTGTTTATGTTTGGACTTTGTGCGAAAGTTTGTTATAAGCTTTTTAATATAAATGTGTAACGCTAACGACGCGGGTACACAGTAAAACTCGAATGACTTTTTGATTGCATCTTGAATTATCAGTTTGTATTTAACACTATTACTTAAATAAAATAAAAAATGAAATAAATAGGTAAATTTATTTCCCCAAGTAGGAATCGAAGCCGCTTGAGGCTTCAATTCCACCACAATTACATTCAGATGACGCAGTGAGACAATCCCAGAGTTTCAGTAACTATAAAAAATTACTGCTCGTTAATAAATAATAATACATATACTAATAATCTCAAATTTTATCAAGCTTTAACAATTTCATTGACCATAAAGCTCGTATAGGTTTTAAAACACCGTTTTATTAGTTGATTATTTTTACGATTCCCAAACAAATGTACAAAGCAAGCGTTAAACCGATAAAGTACAAATGAATTTTAGTGGATTTTTAGCGCAACCGTTAACTATGATTAAGTGACCGTTAAACTAATTATCTAATCGGGTATTTTAGGAAATTATAAAAAAGAACTATCGCCCGTAGCATTGGTCGGAAAACAATAAAAATCGTGCCCCCGATGCTTCGTTGATTGAGAAAGATGACTGTTGTGAGAACTTGTTTTATGTGGGCTTTATATTGTGCGATGTTTTAAAAAAAGAAAATTAACTGTAACATTATGTTTTTTTACATAGTTTAGTAGCTTCACGCTGTATCCCGCATAAAGCAGGATAGACATAGGAAAGCTAGTGTTGAGACACTTCATTCTCCGTCTTTCGCTCAATTTTTTATATATTGCGCGTTGAGTATTGGAACTCAACGCCGCGCTTTGTCCTGCTTTCTTAACAATAAAATTAATTCCCCCTAGCTTGAATATGCTACTGAATCTCATACCTTTGTTAATTATTATTTTAAGCAAGCGACGAAGTTTTAAAACCCTTAAAATTTGAACTTACAGGTTTATATTAATACTGACATCTAGATATAAAAAAAAAAACAAATAAAAAAATAAGTTTTAAGTTTTATTTGCCCCGTTCTCCGCTACTGTAGGGTGCATAAAAAGAATATATTACTAAATAATATATATTCACATGCCTTCCGAGGCACATGGCATTTGTAATATTTTTAAACGTATCAGTTGCTTAGGGAACGTCGAAGCTCTCTTTACTATATTGTACAATCGTTTACGTATCGTCACTTATAAAGGGCATACATCGTCTGAGTCACTCATTAGACGCAAGCTGTGCTTTAATCAGTAGAACAACATGTAATTAGCCGATATAGAGCAACTGTGGAGTTGGTGACGTCGACAATGAATTGATAAATAATGAGCTATTCTATTCTTAGCCCAAGTACTTTAGTTTACAATAACTTAACAGATGTTTTAACGTTTTATCAATTAATTAATTTCAATATAATTTTGTATGGATTTGAATTGTCTCAATTTCTTCGTCACAAAACGCTTTTATTATTCTCTTTTTTAGCTTTAAGCTCTATATAGTATGGTAGGCAAAGGGAACCTAGTGCTTAAAGTTCTTTCCATTTTCTGCTCAATATTTGTGTTTTGATTGGTGGTACTCAATGCCGCGTTCAGTCTTCTTACCAAAACCAGATAATGAAATTCTTTATGTTTCGATTGGGAAACCAACCCACAAAGTGTACAGTAAGATGCTGTGCCGCAGTGCCATGACGACCTTCTATTTACTGTCATAATATCCATAATGTGTGAGTCGATTACCTAATCATATATTCCCAATGTACATATTGTACAAATGTTGCTTTAAAACTGTACTGTACTTATGTGATTAACCAAATAAATAAATTAATTCCAGTTAACTAACATTATCACAGTCTTTTGATAAAAGAATGACACCATCGGATTTTGACTCCTTATATATTTTAATTAATGAAGCGTAATGTGTTTAAAATACAAAAAGCGCGAAAAAAACTGAATAGAGCATGATAATAATATTTTCTTGGCTTTCCTGGGAGAGAAATCAATGCTATAAGTATATATTATAGCTTAATCGACTTTGAGCACGCGTCAAAATTTTCAAGGCACATCAGGCGGCAAAAAGTGGACCAATTATTAATAGACAGATAGATATAGGAAAAGCTAACAAAAGCTTGTTAAAACCGAGCTATAAGTGGCTTCTATATAACACAACACAATTACACAATATTTAACAACTAAAGTATAAAACAAACATGCCTCCCGGAGCTTTAACGAAATCTGTCACTAAGACAAAGGGTGAACGCACGGACGGACAAAAAACAAACCCGCATGTCATTATACTTACTTTACTGATTACGCGTTAATTATACCGTCAGATTGTTGATGAAGCGATCGTAAAGATCATTTTCATTATAGATATGAATGTGAATATGGATTCGTGAGCGGGCGGGGTGTTTTAATTGACAAGCGGATGAACTTGTTAACTTGCATTTGTTATATTTAATGGAACTGGAGAATATAACGTAAAATATCCTTTTTTTCCCGTTCCTCTTGGAATTTCGGAAAATCTTCTCCTAGTACTCTACACTAATAAAAAAATTTGGTTTCGACGCTTCTAAATTCGTACATACTGAACGTAGTCTATACGTCTATATCCACTTTCTTTTTACTAAATAACATAATTCATGTTAACTTATGGATCTTGAGCTAGAGAATAAAAATTTGGGCACACTAAACCTATTTTTCTTTAACTTGGGGACTAGTTGGCTTCTTTGTATTAGAATTATATGGAACCAAGTACCTACTTGGTACCTACTAAGCAACTCTATTATTAACTTTCGGTCCGTTCACAAACATTCCTGAGTGAGTTAAGTTAATCAGTTGAGGCCGTCACGGCGCAGTGATACAGCGTCTTACTATAAGCGCAACGGATATGGGTTCGATTCCCAGACGGGCAAATAAATTGAATAATTTTGCTCTGGTAACAAGAAAGCGCAGGGTTAAATTCTTTCATTCAACACTCAATGTCTCTAATGGGGGAAAGCGGGGAACATAGTGTATTAACACTAGGTTCCCTCTGTCTATCTCTATCTGCTCTATGCGGGAAATAACGTGAGATTATTTATTTATTCATTTTTACTTAATTAAGTTAAAAACAATCGCACGGATGCGATGCGCCATAACATTAACTATCTATTAATTACAAGCTGTTGAGCTCTCAGCGTGGCGCAAAGAAGAATTAATAGATACACCACTTTGATCAATTTAACTTGTTTTATGGATATATAACTTGATTGGACTTTATAATAAATCAATAGTAGCTTATGAATCCATTAACATCAATTTATATGTGTGTTTTAACATATTTTCTTTTATAGCCCTAGATTAGTATCTACATATAGTTATATATTATACATACTTTGGTATTTAATTGACAATTATAGATTATATTGAAATATGAAAAATTTACATAATCATAACAATATATATACAAATATTACAAATATTTATAATTATTTTGTAGTAAGAAAATTATAAATTATAATTTCACCCCCACTCCCGGAACCAATATATATATATATATATATATATATATATATATATATATATATATATATATATATATATATATATATATATATATATATATATATATATATATATATATATATATATATTAATTTAACTTATCCGCCTAGGTAAGACAACGTGGCGTTTTATCAATTAAAGTACAGTATCTACTAACTGAATCCGAGTAAAAAGTGGAAAACGAAGTGTCTCAACACTAGGTTTTCCCAATTTACCTTGCTATGCAGGGAGAGGCGTAAAACTGATAAAAAGAATTCTTTCTGTTATAATTAATCTATGACGTTGCGTGTGCGCAGATGCGGGTTGCACTTTATCTGGCCCGATCTGTCGACGGTCAATTGGTAAAAACGGCTAACACTAAATTTACCGTAAATTGCTGAAGGTTTGATTCGTTATTTAAAGATTTTGTTAAAAGATTGCTTTTTGTAATGCGGGTTTGTTTCTTTTTATGGTTATTGTTTTCCATTTTTTTAATAAAACATGAGTAAGCGTGGCAAATGTGTAGATTCCCTTATTGATAAAGTAACTGAGTCCGTAGTAGCGGTACAGCGTCTGACTGTTAAAGCGATGGTTGTGGATTCAATTCGCACTTTGGAAATTAATTATTTTCAATTTCCAAAATTTGACGGTGTTCAGTTTCAAAATTGGAGGGGGGAAGTGGAGAATAGAATATCTTAATAGAATATCTTATCTGTCTTACCTGCTATTCGCAGGATGTATCCTGAAGATATCCAGAAGCTATATTTTTTAACTAACTGATATTATTAAGAGAATCATGATATTACTAGTAAAAAAATGTGACTCAATTCCAATTATACTATATTTCAAATTAATTATTAAATTTAGCTAATAGTAAATATAATATTTTATATACAAATATTTTTAAATAAAAAATAAAAAAGTTAAATTTAAACGTCGCTTCTTAAATTCGAATCACCTAGACGTTAGGTATTGGTCTACGACGACCCATACATTTTTATCAAAAAAAAACAATTAAATAAAGATTAAATAAAAAGTCATCTATAACTGATACGTTACGATACGATACGATCTAAATCTACCACATGTTCCGTGGAAATTAGTGAAAAAATGTACAATGACCCTCCAATGGGTGATATCAATGACATTTAACCCCTAAATCGAATACGAATAGAAACTACCTCGGGGACATTGGGGTATGTTTTGTACGGCGTAAAATTGTCGAGTATTTTTTGCAATAAAATTCACCCTTTAAAATGCGGGGGTAGCGCCTGGGGGCTCAAGGGTTACGTATGGTTGATAGTTGGAGTGATCTCTTTGTAAATAAACGTGGCTGGCGTTTGGTTTGCTTGCTTTTTTTTTGGTTTTTTTAGAAAAACTTTTGAATATAGATAATATGTGAATATTTTTAAATCACAATTAATATTTTACTAATTATAATAGGTGATATTTGTTGTTAATATGTGGAAGGTATATATGAGACAACTATTTGCTCATATTTATAAAAATTATTAAGCGCCAAGTGGTTCATCAAAATTGAAAGATTTTCTCTCTGATTATAATATAACTGTCTATGGTCTATGTTTGTCAAATTATAACATAAAAATATTATAAGTAATTTAATATACATTCATGTTTAAATGTAAATAAACTAGTAACCAAAAGATTACAATAGCAGCTTTGAAACCTCCGAAAATCGTTTAACGTTAACCCTTGCGATGGCATATTTCCGCCCAGCGGCACCGCGTCTAAACGACCCCGTAATTGATAAGTAAAGGAAAAGAAGAGTACCGCTTATACATATTTATGAGATCCCGAAAATTGCTACGGGACCATGTGAACGGTAGCACTTGCTGTCTCATTATGTTTTTAGGGCACTTTGTTATTGTGTGTTTGATCTTTGCGAACGAAATCGGTGGATTTCTGTATATTATGTCGGTTGGGGGCACGAAATTCTGTTATGGTAATGTAAAGGTTATTGTGACATTTTCTTTTTTTGGAATATTTTAAAATATTCAATAAGGGATATATTATTTTCTATAACGATTAAGAGAAATCGAACTGAATAAAGAAAAAAAATTGATAAATCTTTTTGATTGATAAAGATTTTTATTGTACGTCAAGGTGCACTATAATTTTATATTCAATAATTTTAATATGACAAAATTTAATTTATATCCCAACAATCATTTCATTTTATTTATTTCAAACAAAAATCAATTTAAACACTTATTACGAATGAAAAATATAAAATATTCTAAGAGAGCACACAAAAAAATCTATTACACTCGAACTTATTCCAATTTATTAGCGTAAACGTGTTTCAAGGGAGACATATTAGACAAACTCGAGCGACGCGTCGGTGAAAACCACAATAACAGAACTTTATCCTCTCAGACGCCGTTACATATCTCTTTACGATGATAATCTTTTCTTAAACGCTATAGCTAGTAATATAAAATAAGTTACTTTGTATTTTGTCACTTATATTTTATTTATATATTTATATATATACAGTTATCACAATTATCGATAGAAATTAGAATAGGGATAGGATATAGATTTTTTGACCTCTATCTTAATATGTTATATCCCGCACATAGCAGGGTAGGCAGAGGGAATCGTAGGCTCATGGAACTTAGTGTCTAGGTACTGAGTTTCCGCTTTTCGTGGCATTGCGTGTTGAGTGGTGGAACTCAACGCCGCGCTTTTCCCTTATTGTTGAGCGAAAAAAATGAAAATATTTCATTCTCCTCGAGTGGGAATCGAACTCATAAACCGTCGCTTAATATGACAATTAATGAATATAACAGGGTAGCCAGAGCAAACCAGTGACAGTGTGAAGACTCCAGCTAGATATTCCGTTCCGCCCGGCGCTGAAATTTAAGACATTGTGTTTTGAGTGGTAGAACAGCAGAGGATATGAAGTATATATAGTTAATTTGAGAAGGAGTGTAATGGTAGAGAATTGTATATAACATATTTAATTTTTCTGGTGTTTTAATTTAAACAAAATGCAGCGTTGGATTTCAATTTTGTATTCAATATAGATATAGAGGGAAAAGCGGAGGATATTTCTTTCTTGAATTATAGTACCCATATATCATATATCTAATGTAATCGTTCATATATATATATATATATATATATATATATATATATATATATATATATATATATATATATATATATATATATATATATATATATATATATATAATTCATCCAAACAATTACGTATTAAACTAGCGTTCAAATAAATCATTATATTACACATAGCATCATTGCCGGAAGTCAATCGTCACACTCGCAACATCTGTGGGCAACTCACACGCGAATCAACGCATAACCATGGTTTCACTCGACGGACAATTGTAATTAAACGCGACAATTTATACCATGCAAAAATAAACAAGCTGCAAAAACTCACAGCTGAAAGCCATAGCAATTTTTATATCTACTTAAATATTTTAACTAATCCGTCAAGATTAATGATGATTATCTATGTATGATATACAAGCTTTTACCTGCAGTTTCGTCCGCATTGTCGAATGGATATATGTAATTAAGTGTGTGATACAGTGGGTTACATTGAAATGATTAACGTGGTATAGCCGTGATATAATATAGCCTAGATACCTTACCTGCCTCAAATAGTACAAAATAGACTAAGTAATGACTAATGAGGATTTTTCAATTCGAACTAATAGTTCCTGGGATGAGCGAAGAAAGAAACATACTACCTGTATAATTTAAAAAATATAAGGGCCTATATACATTTTAAAAGAATTCATGTTTTTCTTATTATGCAGTGGGCAAAGCGAACATAGTCAATTATTCTCTATTTACTACTCGTTTAAAAAAAGTACCCAAGGCTTGTCTATGGTTAATATTGCACATTGTCTGAAAACAGAACAGGGAAATTTCGCTATATCAGGAATCGATACCAATTTTGAATTACCAATAAATTAGCCCTACATTTTTTTTATGTATTCATAGTTTAAGACATTTTTATTTTTAAAATTTTACGTTGAATTTCACGCAGTGTCTTAAATTTGGGCGAAATGTGGAGAACGGAGAGTTTGAACACCACGTTCTCTGCCTACCCTATCATGTGCAGGATAAATTGTGAAGTTAAAACAATGTTTATAATACAAATAAAAGTCTATTTAAAGTCTATAATAAATCTTATAAATTCGCGTGTGATCTGCGTACAGATGTTGGCGATATGACGATTAACTTCCGCCAGAAGACTTATTGCTTGACATCCGACGTCCAATGATTTGTAGAGAAAATTTCAGTAAAAATTATTCCATATGGCATAGTTATTGGTTCAAACACCATAGGAAGTACGATATGGGGTTCAATATATATATGTATAAAATCGTTTAAAAATCTTTCCTTGTTCCGTTGCAACGCCGGCGATAATATTTTAATTGAATAAACAAAATATTCTTGTAGCTAGCTATCTGCAATAGAATTATCTTAATAATTAAGATTTTTCACATAAAATTATTTATCATAAAAAACGATGTATAAGAGTTATTTACTTATTACTATTTTATAATATTTAAATATAAGTAACTTAAATAGACTCAGATTTCGTACTTAGCGTCAGAGCATATATACGTTTTGATTTTCATTCATGATACTTCTCAATGATATAGTAACACTCTGAAAGACGATTATGTCGCAGAGGACAGGGACATACTGTTAACGTGAGATCGTCCTCCCCTAAGGAGCTTGAATTAAATTTATTTTTCACTCTGGTAACAAATTGCGGTGTTGAGTTCCACCACGTTCCACTAGCTTCAACACGTGGAGGGAAACACTGAGTGTTATGACACTATTTAATATTTTCTCTCCATTTAGCCTTATTTTAATAATATGTACAATGGAAAAAAATAGTAATAAGGTGCTATGATATACAAATATCGTAATAAAAATTTAACTTTAAGTCACTAACATGTGGTGTTTGGTGTTAACGGATGAATCGTTACGTTATGCAATGCGAATTTATGAATCGAGCTGTTTTTTTGTTTCAACAGATGTACAGTACTGATGTAACGTATAGATGTCAATAGAAGTGTTATTATTTAATTTATTTATATTGATATATATTTAATGTAAAAAAAAAACAATATCAAATAAAAAAGATTATATATATCCAATGGTAATGTTTATGATAATTTTATTAAAAAAAATTGGTAACAACTATTATGTTAAATATTTGTCAATTTCAATTGTAAGACTTCAACAAAGTATTTTTTTTGTTTTTTGGTTAACTAGTGACTCTGACTGTTCCATTAGAGCCACTAAGCTTTTTTTATTCCAATACTGTGTCACTGCAGACACATGCTCCTTTTTACCTTATATTGACATATAGAATTCATATTGAAAACAAGAAACTATTACAAAAAGAGTTTTTATATTAAAAATACTGATGCTAGCAACAAATACCTGTTATATTATATGACAACACAAGTATTAGTTGGTCGTACCAATATGAGGTATGTATATGTATAAATAAATGTACATATATATCCATTCTTGTTAGTTTCATTTATATTTAAAAAGATGAATATGTAGTTATTTTAATTCCCATATCAGCTAACTCCATTTGCGTGAACTTTACAAGAGAGACTAAAAATTTTGTGATAGTTTTTACAGACTATTATTAAAATTCATACAAAAAAATGGAATTACCGTTGAAATTATTTTTAATTATATATTTACAACAATCTTAGTAAAATATATTATTTTTAGAGCCGCTTTTATTAAAATTTTCGGTGATAGTGTTATCTGGTATTTAACTTAAGATATTGATGTTTGTTTATACTTGGACTAAAAGAGTATATCGCACAATAGTACCCAACTGTACAAAGCAATATTAAAGATTTTCAGCTATCAAGTACTGTTTATGACAATGGTGTGGCCGCATATGTAAATAATAAAAAACTAAGATGGGCGGATGTCTGTCGATTGTCATGTGTCGCGCGTGTCGTTGACCCGAGCTAGGATCTAGATGTAAATTAAACTGTGATCAAATAGATCTATTATTAAATATCTTCTATTTCTAGAAAAAAACGAAGCAAAAATTCTCTCCTTTTTTATACTGACGCAGAGAAATTGCATAGAAGATCAGAAAAACTAAAATATATATATAGGTAAGTAAGTCACTTACCCATTTTTTCTTTCTTGGATACGCAAAAACTTTTGCATTTTCGCTTGTTATCTAAATAAATATTTTGCTTGATAAGAGTGTAGGGGCTTAATTATCAAGGGCGCTTGGACGATATCTAATACGAAACGACGAAATCTAGTTTAAATTTTAATTTAAATTTTAAAACGCTAAAGAAATGCTTAATGTTATAAAAAACATGCCTTCGTCCTTCTAAAAATGTACCCAGCTACCGAAGTGATAAAACAATAAATTTATATAATAATATTATCATCAAAATAAATGTTAATATACAAATTTACATATAAAAAAAATCGGTGAATGTTAAAATTTAAGACTTACCTAAATTCTCTTAACGCTGCCTCTAATTTGATCTACGGTCAGTCGTTCAGAATATGGCCCGCCTAATGTCACATCTACATGCAAATTGTTTCGAGCGCGCGTATTTATTTTAAGGCTAATTTTCTATGGTAAATACCGCAAGGGTTGAGTGCCATTTCATAGGATTTTTGGGTACATCACTAGTACTACATATATATATAATATCTTCTTCTTCCTGGCATTAGTCCCGGCTTTTTGCCAGGGTCTGCCTTCCGACTAAGACCAATCGGTCCATATGAGTGGCGAAGTGGTTTTTTTTGTGGAGCGATTGCCATCTGACCTCCAAACCCATTACTGGGAGAAACCAGGAAAGGAAAGGGAATAAGAGGCAGAAAGACTTGGAATATAGGGGAGGGACACCACTTACATGGATTGGATCGGGTTATGAAAGTGGTGGCTCGAGGTCCCGGGGTCGCGTACCCGTATGCCGGAAACCAAATATCGGACAGATAATTGGCTAGACACCCTCTGAGATGGCTAGACACCCTCTGATATATAATATATATATATATATATATATATATATATATATATATATATATATATATATATATATATATATATATATATATATATATATATATATATATATATATAATTTTTTTTGTCTGTAAGAGTTTTTTATATTCTTCTTATGTAATCGACAGCTTGTGAAAAAATAAATTGCATATTTTGTAGTATTATAAGTCAATCAAAAAACATTTAATTAACAATATTCCCTAAACAGACGGAGTGTTGCATCACTGAATTCTCTTTTATATTCTCTTCTCTTCTCTCATAAGGAATATTTTTCCTAGAATACTAGAGTAACTAATACAACTAATATTCGACAGAAAATAACAAAAACGCTTCTCGCTATGAACTGGGAGGTGAAAATAAAATTTGAATTAAAAGTAAACAGGCGAAGTAATTTCGTTAAACACCTCGGTAGGCGAACTCCAAATGATTTTTGATAGCTAACTACCTGCTAGTATTCAAGCTTTTAGGTTAAATTTGGAGCTATGAAACTTTATAAAGCTTATTATATAATAAATTTTGTTTAAATATAGAAAAGAGATGGCGAAGATTTAATTTTATCAATTTAACTGCAATTCTAGAGTAAAAATATTAAGAATTGCTAAAAATTGTTATATTCTAGGACAAGTTTCATAATTTTACATAGTTTTGGCATGGCAACCAGGCAAGCGCAGCGTGAAGTTCCGCCACTCGACACGCAATGCCTCCAAAGGCGGAAAGTGGGAAACGAAATGTCTTAACACAAGGTTACTTCTGCCTACGGTCTCTCCTGCCTACTCTGCTATATAAGCGATTCATTGTAAAGCTATAAAAAACAATAATTCAAATTCAATAATAATTAATATCTATTAGTTAGTATTCACTATAATACAATTATATATTTAGTCCGTGAAAGTATAAGTGACAAATAATATTATACAGAATATTCGAATCGCTTGTTCCAAGGCCCTCTAATAATGTTTTGTATTAATTAAGTCCGTATAATTAAGGTGGTGTGCAAAATACCGGGCCGGGTTTCCACCTTTGCCTTCTTCTACAAAGTTGTGTACAGCCACTGTGTTTAGATTAACTAGAGCGTGTATTTTTGAAAAATATATGGAAATGTACTCTATATTTTAAGTTCTACATTATTTATAATTGTATGCAACTTGCTTGAATAAAAAGAAAAATTGTACAAGTGTATTAATATTTCTTCTAGTGAAGTTTCAACATTTTTTTACATTTAAACTTATTATGGCTTCTATAATAAATGTTTTAAGGCAACATATCACCTTAAAAACAATATTAAACGATAATACGAAAATGCGTATTCTTATTTTATAACATTTTAAATAATTCTTCATCCATTTAGGGTATCAGTGTATTGAAATTTTGTATATAATATTATTATTCAGCTTTAAACTATATCCTATTTATAGCAGGATAGGTAGAGAGAAGCTAGTGACAAGACACTACTTCTGCGCTGTCTCTTCAAATTCAGAACATTGCGTCCCGGAAGAGTGGTGGAACTCAACGACGTACTTTGTTTTACCAGAATAGGGAAATAGTTCATTCTAAGTGGGACTCGACCCACAACTGTCACATTTATAGCGCGTCGCAGCCCCACTGCGCCACGATGATCTCGATCCTGTAAAGCAACTTAAATATACATATTTGAACGTCTTGGATAATACAGAGACAAATCTCCTCCCTACAGAGTTTTCATAATAAAATTTATTGCAATTTTAAATTTTTTGATCTATATTTTAATATATACTTATATATATTTATGTATTTTCAAATATATTACGCAATACGTTTGTTAGAGATCGCGATCCCAACAAGTATGTTAATAAAATAACCTTTTCGTGTTTATGGGTGCGAACAAAATTGCACCGTGTTTCTACAAAGAGGCCGTTTGTGTATAAACGACGTCTGATCTCGAAAACGTATTAAACTGAAAAGGATTGCTATTATTTTATATTATACCATTCATAATATTAAGCTTGGCTGTTTTAATTTAAGTGGGAATTTATTTTGATAGTCGACTGTGCTAAAATTAAAATTATTGTTTTGTTAAATTTCACTGACTTGTTTTATTTTAGTGATTTAGTTCCAGTGTGCAGTGTTTTCTGTGTATAAATATGGATGATATTTATCGCTTCCAGGTATTTTAAGTAAAATTTTACAAACATAGCTTCACGCTTTATCCCTAGCGGGGTAGCCAGCGAGAAGGGCGCGCCTGTTTCGCTTCGTCAACTGTCATTAAGCCCTTTATAATTGCCCTCTGGGGGAGTCTTCTTACTTTTTAAGTGATCCTCTTCCAGCATCCTTGATACTGTGTTCTCAAAGGTCAATTGAGGTCTCCTCTATCAGTCTTTTATCACTAACTCTCACAACGTGCCTAAATTACCTGCTGAAGGTATTCCTTATTCTCATTGTGATATCCTCGATCCTCTCCATTAAAATATACATATACATAGTCTCTTATAGATAGATAGGTTGTGAGGTTAATGCTGCTAGCCCTGTTGGCCTAGATAGCAGCACCGGTTGGGGAGGGAAGAAGACGAGGGTACTCTGTCTCTGAGAATTGGCAAGCACGACGTAGACGACTCTTTGAGAGGATACTTAGGTAAGTATAGTAAGTATAGCAGGTAAGGCAAATAAACTTGATCATGGTGTCACGGTGATCAAGTTTATTTATCAAAACCAAATTTCTTTTATTGTGTGATGGTAAACGCGATAGTTGTCGGTTCGATACATTTGATTTTCTCGGAGGGATGAACAATATTTATTTTAATGAATTATTTCTTACTTCTGTCATTTAGTATGCAACAAAAAATGTAGGAACAAAAATGGCGGAAAATGGAGGACGGAGTGACACAAGGTCAAGGAGTCAACAAGGGTCTATTTGCTTATCACGCTGCTATATGTGGGCTAGCTTAAGGCTTGAAAAATCATGTTATGGTATTTGGTTTGGTATGGTATTTTAATAAATCATTTAATAAAATTTCCAATATTCTTCAAAATAAAATCCTAATTTATCATCACAAGGAATCTTGAAAAATCTTTGTACAAATCAAACAGTCGAACCCAAATTACAGCAACAGATTACCATACGATCGTCTTTGTTTCTTCACAATCGCAGGATCAAAATAATAGGATTTATCCCAGATTATGCCAGGATTATGTTATACTGGAGCACCTACTAAAAATTTTTCTGTAATCCACTTTCATATTTTAGAAAAGTCGACTCTAAACAATTGGAATAGAGTTGAAACTCTCTTTAAAGTAGAGTGCGAGGGAATTTCATTTTGTTCAGAATAAAAATATCCTATACGACGGCTTTGCTTTATCATTGCGAACCGGAGGTGTAATTAGTTTTCGCAAAGCATGCCGACAGCCTTATTCTGTTTGTCATTTTTGTTATATTAAATAATAATTGTGTTAATGATAATTTACACATATTTCTCTTTTTGAATTATAAATACTTTCAACAATTTTTGGCACTTTTTAAAATTCTTCTACAAAATAAATAAGGGACGATAAAACTTAAAGGTATAAAAATTTTAATGTAGCAGTGATATTCAAGGTACGATTATTGCTAAAAATCTAAATATTTAATTTGTATTAAATATCATAAGACTGTCTTAAACATACTTAAAGTATATCATTGGAATTTATCACTGTTTCTGTTGGACATTCATTTAAGTAAGGGAAACCTGAAAAAAGAAATCAATTTAAACATATAGGTAGTACTACTGAATTTGAAAACGTGATTTTATTTTTAATGCCTCATAAAATAATAATCTACCCACTTTAAATTATATAAATTATATATATCAAGCACTATTACGATTGGTTTTAGAATAAAATAGTTTCGATTTGTATCACTTTAAAATTATTAATTTTAATAATAATTATTATTTAATTAATATTTTTAGGTACAAAATGGATACACAATCGACATTTTTATGTAATATTTTATTATCATCATAGATTCCTATAAAAACTTTAACTCACACAAAAAATCATATTTCCCGAATATTCTTTCAGAATAAGCCACTGGGTAGGATTAGTAGAGTATTTCGGCGAGGCTGGTGAAAAATTGAGGCGTCCATTGTTTTTAATGTTGGTACGTGACGCCCTTAATTCCGCGGACACTGTAGCTTGTATTATCGTACTTTTATATAAATGCTATATTATCTGTGCAAATTTACTGACAAAATAAGATGTAAATAAATAAATAGGTAAGCACGTTTTTTTATAAATTAATTTATTATATATCATACTATTTATATATTATATATATAGCTTTAATATATAGCTTTAAAATATTATGTATGCACATACTTTACTTCTCCAATGAGGTATGTTAAGCACTTATATAATTTATGCACTGAAGCTAAAAATAAATTTCACCATAAGAAATTCAAATTATTTATAATTTTATAATGAAAATAAAACTACGATGATAATTATAAAAATATTTAAAATAACAGACTAAACAAGTTGCTGTGGCGCAGTCGATACATGCATGTATTATGGTTAAGGCTGTAGGTTTATTTTCAAGTTATTTAACTTTTTTTTTCTTTTTTTCCGTCCCGCTCTTTCTGTATACAGCAGGTGAATAATGCAGCATCTAGTTTTAAGACGGAAACTTAAATTATAAGTGCACAAGAACATATCTTGTGTATTTATAATTTTAAGATTCTTCTTGATTTGATCAGAAGAGGTGTGACGCTCGGATCCGCCATTTTGTATATATTGTTACAAAAATGGAGTAATGAGACTTTCTGACAGTATACATGACGGTTGAAAGTTAAATTTTCATTCAGGTGCACAAATCGTTCACATTTCTTCGTTCTGATAACAAAACAGACAGACAGAGGGCAGCGTTGTGTTCCGCCATCTAACACGCATTATGTCAAAAATTATACGCAAAAGCTATCATGATAATAGATATCATGTCTTGCCACTCAATATGTCATGCAACATCATCAAAATGCTTAAGACCGAAAAACTCCAACTATAATAAATAATACAAACAAAGAAACCAGAACAACAATGGCACGGATGCCTAAAGTCTGTGGTGAGACAAGAGATATAATAAAAAAAATAAAAATAACTTGCCATGTCTTAAAATTGGGTGGAAAGTGGGGTCAGTGTTAGACGCTGCGGGATACAGCGATATGCGGGATACAGCGTGAATATAAAAAAATATCTTCTTTTCTTAATCTTTGCTTACCACACGTATACGTAAATAAAAAAAATGTGACGTCTACATAGCTACTATCCAGGTCTATGTAAATATAAAAGTAAATTTCTATCTTCTATATATTATATATCTTTCTATTAACGTGAGACTTCAAAAAAATATTACTTACCTCTTAATACACCACGCAACCAAAAACCAATTGCGCAATGCAAAAAAATACAGTATTTGTTGATATTTGTGTGTATGTACCTATGTATGTATTTCTTACAAACATTGCTGAAAATCATTAATTTTTTACAATTAACAATATTAATAATAAACCTAGTCTATACCTATAATATTTTTAATCTAGATCTATATATATAATTTAGGACTTCATGGTGAAGTGGTATAGCGTCGGACTGAAGACGCGATGGTGGTTGATTCGATCCTCACTTGTTAGAATTAACTATTTTTATATCTCCCGTCTGGTACAAAAAAGTGCGACGTTGACATCTTTTCAATACGCAGTCTCGAATTTCTGAAAATGGAGTTTGGTCTCTAGATTATCTGTGCCTATCCTGTTATATACAGAATAAACAAGTTAAAAAAAGTTAAACACATATGTGCATATTATATTTGAACGTATACTTAATCTTATCTTCCTTGTCATTTAAAATAAAATCTATTATAATTCATATCTCTAATAAAAGACTAGTATGCATAAGATTATTTAATTTTATTCAATTGCAACTTTAATTTAATTCCACACATATAAATAAATAAAATATAAAGAAACTTAAAAAAAAATGTAAAAGCATATATCCATGAAATTGGTCGCGCATAAACGCATGCCGGAACAATAAAATCTATCTCGAATCATATTATTGTGTTACCTATACAAAGTGATTGTCACGCGTATGGCGGGGGGTGAAGGCGGGGCATTCGAGACCACGCCTAAAACTTGCATTACGGTTGAGATTACAGTGAAATACTATGGGGAGTCGTCTCTATTGAAGATAAAACGAGTAGAGACAGGCCGCGGAGTACTTTAATAGATATTTGTGTCTCGAACTGGTCGCACGTCGGTTAAACTTCAGTGTTTGTTATGAATTTTGTTTAAATACGATATACGATGGAAATAAGTGCTATGCCGCCGATGCCTCTGGACTTTTCTATGGTGAGAAGCAACTCGCCAAGAGACGGATCGCCGAGGCCTAGTAATAGCGCGTTCAGAGTTGTCACACCAAAAGGTAAGCTTTTAAGCTCTATACTTAATAGTTCATGTCAAAAGTTTGGTTTTGTTTGTATTTTGTGTAAAATTTGTATGTTTTAAAGTTATTATGTGAAAGTGAGGTGTCATTTTTATCATAATAATAGTTAATTGTAGTAGAAGTTTTCAATTATTTTTTGGGAAAGTGTTCAAATAATCATTTTATGTAGCTTACATTTATAATTTGTAAATTTAATTTACTTCTAAAGTGAAAAATATTTTTTATTTATACTTTTTCCTATATCTCTTTGAACTAACATGTTTCTTGTACAAGTTACTTAATATTACTTAGTCTTGCTATCTAGTTGTGATATGTAAAAATATATTCTAAATATGTATAAAAGCTTGTATATGCTTTTGGAAATTTTTGATATATAGATTGATTGATTCCAAATTGATTGACCATGGATATTACCTTTTTTTAAATTTTAATAAATATATATCAATATTAAACATAAGTAAATATTCTATAAGCATAAATAAAAGTTTTAAAAAATATATCAAAATAGCTGACATTAAATTCTTAAAAACGATATTAGATCTGATATGTGACATTAAATGATATATTAAGTAAATTTACTGTCATAATTATGGAATATCAAATATAAAATACTACACCTGTCTTAAAAAAAGATGTAAAACAAAAAAGGTTTGTCTATTTTAACTAGTTAATAAATATAAATCTATTAATTTTATTTTATTTACAATTTAAATTCCTCAAAGTTGTAGCTTTTATCAAATTATGATTTAAATTGTGATATAAAAAATAATAGTATACCTATAAGAAAAGCTTTTAAAACAGTAAAATTTTTAATGATCTATTGCTTATTTAAGAAATGTTTACTGTCCCAGCTTTATATTTTTAGTTAGGTTTAAGCGTAAAATTTTAATAAATTATATATGTATGTAAGTATGTAACTGAAATAACTCTTATTAAATAATAATTAATAAAGTGCCGACTACCGGATGTGGTTAGCTTTTAAAAACCGAAAGCGATTTAATGACGCAAGCTCAGAAATTTTATTTTATTTTGTAAGCTCAGTATTTTTATACCTTTATAAAAGTAAATAACTATTTTGTATAATTTAAAACAATATTAATATTAAATTTACAGTTAATAAATCTGATGAAAACCGGATGTGGTTCTTGTGTTTAGTAGCAAAAAAGCAGCTATTTGATTTAATGATCTAGTAAGTTCAGAAAATTTTACTTCAAATGCTTAATACCTTTAAAGAAAGCTCATATCGAAAATCAAGAAGTTAATATTTGACATTCAGCACTATAATTGTTGCATATGATTGAATATTGTTATAATGTTCTTCATATATTTTTTTGTGAATTCTTATTTAAACATAATAAAATATATCGTGTTTCATATGCAATTACAACAAGGAAAAATTTCTCACTTAAATTTTATAACAAATTATTACTTAAAATTGAGGTATTGCGATAATATGAAAAGGAAAAATATTGAATAAGAAATTTATTCTAAAATTTATCGTTTTTTGTAAAATAATCATATAAATCGGGACGCATATTACTTGAATTTTTTCCTTATATTCAACAAAAGAAACTGATATCTAACTAAGTGTTATTAGTGTAGTTAGTATCTTCTTCTTCTTCCTGGCATTAGTCCCGGCTTTTGCCAGGGTCTGCCTTCCGACTAAGACCAATCGGTCCATATGAGTGGCGAAGTGGTTTTTTTGTGGAGCGATTGCCATCTGACCTCCAAACCCATTACTGGGAGAAACCAAGAAAGGAAAGGGAATAAGAGGCAGAAAGACTTGGAATATAGGGGAGGGACACCACTTACATGGATTGGATCGGGTTATGAAAGTGGTGGCTCGAGGTCCCGGGGTCGCGTACCCGTATGCCGGAAACCAAATATCGGACAGATAATTGGCTAGACACCCTCTGAGATGTAGTTAGTATCTATCTATCTCAAACAGAGACGCTCAGTATTATCTTGACAGGGTTTTGTTAGGTCCAGTTTTCTCTAGCTATCTTATGGTCATCATTGTCCTATCCTTATTTTATCCAATTTTGTGTAGGGTTTTTCCTTCTTACACTGTCCTTAAGTTGCCAGACAAGTCGTCACCTTTCTCATCCATTGGCCATCAGGTATAGATTTTTTTGTTTTTGTTTTTATTTAGCTTTATGCTGTACCAGAGTAGGCAGGGTAAACCCAGTGTTAAGACACTCCGCTCCCCACCATATCATTTTCTCTAATATAGTAAATATTCTTTGTAGCTCTCGTATCTGCCTTGTGTTTCCAAAAAATCGTTTCCAAAACGATACGTCAATTCGATATCCATTATATATTTTGATATACATATATACATCAAATAATTCGCTAGTATACTATTTTTTATTGTTAAATATATATTATCATTAATTAATAATCAATTTTTCTCCGGAATAGATATATTATTATTTCCAAATATATTTGAATATATATCTTTATTCAAGTTGAATATATGTTATTGCATTTCCAACACAATATTTTTACATTTATTTTTGTAATACAAAAATACTATCACCATTTAATGCTGAACGTGTGCCTCCCTCATATGTAATATATTTAATATATTAGTATGTTAAATTAAGTACAGATTTGATTTAACCCGTATGATAAAATTAAGTAATAAAATTAATTAAAGATTTTTTTACTATAGGTTTTTTTATAGCCTAAGTAACTTAAAGGATAGACAGACATACTAACATTTGTAATGTATTTAAATGTTGTTCTGTTTTAGATTATAGTGTATCTATTTTATTACACTACAGGGCATAACGTCTTATAAAATAAAACATTTATTGTCATATAAATATTAAAGTAAATAAAAATTTCATAACGGGGTGATCTAGAATTACCTAGATATTAATTAGAATGTCTAAAAACCTATCGAAGATTTTTCCGCGTTGAGTTACGTTTGTGTTTGGGTCATTTTCGCTTATTGTTTTTACCGTCTAAAATAAGCTTCCCGTATAGTGAGGTAGGCTAAAAGTGTTCGGTGTTAAGACATTCCTCCGTTTTACACTCCCCGCTCGATTTTCTAAGCATAGCTTGCATTATGGCATTGTGTTTTAAATTTAATTTAATATCTAAAAATCAATAATTAATTTTAGCTATCACACAAATGAGATCTTTTTGTCTTGTAATTTTACAAAACAAAAATAATTTCTAATGCAACAGCAATTCACCGTGCATTACCGTTCAGGTATTACGTCGGCACAATTGTGATTGGTCAAAGGATCCCCTCAAAGGAGGTACTCATGCGAAATGCAAGTAAAAATTAATTTACAATTTGGCCAATGGCTCGATATTATGTCGATATTTTCACAAAGTTGGATATTTTTATGAATGATATAATGGAGATGTAAAAAATTTGGATGTAAAAGCTAAATTTCAGTTACTTCTGTTCTTACGAGTACTTATAGTAAGTATTTACATGTTGAAATATTTATTCTGTAGCCTAGTGTTAAAACGAGTGTAGTCTACGGAATAAAGCGCGAAGAAAATTGAAAACCTCATACTTCTTCATTCTCGATATTTCACTTTTTAATAGGAAAGTTATATAGTTTGAAATTAGATATAGTATAAGGATCTAAGATCTAAGGTTTATTTTTCGATAGGTGGACCAATATTCGTATCTATATCCTAATGCTATACAAACTAATGTTAATAAAACTGATTAAATTAAAAATAGTCATAAAATCGATTTTATGGTCGTTATGCTAATAAATCGCTTCTCTAAGTCTCTATTTTCATCGAATCAAGTTTTTTTTTTAAATAGAACCTTTTTGATACGTCAAAGCAATTTAAATGACGCAAAATAATTTAGTTTTGTATTGTATGAGGGGTCGTAGTACAGACAACAGAGCGCTGGGGCGGGGTATTGTAGTAATTGTCTCTCCTCTGGCACTGTCAATTGAAATTATTTTAGTTTTTGTTTTAATCGGTGACATCTTTTAGAATTTTTTAATATATAAAGGAAAATGATAAATATAAATTGAATATTTTTTGAATTGAATATTCCATAAGTATTATAAAGTTAAAACGACATAATAAATTATAATAATAAATAAATCCACAAAAATTATGAAACTAAAATGAAATATTATTTCATTTATTTTTCCTATTTATTATGTAAGTTATTTCTTTCTTAATTACTAAAAGTCTAATGATTTTTATATAAAAAAAAAACTAAGCTTGACACTTGCTTGGTTGAAACTAATGTTGAGACACTCTACATTCCGCTTTACATGCAAATTCTAGATATTACGTGTTTAGTGGCAAATTTCAAAGCCACACTTTGTCTTGCTTTACTAATTAAGATAATAAATTTCCCCAGATTGGAATCGAACTCACTACATACGCGTTTATAGTTAGAGGCTCCCACTGTGCCACGAGGTCCTGTATATTCCTAATAACAACGTACAAAATCTCACAATAAGATAAAAGAAAACAATTAATATGAAAACGGTAGTTCTAATTTGGTGGCCATCTGATCCCTGCCGTAATCGGATTTGTCTGATCGAACACCGGCCGGTTATTAAATTTGTACATACTATCGGATACATTGATTTTTAATGTTATTGTATATGTCCGGGTTTTCTTATTTATTTTGATATAGAAAATTGATATGTTTTATATTCAAATGTTTGTCTTAAGATAAAATACGGCTTGAAATTTGTTCTTGGGTTATTTAAATGTACTCTTAAATAATGTGAAAGTATAACATTTTCTCCTATTAACAATAAATTTAGTAATAATCAGCTTGCAAAGCAGTCGACATAATAATATATCAAATAAATTTTTAGGAATATTATGTCATTCAAACCTTATCTTTTTATATTTATTGATATGTAAAATAAAATACTAACTTCGTGCTAAAGAATGCTAAGATAACATTGTGACTCTACAGCTGAAGTGCACAACTGACATACGAACATGCAAACTAGAGAATTATATTCATAATATATCTGAATCAATTTAAGCGTAGCACGGCTTGAACGTAGCACGGTTTGAACGTTAAAAAAAAAACAAGAAGTGCCCATGTACAATTTTTTATACGTTTTATAAAATCCCTTCTGATCTTTTTTCCAGAATAGTATTTTAATTTGAGCGGAAAGAGAAGAAATGCAAACAGTTGGCTACTCACCAGTCAATTCTTCGACCGACCGGGAGAAATACACAAAATACGTAAAAACAAAAACTCCTGATTTGTTCAAAAATAATTTGAACACGAACATTTCTCGCAACTCAAAGCAAAATGCACCTTTCCTTTGATTTGGGAGGGCCATCCATCATCAGGATGTAAATCCAATTGGCCATCGCGCTCGCTGCCCTAAATGAATTACCGGTGACACGCGCCTCTATTATTGCTCTAACCGATTTATTTCTACTGTACATACTGTACTGTAGAACTACTGTACTGTACTGTACTGCAGAACTACTGTACTGTACTGTACTGTATTCTACCGTGTTTTGTACGAATGTATTGTGTATGCCTTGATCTAGTGATATTGGTTGTATAGTGGGTCCTAGATTCGTTAGATATTTGGGGCATTTACTCGTTTATTATACGTTTAAGAATAATACGAGTATTTAAAAGTACTTACATATTTATTTTCTTATTGCATTCAAATCGTGCACTGTACTTTTATCTTCTTATTGATCGAATTGTACCTATGTAATATTGATTAAAGTAACTAAAATAATTTAAAAAAAAATTAAGTAAATTTAAAAAAGAAGCGAACGGCTACGAATAACTTTTATGTTATTTATGTTTACTATTTATTAATTTTTAACAAAAAATATTCTTGATTTAAATTAAGGAATCTTCTCGTAACTTTTAGTTTTCGAGAAATTTGTGAACAAACGTGCATATATTTATGAAAATTAGAAATTTTCAAACCTAATACATACATATATATTATACAACAATATCACGTACATATATACAGGCCAACCTGACAACCTTATATTTTGCAAAAGCATCATACTGAAAAAAAAATGTAATAGAAATATATTGATAGCAATTTTTCAGCGGTTTGGTTTTTAAATAGTGCTATATTGGTTACCATGGCAACCCAGAACCAAATTACCATTCTCCTTTCCACTCTACATTTTGAATTGCATTTAAGTAATTGTTATGGAAATAAATATTAACTGCCGATTAAAACTATTTTAACGCCATTTGTTTGTAAAGTGCAAAGCGAAATACTTGAAGTTATTTCAAAGTAGCACATGTAACAAAACGACAATAACTTGTGTCCTTGGCAGCATCCTACATCCGCTTCTCACACTACTCGGCCACGCATTAAATCTTGTCTTGTATCTTGATATGTAATAAAATTCAAACATCTGTCAATCATTGCTAATATGAAATAATTAATCAACGCGTAATAAGTAAGTACAAGGTATTAATTTTTAAATAGATAAAAATATTTTAATAATGCATTTCAGCAGGTATATGTAATGTGTGAAGATGTTAAATGTAGTCAAGCGTTTACGACTATTATTATTAAAAAGAAAAAAAGAAAATACCTCAAAAACGTATTAACAAGCGAAAATACGAACAGATATTAGTTTATTATTAGATTTTTCAGTACAAAAATTATTTACAACAAAATATAGTATACAGTACCAATTTTTACCAAGGTATTAGCAAGACATCACTCTTGTACATAAATCCTGTACAAGATTCAAGCCGTAATTTTAAAACCTTCTCGCTCTGATTACGCAGCGCTAAAGATTCCACCCATTAGGGTAATGGCACACACGTGGCGTAAATCCTTAACACAAAAGGCGATTTGCTGCCCAAATTCATTATTAATAGGCCCCTTTGAAACTGTGGTCCAGAATGATTTCTTGATTGCTAGGATTTAACGCCTTTCGCTTTATAGATAATTTGATGTGTTGGAAAATTTGGTGGGACGATAACGATTTGTATAAGAACCGATTGATGGTTCAATGTATTTGAAAATATTGAATAAATCTAATAAACTATTTTCTTAAAGTTATTAAGTTATCATTTTACTTTTACAGTACGGTACAAATGATTTTGGAAGCCCGAGTTCATCATTTTACCAGTGCTGTTGTACTTCCATTTTTTTTCATTTTTTTATGTCACTAAATTATGATACAATTATTTTTAGAAAAATATTGTTATAAATCTTAAATTGAAATGTAGAAACTGTAGTCTTCAACCTATTCGATATACATATACATATACCTACATACGCCTAAAACATCGTAATGTCGCCTATTACCCAGCAGTTCTAAATCTTAAACCTATTAGAATCTTCCTGTCGGCGAATTACGTTTTGAAATGGCCGGCCGACTTCAAACGTCGGCGGCCCTCTAACCAATGACTTGAGCGATGCGACGTGAATCATAACTTGAAACGAAATTGATTGAAAGGCTACTGGGGCTAGTGATTTTGTTGTTGTTGAAATTTGTGTTTGTATGTGAAATAGGGCGTATACTTGTTTTGGGACACGTGCTTGTTTAGTTCCTTTTATTTCACTTTCACTCTTTATCCAGCATATATCAAGGCGGAAAGAGATACTGAGTGTTTTGACACTACGTAGTGTCTCCACCCGGATTCGAGATATTCCGTGTGGCGAAACTCAACTGTCATACGTGTCGTAATAAAGAATTGAAAGTAATTAACTTCTACCTCTATAGCTCCTTGCTTACTGTCAAATACTGGCAGCCTCGTTTATTTTTTTAACATAATGTGACATTTTGCATATTAAATATTTAATTAAGACCAAGAGATGTTATTTGTATGTCTGTTCATATGCGCCACGGTGACGTTTTGTATGATTCTCTAAATCGAAGGAAAATTAAAGGAGAAATAATATTTCACTCTACTTTACTGTTTGTCCGCCCCTAAAAGGCGTGAAAATTCATAGCTGTGATGATTAAAAACTATTTGGATACATAAGATATCTTCTAGCCCTTCAATACTAAATTATGACCCTAAAATAAATTTGAAAAGTATACTTTTAGCCTAAATTGTAATACCCGTATTATATTTTCGACTAACTAACTAAAATTTTAAGAAGTCAAAAATGTTAATATATATTATTATATATTGTCATATAGTTGTAATATAGTTATTATTGACGTGCACTTGATATATTGATAATGGCACAGTTCTATGACTTTGACCTAATTATAGCTAGGCGTTGTCTCACGGGATTTAGTTTCATGGTTTTATGATGACACCATTTAGCCTTCTGACCTTACCAATACGTGTGGGACACAATTTAAAAAATAATTAATTATCAACTTAAATACTTGCATATATGGCAATATTTAGACATATATTTATTTATAAATTAATATAAATATATAAATAATTAAATATATAAATAATTAAATCAATATTAATTTTATATATCAACAGTAATAAAATTAATGGTGATGATAAGAAAAGAAAAATATTTGTAAGTTGAAAAGGGTACGGACCAAATGTCTGTAATGTAAATTATTTTTCAATTAAAAAAAGTAATATTTAATTCGTTTTTTTTTTGGTAACTTATTTTATATATATATATACTAGTTTGTAGCTATGGCTTCGCCCCCCTTGTCAAATGGAAATTACTACAACCTGTATATGACACATGACGTATTCTGAGTGGCCGAGGTATAGTGTATTACATGGAAACGTTTAAGCTATCCAAGACCAAATATTTTTTCTATTGATCCAGCAGCCCTTGAGATTACTGTGAATAAATTCATCAGCTTTATAATAGAAGCTATTATAGCGAAGAAGTATGTAAGAAGTGATTAGTCACTCCATATCTTCACTTTCCGGGTATTTCAATGATATAGGGTATTGGGCACTTCATCACCAGTAAAAACTGCAACATAGTTTTTTTTAATTTCTGTCAGATCATCAAAATCTATATACATACTAAGTGAATGTACGAATAAGAGATTCACTATACGACATAAGAAAACTTCAGCGAGAGCAGGACAGCCAACATAACCTAAGCTAAACTCAACGTGTGCGAAAGAGAGCGATACGATTTCCCCTGTAAAACATGGAGACAAACAATTGTATCCAATTGAAATTCTGCCCTGAGAAAACATTCAATCACGCACAATTAACACCTCTTAACCCATTCTGGTGTTCACACGACAATCAACTTTGAACACAGTGGAATTGTATCTAAAAATTTTTTATTGGCTTTGAAGCTTGCTCGTGCATATGTAAATAGGCAAATTCGCAAATTTGAAAATAGGTACTTTAGAGATGTACTACTGGAGCGAAATGTAAAGCTAAATTAAGTCAAATTACCTGCTTATTATTTGCTTTTTTATGACAAAGAGTCATAGAATAATATTTTATATACAATTTTATTATCGAATATGGAAAAATATTTGAGAATTTATAAAAGTTAAAATATTTTTTTACATCTACTCTTTTTATATTTTGCGTATGCCATAATGTTGCAAATAACTACTTTGTTAACTTTAAATTGATGAGGCACTTTTACAACTTAAAATAGAACATTATACCTAATCATCGTCGTAATGGTACATTGTCTTATTTTAAACGAGATTGTTGTGGGTTCGATTCCCACATGGAGTAGTATATTTATTTATTTTCATCTCCCGCTACGACACACAAAGACGTCGTTTAGTTCCACCGAACGACACGAATTGCATCGAATTCAGACGGAAAGTGAAAAGAGAGAAAGAGAAACTCTCTCCGCCTACTCCACAGCTGAAAGAAATAAATTGCATTATTTACAAAAAAATCAATCAATAAAGAACATATAAAAATAAACTCCCAACAAACCAAACGTCTTGACCCCAAAAACCGAGTGACTCACGAACTACATATATTCTCACTTTGATGAGTTACGATTTAATTCACAAGTAGATCCTAGATCAATTAGAGCAAATGACAAACATTGTGAATAAGCATGCGTAGGAGCCGAGCCGTGGGAACCTTGCTCTTGATTAGACGTGGGCTAGACGGATGAATTTTGTCAGTGGATTTGGAAATTATTTGCTATTATCAAATTATCATGCAGATTCATTTAAAGATTGTTATTTTTTTGAAGGTTTTCTAGTCATAGTGGCCGAGTGGAGTTTACGCAATGACTTAATCTCTCCGAAGAAAGATGTATATATATATATATATATATATATATATCTATATATATATATATAATATATATATATATATATATATATATATTATATATATATATATTATATATATACTATATATATATATATATATATATATATATATATATATATATATATGTATATATATATATATATATCTATATATATATATATATATATATATATATATATATATATATATATATATATATACTATGGCCCGCTACGTTGAGTTATGCCACACAAGGTATACACGATGCTTTGATATTGTTCAGTAAATAGTAATAGATACATAAAAAAAAACTAAAAAGATCTTTACATTTTTTAAAGTTATATTTTAATGAAAGAACTAAGTAATGTCCTTTAATCTATTTCATCCTTTTGCCTATTTTATTATTTGTTGTAATTTTTTTACGACGAAGAAACAGTGTTAAAATTGACCTGAAATTACATTACGTACGTACAGTACGTACTCTGTAATATGATCAGTAGCATATAAACTCAACGGCGTCAACTCATTAATACATACTACGATTATTATTACAACATGAACACATCTAAACTATGAATATATGAAAAGCAAAATGTCTTGATCCACACCTTAGGATCGTAAAAAGAAAAGCATTGGAAGAAGTTATCGCTTTGGTATTGGATCAAGAATCGGATGCAGAAGGAAGTATCGCCTCACTCTGGAGTCCTAGCTACCGATGGTCTGTACCCTTGTCCTAGAGTCAAAAACATTTATATTATTTAAAAAGGATTTTTTATAATAGTTTTAATTTAGAAATTTAAAGAAATTCTTTCGTATAGTAAAAAATATCGAAATGTTTATACAAAAAACGATTTAATCAAGAATATACATGTAACTAAGCAAAATTATCACAAAAAAAACACCATGTAGGTACCTATTAATTATATAGAACAATCAACGACTTCCCCTATTAGAGATTGTGTTCACAGAATAGATTAAGCCTGGAACAGTAGTTTAATTAAAGCAACTTTGTTCAATATATAGTATATCGAAATGAAGTCAGGAAAGGGAGACCTTTGTGACCTGAATTCCAGTGTTTCGCAAATAAAAACTCTTGTTTTACCATAAAGAGGCAGTGTTGCTTAGCTGCAAGATAAGAGTAGCAAGTAGACAGCGCGTCACCGGTATTATCATATTGACATTACTAAAGCTTTATCTTAAAGTAAAGGCGTGCTCTTTTATTTATATACGAAACGTAACATATATGTAATTGCTACGTTTGTTTGTAAAAAAAACCTTTTTTGAGTTACTGATTTTTTTTTAAATTACCAGAAATAGGAGAGCGGAATATTTCGGTTTTTTAAGAAGAAGTGAAGAGCTTCACTTTAAATTAAGCTTTTCATACAATTCCAATTAACTACTTAACCTTCATGACCAATATTTGATAGAATTGCGATATTAACAGATGGTTACCAAAACAATTTTTTAATTTCATTTTAGAAAATCATGACGAATAGGAACAGTGTCCGATTGTGAATGCGATGGTCCTAGATTCGAACCTTACTCGATAGATGGAAATATTAATAATAATAATTACTCAGCTCTACTAAAACTATGCAGCATATCTTGACACCAGGTTTATTTTTGCCTACAAAATATCTGTAAAAGTGAAAAATTGTTTATCTTAACACTTCATTCCCCACATTGTAGAAAAAAAGTGACATGTTGACAAACACAAGTGGTAATTATGTGACGTGTATCATTTATCAGAGAGGCGATCTGTTCAGAGCTTCCGTTTGAATTCTCTAGATTGTCATGAGTGGGTCGTTGTGGCCAATTATAATACGCTCCTGTGCAATGCCCACCCAGGCTTTGTAATGAAACACTTGGATTACCAGATAAAATCTTTAGAGATGCATTTGTACCTATATCTATTTTATTATATAGTTTTGTATGATTCATAGTTTTCTACGACTAATTTTTGAGATACCAATTTACCGCTTTTAAGGTACACAGGTAATATTAAGGTATTTCATTCTCTGTTCATATTTATATATATGTATATATATATATATATATATATATATATATATATATATATATATATATATATATATATATATATATATATATATATATATATATATCTTCTTCTTCTTCCTGGCATTAGTCCTGGCTTTTTTGCCAGGGTCTGCCTTCCGACTAAGACCAATCGGTCCATATGAGTGGCGAAGTGGTTTTTTGTGGAGCGATTGCCATCTGACCTCCAAACCCATTACTGGGAGAAACCAGCAAAGGAAAGGGAATAAGAGGCAGAAAGACTTGGAATATAGGGGAGGGACACCACTTACATGGATTGGATCGGGTTATGAAAGTGGTGGCTCGAGGTCCCGGGGTCGCGTACCCGTATGCCGGAAACCAAATATCGGACAGATAATTGGCTAGACACCCTCTGAGATATATATATATATATATATATATATATATATATATATATATATATATATATATATATATATATATATATATATATATATATATATATATATATATATACGTTGTCCAAGACATCGTGTTGCTTGGTCATCTATGTAGACATTTATATATACAATATAATAGTAAAATCTAGATTCTCTTCACTTCTTCTGAAGAACAAGAATTAAGTGCCTATTATTTATTCTTTATTTGCTGTGAATCAAAATACATCATTTGTAATAGTTAACAAAAATTATACTAAATTAAAAACAGTTACGTCTCCATAACTTTATTGCGCACACATCAGTTCACATCGAATTGCTTTACACACAACCTAAATAAGTGTTAAAACTAATATGTTCACGCAATATTAGTCTTTTGTCCATTGTAATAGATAATAAAATGCATTGTGACAATACCAATATTAGACCATTATGTCGTTGTTAATAATAATTAAATGAATGAGCTCGGTCCCATTGATGAAAGACCGATTGTCTCGTCAACTAGAAGTAATTTATGTTCGGTACTCTTTGATAATGATAACACTGCTGGTGGCATTGCCTCTATCTGTGACGTTTTGTTATTGGGAAAACAATAGCTAGTTTTATAGTGGACACTTTTGGATATACCTATGTATATATATATTGAATTTAAGAATTTTAATTTTGCCGTCGTACCGCAATGCAGATATCATTATAACCGGGACGGTTGTGGATTCGGTTCCCATTCGAGGAATTCGATAAGAAGACAAATAAAATACATCATATGTCTCGAAAATCGGGTTGAAAGAGTGGAACGGAGTGCCTTAACACTTGGTGCCCTCTGCCAATCTGCCAATCCTGCTATATACGGGATACAGTATTATACAGCTATATTTAAAAAAAAATTGATTGTAAGTACATTTATGTAGCCTATTTTATAAATTTAATTTATGTAGAGAAAAAGAATAATGCTATGTATTTTTTCAGACTTAATCTCGCATATCGATATACACTAAACCACTATTGTCACTCCCTTCTTCATTTCCCGAGTTCTTCTTTGAATCACTTTTAAAATACTATTATGCTTTTTATATTGCGTCTTTCCTATAAAATTTCTTAGAATTTAACGTTATATTGTTATTTATTTCATTTATCACAGCGGAAACATACTCTTATTATTATCAAATTTGATATCACTGTAATGTTCACAAAAATAAAATATACAAGCAAGCACAAGAGCCAAGCCAAGACAAGCTGTATTTATAGTACGATTTACAATACAAAATGTACATGAAAATATAAAAAAAATTAGCAATTTTATTTAGTACATTTTAGTTTCAAAATTATTAACCGGTAAATGGCTCAATTTCAAGTGCTTTTCATCAATAAATTATATCGTTAAAATAAGTTGTCCACTATCATATATATAGATATCTTGTATAAAAATTATAATAAATTATAAACATATTGGTCAAGTGCGAGGGTACTAGCACACCGATGGTTCCGTACTAGCTTTATGAATAAAGTATCAGTGGGAAGCACAAGTTATAACTATAAAACCAGCGTCACATTTTTTTCCGCATAAAGCATTATAGACTCCGTTTTCCAAATTCCGTCCAATTTTTGAGACACTGATTGGTGGAATTCAACATCATGTTTTATCTATAGAATGGGATAAGGGATATAATAAATTCCACTGAGTAGAGATCGAACCCTTAATCAACTGTCTTACAACAACACACTGTCCCGCTGAGCCACAATGGGCTCAATATATGTAATATAGGCACTAAATTTGTATTAGAACTCGCTTCTATCAGTCCAATATCAAAGATAATATGATAATGAAGATTTATCACATACTTACATATGACTAGAGTACAGTAATTTATAAAAATATAACTAATAACAGAAAAAAATTGCATCCGACGCGATAACAATTGCAATAAAGTCAATCGTAATTGAATGAGCGATCACTTGATGGAGGAGTGGCATTATTTGAGAGGGCGCCACCGGCCGGCGCCGTCTGTTGGTATGGCTTAGCCTGGCTCTCTATTAGGAGTTAGGTGGAGAGCGTTAAATATTATATAGGTTTTTATTTTAAAATGTCTATAGCATTCGTATATATTGGACAGGTAATGAAAAGATTGTTTTGTTCGTTACTTTTTATTTAATATAATTTAGTTGGGACGGGACAATTAGACTCCAGTGATTAAACATATATCCATAACTCCACCTTTTTAAGGATCATAATATAGTATATATTTCTACCCAAATAATGGACATTGTGTGAGAGAGAGAGAGAGATAAAAACATAATATAACTGACGAGTCAAGTCAAGTCTAGTCAAGTCCCAATGCCAAAAGCGTTATGAATTGTATAGCGCGTCCAGTAGAAAGTGAGCCTGATAATTTATTGTTTTCGAGTGTTGCGGGTTCTAACGTTACAATATAACGTGTTGATTAATCTAGATCCCACTAAAGCTATTTATAGATGCAATTTAAATTAACCTCTCCACATTTCTTCGTTTTGATTCCATTCTATTTAGCTGTCTTTGTTTATATCATGCCACTTACATTTACCTGCAGCTTCAGTCATGTGGACATATAAAAATAATTAAACGACGAACCTATATGTATGATGCATGACATATACGTGATCGAAGTAACTCTAGAGGCACAGTTTTCCATGTAAACCTCATGACCACCTTCCTCGATAAATGGATTTTCTAACAATAAAAAAATTAGAACCAGTAGTTCCTGAGGTTAGCGCGCATGCTTAGTTGGCAAACCAACGCTTCAGTTTAATGAGATTACTTATTACTTACGTTTCCATAATAGAACGTTAAAGCTTTGCTATGAATATGTACTATATATAGACTTACTTATCTTACGTTATGGTAAATTTGGAATTGTGATAATTTCGTTACCCAACAGTAAGCTGTCATTATTAGGTAGCAAAACATGAAGTTTGTTACAGTCACTTATAAATATTATATAATAATTAAATTTAGAGTCACATTTATTTTAATATGGTAATAATATATACTTTTTTCCAGAAATAGCCTTTAAAACAGATTTCCGGCTTAAATATTGATTACGCGTATTCGATAATATATTTCACTCTTTTATCAAAAAACAAACAACATATATGACGGATATAATCTTAATCCATACTAGTTTTAATTTAAACATACATATATTGGTCCTAAATCGAGATAGAAATTTTAGAGATAAAATAGAGGTCATTATAGCACATCAACCTGAATACGAGGAACTAGAGAATTGCAGAACACTACCGTAGGTTGGCTGGAAGAGATCTCTTGTAGGGATAAGTCCTTTGTGTACTATGTCTTTTTAATGTTGTTACCCATATGTTTTTTCTTTCAACAATAAAGAATATATATATATATATATATATATATATATATATATATATATATATATATATATATATATATATATATATATATATATATATATATATATATATATATATATATATATATATATATATATATATATATATATATATGATCAGTTAAGTTGAAATAATTCATCGTCTAGTGGCAATCGAATCTCAAACCTCGAATATACTTTAAAGTCCCACTACATCTCGAAGGCTTCAATCATTTAAGTGAGTGCAAAACACTTTATATACAAATTAACAATATCCAAACATTCTTAATACGCCAATTGATCCAAAACACAGGATGTTGTAACAATTGGCGTAAGCGTATAGGACAAATTAGCCGGACGACGGTCATTGATACTTGAACGGTGGCGCCGTTGTGCCCGCGATGTTCTTTACGCTTTTATTTCCTGAGCCCGTCTGATTCATTCTATGATTCATAGATGGAGGTCAGTGTTATATTGTAATTGTTATACGTTTTGGTGAATTATTTCAGTTGATTAGAAAAAGTAGCCGCTTCATATTTTTCTTCAACAGCCAGAGAGAACTTGGTGTTAATATATTTACGATTTGACTGGTACGGTACTGCACTGGTACAGTACCATGTTTGTCCTTGCAGGAGCGGAGAAATGAAGATAATCGATCCTAACAAAACAAAGCCATTGAATGAATATATAAATATATATATATATATATATATATATATATATATATATATATATATATATATATATATATATATATATATATATATATATATATATATATATATATATATATATTTACCTTCGATACAGATCGCCCACTTATTGAGAAAAGCTGTCGACATTACATTATGTTATTGCCTTCGATGTAACTCACTCCATCTACGGTTAAATAAACCTTGGGCACTGCATCATATTATTCTAAGCTACCAAGGGAATTACAAGAGTAGGCTAGGTGGATTCCATGGAAACGATAAATGTGATGCTGATAAGATTTCTCGTTAAATGGACTGTGGAATTTGAACAAAAAGAAATTTCCGAAATAGTTCCTGAGATAAGCGCGTTTCCTGAGATAAACAAACAAACTATGCTTTGCCGCTTTTTAACACTAAGTTAGTCTAAGCATAGTAAAAATATTGAACTCGTTACCCTTATTGTTAATTATAGAAAAATATTCAGAATACTATAAAGCAATTATAAATTTAATGTATAATTAATCAAAGCCAATTTCCTCTTCAAATCCGACAGTTGAAAGTGTCATAATTTTACATTAGCCGTCCGGTGACACGCGTTACCAGTTGCGTCGCTCTGGCGCCAACGAATGGCTCTCTTCCTATAGGATGCACAGATTGTCCTTGCTCTTATCATCCTATCCTGTTACGAAATGTCCGGCTGTGATCTGTGGATTTTGTTAGTGGACGTTTATTTTACAAGGTATTTTTTTTATAAGTTACACGTACAATGTTTATATAGAAAAAAAAACATCAATAATTAATTTTAGCATTTCATTATTATAACATCATTAATCATTACAGGGCAAACTAAATGTCCATGTCATGTCATTATCAAATACAAACGGTATTACACGCAATTGCATCTGATAAATGTATGTATGTATGTATGTAATTACAAGTGTTATCGTGTATCCGTAGCCGTGATTACCTAAATGCGACTTCGATAAAATTTATCTATTAAATAAGCTAGATATGTATGTAGAGGTACGTATTATTATTGTATATTTTTTTTATATCTCTAATGGAATTGTTTAAAATTTTGCTAGCTCAAAAGGCTCAGTGGAGTTTTGCTTCAGTCGAATAGACTTTGACTTCGAATCTAGTTTGGATAAACACCTAAATTAAAAAATATATATATCATAATAAAAAAAATTGCTTCACGCTATTGAACCTAGTGCTAAGATACTCTGTTCTCCACTTTCTGCCCAATTCTGAGGCATTGCGTGTGGAGTGCCGGAACTCGACCACGCGTTTTGCCTTGCCAAAGCGAGGAGATGAAATAATTCATTCCCCCCGAGTGGGAATCGAACCCACAACACGAACACAAATTAATACAGTGTTGGACTTTCATATGAAATTAATTCCTGCTCATACAGACATATAAGGAGTTAAATGATATGTCACTCTTCGTAATAATTTTTGATATTTTTTAATGAAAAAAATAATCATTATTCTTAGTGTAAATCGAACCCGTGACCATCACACCTCCAATGCTACACCACGATATTACCTACTTTTAATGATAATAAGCGAAAGTGTGCCCTAATAGGAATTAGTAAATGCCCGTTGGTGTCAGGCGTCAGGCGTCAGGCCCTTACGGGGGCAATCTAGTAAATCATATCGTACACTTGTTGATAAAGCAATTGAACCTCTTTACTCACTTAACTTTTAAAATGAAACTTTTATGTGATTCCATTTTTTAATAAGAACTGGCTGTTTGTAAATTAATTTATGTAACAGTAATTGACGGTCGTATTAAATTTTGATTCCGTGGTAGCGCAGCGGCACTGCATCTGACTGTGAGCGTAACGGGTGTAGGTTTGATTTGGTCTCGTGGCAATAAATTATAATAATACCCTCGACCTGGTAACAAGACAAAGCGTCTTCAAGCGTTCTTCATTATATTTCATCAGTTAATCCATAGAATCGAATGATTCACCGCACTTAATTGTTGAATGAAAAATGAGGAAGCAGTCGTTATGGTGGGACGTTGTGGCGCAGAAACTAGCGTTATTTGTTCTAGCTTATTTTGTTTTAATTTTACTATATTGACACTTTTTAACCGACTCAGCGCCGAAAGGGAGGATAATGTGTTTATAAGTGTATATACATGTCTATCGAGTCGTAGATCCACGCGCACTAAAGGTATAAAAATAATCAATTTCGCCACAATTATATTAAAAAAAAAAAATTAACGTGGACCGTGTAACGTTAAATAGATATAGAAAATCTAATTTGGGATTCCTTTTATGATTATTTATTTTAAAAAATAATTTATAATATATCAAGATTTAAAGTTGCTTAAACAACTATTGTTGCTAATATTCATTGAAGCTTTTTTTTATGAGTTAGCTGACTAGTTTAAAAATGCTGAAATTTACATATAATATTGTCATTCGTTTAATTATTTTCATACCAAAAGAAAATCAAACAATATCTCCCCAAAATAATAAATAAATAAAATAAATAAATAGATTATTAACAAGTACATGTTTATATAATTTATTATTTCATTATTCTGTCCATATTAATCGGGAGTAGAAGCAGTGATAGCTTACCGCTAGTGGTATGACCGCGGACTGTGAAAGCTGAAGCCGGGTTCAAGTCCCCACGGTATTACCTACCTCGATGAAATAATAAGATTGTGTAATTTACTGCCTCATAATCCTAATCACAAAGCTATTAAATTGTAACTAAAATAAAAAAATAAAAAAAAAAAAAATTATAAAAATACAAGAGTAATGCTGATCAAATACACCATTGAAATAATTGTATAATCGTGACATATATAGAGAAAACATATTTTTTTCAAAGTAGAGTAGTGGACCTAGGACCTACCTAACGAATTTGTCGCATAATATGGAGAAAATACAAGCTTATGGACCTTGAATGTACTTACTATGTATATATATATATATATATATATATATATATATATATATATATATATATATATATATATATATATATATATATATATATATATATATATATATATATATATATAATATATATATATATATATATATATAAATACAATACCAATTCTTATATTTGTTCTCAGGAGTATCTGCAAGCGAGGCATTACGAAACGGAATATGTCAATCTTTGTGGGCGCCAACGCGGCCGGAGCCACGCGTTGCATCCTCTCCGCAACAACTAGAGAACTATTCAGTCAGAGGTAAATATTTGCTATAAGTACGAATGCTAGAGAAAGAAAACGACGAATTTTGTGACGAATCAATACGCTATATTGGTCATATTTAGTTTCTTTATAGGAGTTGCTATAAATTAAAAATCAAATTTCTGATTTTATTTTTACTTTTTAGCATTATTTTAAAATAGGTAGCTGCTGAGTACAGGAATCTTATTTTGCCCCAGACTGAGGAAACGTTAATTATTTCAAATATTTTTTTGTTTACAAGTAAAATTTGATTCCACAGAGGCACATTCCCTTAAAAATACTCTTTAAAATTTTATTTTTATTTATTACTAATGTTTTAATGTCTCCAATTACATTTATTGTACCATATGTAATTACCATACAATATTAAACTTTAGGGTTTCGCATTGTAAAATAATATGTAAAGGCTTGCTTAATATTAGTAATGTAACACGACAATAACAACAGTAAAACGACAGCAGAAAAATCTAAAAAAAACAGCTTTTCCCGCTTTTCGCCCAATTTTTGAATCATTAGCTATTAAGGGACAGAATTCAACGACGCGCTTTATCTACCAGAGTATTGTAATGACATACACAGACAGACTGAACCAGAGACAAGGTGACCCAAGTTTAATATAACATCAAAACAACAAAAAGCTTTAATAAAATATCCCATAAGCCAGGCCGAAAAAAATTCTAATAACATTCGACTTGAAATCCCACGGCTTCAGATTTGGGCTGACATAATTATCTTATCGCAGACAGCGCGTATCGCTCGGCAAAATTACCTTGTTTTATGACTCTGATTTGCCGGCGGCAGCGACAAAGTACTATCGATAACAAGTAAACGTTCATGTTATGATGCCTGTAATTCATGTATCTACAAATTTTTATATCGATAAGGAGGATAGTTGGCAAAAAAGATAGTGTCGGGTATGTAATTTGTGTGGAGGTTAAAGATTCAATGTTTGTCACATAACATACGAAGTAAATATTACTTCAAGGGTTCTATTCAATTTTAAGCCCTTTGACAGAGCCAGTTGGGTATATTTAATTTGCTATACTTTTAATGGTCACAGATTATACATAAAGTCTGCTAACTTTATAACCAGAAGTGGTAAAAAATTATCTAGAAGATATATTTTAAATATGACCTCTTTTCAATGAAGAAAGTAATTTAAAAAAGAACTCTAATTATTATGTTATCTGTAACTGTTTTAAATAGTTAAATTACATTTTTCAACCGCCGAAATAACCAACGATAGCTTTATTGGCTATCTCTCCTGCCCTTCTTAACACGTTGTAAATCCGATTTGGACATGTGTACTCTTGTAAGTAAACATTAGTATACCAGATAACAACGTACCCTGTTTGGAATGTATGGATTGTGTGGTATTATGGCCGTTTCGAGGAATCTGTTTAAATTTTAAAACACATTTGAAATTTTCTAAAACTGTTCTCTCTATATTATTAAATGTTATTCTTATATTATCAAAATATATTTTGTAATTTAATAGTGTGTCTAATAAATAATTTATCCTTGAGAGAGAATAGGGTTTATATAAAATTTGTATATAAGCAGAGAAATGAGAAACCAGAGAGATTCAAATGACAAATAATTCCCAGCATCATTTACTAACCGTCAGGACAGCCTATTAGATGTATCACCAATATTTGTATAGCAAGACCAACGAAACATGTGCATACTTTTAATAAAATGCAATTTTAAATACTAATATTTAAATTAAATATACTTGTCCATTCACAAACGAATTACAAACATACAGACAACGTTCGATCAATCAAATGTAGGTACTGCATTGCATGCCAAGTTCCGTCAATATTTGCGAGTGTATACAGCGTCACGACATCGCCCCACAATTTCATTTGTTTTTGTTTGACCAAGTGTGGCCAAGTTATATTATACTCTTGTTTAAAGTTCGCGTGACTTTACGCTATGACAATTGAATACGCTGCCTAGTGGTTCATGAATCGTTAAGGTTTTCGTGATTGTTACGGAACTAGCCGGGTTGTTTGCGGCTTGCTGTGTATTAATTTCAGTTTATTTTAGGGAGATATTCTTTGGTTTTCTTTTGGTATGGAAATAATTATACGAATGACAATATTATATGTAAATTTTTACATTTTAAAACTAGTCAGCTAACTCATAAAAAACGTGCTCTATCCTAAGTAAAGATTTACCAAACAAACTATTTAACACTTGGTCATATGATATTCAGCAATAAAACGCTTCAGATGCCCATATAAAGAAGATTTGAGTTTTAAAAGATTTTAGTAATCCCATTATAGTTCCAGATAACGATAGTAACATACAAACAGCATATTGCGAAAAAATTAAGCCTTATGCCTCGTAAAGTGATAATAAGAAATCTAGACACCTTAACGATTATTGAGGCAGAGTTTAATCACAAAGATGCCGCGACTATTTCGACAGTGTTTGCAAAGTGTTCCTCATTTTGCCATTAGAAATGCGAATGTTATACCATTCTCAACCTTATCACAAGGTGTTAGGTGATATTAAATGTGATTTATAATGAATAGTGAATTAAGACAGAGTAACAAACATGAAACGTGCTATTGTTTCTGTAAATAATTCGTGGAACATCTGAGAGAAATCGGGACGTACACAAAGGCGCCGCCGAGATAGTGTGGCGCGACCTTTAATTAAATTATGTAATCGTCAATATGAGAATGGGTACTTAAGTTAAGTTAAGAGTGTGCATTTGTACTTTTACGGACAATTTTTCGGACATTATGGAGAAGGTTATCAACAGAAACTTTTCCACTCTCCGCCTAATATTACATTATTAGGCGGATTTTTAGGCCTTTCATTATTAGGCCTTTGTGGCCCAACGGCACATTGACCGTACTCGTGGCAGTTGTGAGTTCGATTTCCATTCACAGATAAATTATTTGAATTTTCCTCTGATAACAAAACAAGGTGCAGCGTAGAGTTCCGCCACTCAACACGCAATGACTCGGCATTAGGTGGAATTGATGAACAGTGTCCTAAGTTTTTGGTAAGGTTTTCTCTACCTACCCCACTAAATGGTAAAACAGTATGAAGCTAAAAATGTAAAACTAATAATAAACAGTAACTTATGACGTCATATATTACAAGCATAATTTAAGCTGTTCTAAGACATTACCAGTTCTAGTATTATGTATATGTATATATATAACACAACAAAAAACACAATAATATTGCCATAAAATTGGATCATGATAAAAAATGACGTAGTCGCTACGTCACACATTTATGTAACGTTTCCTTTGACAAAATCATTTTACAAATCCATCCATCTATTTCTCAAGCATTTGCATTGACAGGCGATATGTATGTACATGTAAGATAAATCAGGTCTTAGCGGCAAGATCTGAAGTAACGAAGTGGGATTACGGTCACACCCTAATCCAAACTTGTCACATACGTCATTGATTTAAAAATCCTGCCTGATATTTTGCGTAGTGTTAGATGACGAAAATATTTTATGATATGATTATCAGTTATCATGTTGTCGTTTTTTTTTTTAGGTTTTACTTTGTTTTTTTCCTTTTCCCCTTTCCGTAACTTGAAAATGGAATGGTGATGAAAAATTTTAAAATAAATTTATTTTAACGTTTCAACTATTTTAGATTTTTGTAAACTAGAAGCTACATATATAAAATCGACAGTATAAATCGGTATAAGCAATCTCTAAATATTCTATATTCAATAGACCAGAGGCTACATATATTATTACATAGATTATATAGCAAAAACAAGTGATAAAATATTTATAACCCAATATCGCACCAAATAATCAGTGGTTTATAGCGCTACGTCACTTCCTGAGTATAATGGTAAAGATATCAGTTTTACTGCCCTATACTAATCTTGTAGACCTTCAATGCCCAGTAAGAACTAGAAAATAAATCAAAGAATATGATTTTTAAACATTTAAGTATGTCAATGTTTGATAATTAGGAGAATATTGATGCAAGATGGACTTCATTTATATTGAAATAATTGTATAGCTTAGACAAACTGTAAGCGCGATGATCGTGGGTTCGATACCCACTCGGGAAATTTATTATTCTGGTTTTTTTCTGGTACGACAAAGTTCGCGTCGTTGAGTTCCTCTACAGCTCTATCTTTCGAGACTTTTAAGTGTAATGTAGAGGAAAGGAAAGGCTTGATATGTTATCACTGCTTACCCTGCCGTGTTGGATAGAACTAAATGTGTGAAGCAGAAAAAAAAGATAAGCTGACCTAGTAAAAATTGTACTTACCCAAAATATACATGTACCGGACATAGCCTTTTTATAGATAAACACTGTATTTAAAACTCTTAACTCTATTTAAAATAAATATAAACTTCAGCTGTGAGTACCTTTTCTTGTTGTATTTATTAAATAGTTTAATATTAAAACAAATTGAAATCATGGAGAGATGATTAAATTATTATACCGTTGTCGGATCCGTCTACGTACATATGTGAGTTTTCGAGAAAATCTATCAGGTTTTGAACAAACACTTTGAACAAAAAACGTTGCAAGTTTTCTTATATTAAAATAGATAGATGGATAAATAGAAACATACAAGTCTAGGAAAGCTTTTAAACATTACGAAATACGTGCCTAACTACCAAGTAGAGGTAATCGATGCCAGATTCGCAATATTAAAAAACATTTATGTTCAATACAATAATTTCGTCATTTACGATCAAAGATTTAGTTAATCCGTGCCGATAAATTGGATTTAAAACGTATTTACAACCGATAAAAGACATTAAAAGCGAATGATAACATTTGATTTATATATTTATTATAAATTTTTCCGATAGCGCAATATTTAAAATATTTTACTGTAATATACTAATCGTTTTATAGTGTGACTATATTTTATATGAAGATCGTTTATCTCTTATTCACCACGCAATATATGGAGCGCGGGTAAAAAGCGGAGAACGGAGTGTTTTACGAAGACAGAGATAACCTAAATCAGAGTTAAAGTAAAATTATCCGAGAAGAAATCGAATCCACAACCATTTTTATTAATTATTATATTATTATTATCTGGATTTGTATTTATTAATAATAATATATTAAATACTTGTATTTATGTACCTTTATATTGGCGTCTATATAACTACTACTTCTTCATAGTATATAAGCAAATGAAACAAAATTCGAGATAATATGAATGAATCACTTCCACTTATACATTTATCTTTTTAAATTATCATCAGTCAAAAAAATAGACATTACTCATAGCATCAAATAGTTTAGTACAAACAAATATTATATAATAGTCATATGAAATATATGTGAAAATAACGAGGGCACACAATAGTTGTAAATACATTTCTCGCTTGAAGTAATTTTGATCTTTAAATATGAGACTTATTTATTAGTCGATTTGTTTACACAGAAATTTTAGGACAATGTATACGGAGACCAACATAATTTCTACCCACACCAAATAATAAGGCATTTTTAAAAATTAAGTAAAAATATATATTTAAATTTGCCTTGTTACCAGAGCGAAGAAAATGAGAATTATTCATTCTCTCCGAGTGGGAATTGAACCCATAAACCGTCGCGTTTACAGGCAGAGACTATGCCTCTGCGCCACGACGGTCCTCTAGTATATATTTAATTATTATTTTTTGCTCGTAGCTCTTTATCGCATAGCAGGGTAGGTAACGAGAAGCTGTTATAAAGGCACTGTGTTTATGTTATTTTCTATGAAGTGGTGAAACTTTACACTACACTTTGCTGTCCCAAGGTAGAGAAATTAAAATAGCTCATCAAATCTTTACAGTCAGTTATCCCACTGCCCCACTAGATACTACACTAGACTAGTGGTTTCGGTTGCACATCACTTCAATATCTGGCAATAAATCAATCGGAGGCAATAAGAAAAATGCAATTAAATTATAACACCCGTCTAAAGTATGGACTGGGTACCCTCAGCGTACTTTATTAAAAATGAGATTTGTCACGTACCCCTTATAAGTCGATTCATTAAAACATTTCTACAACCTTTAATCTTGATTAACGATTTCTACGTGACTCCGCATTTTGTTAAATCATAATAATGTAATGATTATTAACTTGACTATATCACCTTGTGTATTTTTGTGTTCATTCATTCTCGAATTTAGAGGGGACGGGCGTAGTGTTAAGGCACTACGTTTTTTGTTTTCCGCGCATTATATATAACATACAATTCAGGTAGAAATACCTTTGCAGTAAAAGAGAAATTATAAAAATAAAATATAGTGAATTAAATTCAGTTGAGTTCTCAGCGGTGTAAGAGATCGAAGATTCAATGAATATAAATACGTTGGTTAAGGGTTCAATAAAAAAAATTACGTTACATTACATTTTTAGACATTATGTCTAATATGAGGTAATTTGATCTTAACTAACACGCTAATCTCTCTTTTTATATTAGTATAATTCGTGTGTATAGCAACTATTGATAGTTGGAAATAGCTGACTGGAAAATAGCTGAAATAACTGATTATTTCCAGGTGGCATACGAGGTCGAAGGTATAACCTATTCACGCATTATTTGGACCACAAAGACATTAATATACCTACAATAGTTATCTTAATCACCATTAACTGCTAAATATTCTATTCTAAAAAGTATTCATTTCTTAATTGAAACGACTTCTTAATATCCTTTAATACGTTTTTATTTTTGATGTCAGAGTGCATTGTGCAATTTGCGGGCGCGCCTCTTATAATTAAAATTACATTAGTCTGCAAATAGGCGGCAACGATACGAATGCAGTGTTTGAATAAAAATGCTACCGTAATACCGTTTACCTTCTAAAAACCTTAACTAGATTGTACCTTGGCCAGGTCTCGTTAGGGGTAATAAATGCTTAAACAAATTTGCTATTAGGGTTGCTCGTGTGTTAGGTTTTAGGTTTTTTGTAATTGATTTATTATAATTTCTTTTATGTTATTTGGTGAACGAATGCATATTGTCTGCTTTGTTTTGTTTGTCATTGTGTAATATTTTTATTTTGATTTAAATCAATTAGCTGTGAATCTGTAGGTAAAATCGCCGGATTTAGATGTTGCCCAATTAATATGTAATTTTTCCTATTTATAATAAATTTATATGCGTTAATTGAAGTTTTAGTTAAATATTTTATATTGCAATACATATATAAAGTCAGCACAAAAATAATATTTATTAAAAATATATATAATTGAATCCGTAGGACAATTTTTTTCGATCATTTGACAAACAAATACATAAACAATAAACAACAGATGATTTAAATCACTAGGCAAGTAGAATAAAATGCACACCCATAATAATCAAAACTTCAAATTATTTATATTATCTTATTACAACACTGTACACAATGGGCATAATAATATCCATCTTTCCAATTCGCTCCATTACTCTGAATAGCCCCATTCAATATTTCGCCAGGCCGTGAATTCGAGCATACTGTCGAAGCAGAACAATGAATCTAAATAACCATTAATATGTAATAAATACTATGGGGTAATAAAACCTTGTCGTGTGGGGGACATACAAACAAGTGTAGGCAACCCTTAACTGCTACATTGAAAAGTCCTAAGCGTATAATGTTTAAGGGTGGAAGTCATTGGCGAATTTCACCGAATTCGGCCGATTGGTTCCGCTCTGAATGAAGACAGCTGCAGAATTTCAGATATAGGGGTCGCTCTTCATTAGTGTAACTTGTCTCGCCTCGAGATGGATGTTTGTTTATGGACAGCGTGAATTTGGGCTGATGGTTTCTTGATGATCTGTGGATTATTTATTACGGTGTTAAATTATGAAAAAGAAATAATATTCTGCAATACTACATTGTGTATGTAAATATTGGTATTTTATTGCTCGAAACATATTGGAATTTAATATCTGACTTATTTTATTTCCCTTAAACTGCGCATTTTTTTTTATTTATACACTTATAAAAACCTTTTAATAAATTATTTTTTATCAAATTGTGTAACAAATATTGTTTAAATGCACACTAAATAAACACGAGGTCATATAAGTATTACTCGCGCCCATGGATTAGTGAATTGTAAAAAAAGATTGGGGTCTCTCCGATCCAACGTGTTAATTACTTGGGTTGGGCGAGGGGTAGAACAGATGAAAGTCAATTTGCTGCTACGACATGATACGGCTCATTTCATCGCAGCGACAAGTGTGGCACCTGCGCTTTTTCACTGGCCTAGGGGCGTTTCAGTCCTTTGTGCTCTTTTAGCAAACAATAGCGAATTGTATTGTGTCCCTTTAACACCTCGCTTCCAAGCATATTGAGTATTCTACTACAGTTTTCGTACAAGAATGTACTTTTGATACAAGATTCCTTACATATTTACATATACATTTAATTTTTTTTACAGAAGAAATCAAGTTTGGAGTTAACCGATTAGTTGGAGACAAAACTGATGAAGAAGATAATGAATCACATAATAATGAAACATCTAGAGCTGAAGATATATCTCCGACATCACGCTGTGGTAGTCCTTGTTGGGCACCATCACCACATTCACCACGATCTACTCGCTCAACATCACCAGAGCTAGAAGTAGATTCTCCTCCGTCATCACCTAGAAGGCCACCTGATTCATCCCCACCATTGAAAAGGTCCGAAGCTTTTTCGGTCAGCGCCCTACTTAGACCAGATGCACCGAGAGTTCAACCACAGAGACCTATTCTTTACCCACCGTTACCATTCGCAGAATTCTTAAGAGATGCTGGTGGCCTTGGTCTTCCAGTATGGGGAGGTTACAGCAACCTATATCTCCATGCAGTACAAGCAGCTGGCCCTGAACTACTTAGATTACGGGCAGCTGTTCTTGGAGCTCCAAGCCCTTTATCCAGACCTTTACCAATTGGTGATGTGTACTCTTGTGTCAAATGCGAGAAAATGTTCAGTACTCCACATGGGCTAGAAGTACATGCTAGGAGATCACATAATGGAAAAAGACCTTTTGCGTGTGAGCTCTGCAGCAAGACATTCGGCCACGAAATCAGCTTAAGTCAACACCGGTAATAATTTTTTAATTTTTATTTACATTCAAATAACGGTAAATGTGGTTTTAATACGTTATGACCCTTATAATAATAATAACCAAAATCTTAAAAGCATATATTTCTTTAAAATTAAATACAATCCCTCTCGACAGGGCGGTTCATAGTGTAGAAAAGGTCTTCGAGTGCAAACAATGTGGGAAAACTTTTAAAAGATCGAGCACACTTTCTACTCATCTCCTCATACATTCGGACACGAGACCCTATCCGTGCCAGTACTGTGGCAAACGATTCCACCAAAAATCTGATATGAAGAAACACACGTATATACATACTGGTAAGTGACTATATATAATTTATATGAAATATGAAATAAATAATACACATGCCCGAAATTTTGTATCTATGTTTTGTATGTCTTAATTTAGAATTTGGTGATGAAATTTTTTTATTTCAATTTTAGTATCTGTGATTGATATATCTATTATTAAATATTTGCTATACAACACTATAAAATATGCTATTTGAGCTAAAATCCATCCTACCACATTTTATACAAACCGGAAACCACTTCATTATTATTTTACCCTTATTGTTATATTATGACAATTAAACTATAAATATGTTAAATAATCTTAAGAGATTAATATATTATTAAATAAACATTTAATCCAACTATTGTTCATCAATTAAGTATTTATTAAATTCTTAACAGGATTCGGTTAAGCTTAAACAATAATTCACCTTAACTTTCCCTTTTGAGTGCCGTCGTATTTCAATTCTGTCACAACATCTTACCCTTCGCCACATAATTAATGTACATTAGCACCTAAGATGAGTTAGGGTGTTTTATAATAATCGCGGCGTGAATAGAAGGCGTTGTGGTGGGTTATAGGGAATGTATTGTTATCTATACACACGGATATGACGGTCACAATTTACAATTACATAATGTTCTATTTGCTTAGGAAATTAGAGCTAAGTGACAAAACACAACATAATCGGTTCCTCTTTGTTTGCTAAGTTATGAGTGTTGTTGTACTTAGACCGAGGAAAAGCATTCCAAATATAAAACCGGCCTTGATTCGGCTATGTTTATAATTCTTTAATAAAGAGATTTTTTTTTTAATTTATCACAAATCATTATCATCTTTATTAGATAAAATGTGTAATAAAATTTTTAAACAACATCTCAACATTTGATGATAGTAAAATTCAATAAATAAATAATGAATAAAAAAATAAACGATTTACCTAAATACTAAATGTAGTATCCGTGAGTACACATAAGACCTTTCCATGAATACAAGATGTCGCGGTATATAGTCCATTGTTCTGTTAACACTTAAGCCGAGGGTAAGATTCTGGGACGGTCTGACAACTATTTAACCCTTAAATGCTAGTATCAGTATAGATACCATTTATCATTCATATAATAGTTTGTTATACTTCGTAACACTGGTTCCTTTTATGTACAGAATATAACAACGAATCATCGGTTCTCTTCTTTATCGAGTTGTATTTTGTATGAGACAGTGTATTTTAAATTATATATATATATATATATATATATATATATATATATATATATATATATATATATATATATATATATATATATATATATATATATATATATATATATATATATCTCCTGAAGACAGACTGGAGTACATAGCAGCGAAACGGGCCAGCAAAAGAGCTGTAGCCAGAGCCCGCCGAGAAAGTTTGTCGCCATTGTACGATAAACTTGAAACTGTGGAGGAGCAGAATCTCATATACAAACTGGCTCGTGCTCGAGATAAAGCGACGCAGGATATTACAAAATGTCTTTGCGTCAGAGATTCTCGGGGCACGTTGCTTTGTAGTCATGCCTCTGTGAAGGAGAGATGGAGAACCTACTTTAAGGAGCTGCTGAACACTCAGCAGTCTTGTAGTCTTCCTCCTGAATTATCTCCTAACCTCGGACTTGTTGCTCCAATAACCCGTGACGAAACTCGTAATTATCTTCGACGCATGAAGAACGGAAAAGCGGCAGGACCTGACGACATCCCAATCGAGGCGTGGAAATCGTTGGGTTCTCTTGGTGTGCTTATACTTACTGACCTGTTTAACCGTATCTTGAAAACTGGAAAGATGCCACATCAGTGGCGGCAAAGCTTTATTATCCCTATTTACAAAGGAAGGGGCAGTGTTCAAGATTGCGGTAGTTATAGGGGCATTAAGATTATGAGCCACACCATGAAGCTCTTCGAGCGCATGATCGGCCTCAGGCTCCGCCAAGAATGTACTGTCTCTGAGTCTCAGTATGGGTTTCAACCAGGATCAGGCACTATGGATGCCATTTTTGCCCTCAGAACTTTGATGGAGGCTTACAGGGAAAAAAGGAGAGCTCTGCATGTGGCCTTTTTGGACCTGCAGAAGGTCTTTGACTGTGTGCCACGTCAGTATATCTGGTGGGCATTGTGATTCAAGGGGATCCCTGAAGCCTATATTGAGGTTATCAGAGATATGTACAACGCCTCCGCTTCAGTGGTTAGGACCGCTGTTGGCGACACCAAGCCCTTCCCGATTACAGTAGGGGTTCACCAGGGCTCAGCTCTTAGTCCGTTCTTATTCAATGTAGTGCTGGATACTGTCTCGGCTCACATCCAATGCCAGCCTCCGTGGCTGATGATGTATGCCGATGACATAGTACTCATCGACGAGAACCGACTGATACTGGAGCGTAAAGTGAACGCCTGGAAGGGTGCGCTTGAGAACGGTGGTCTCAAACTGAATGTGTCGAAGACCGAGTACGTGGCTTGCGGGAACCCGGACTCGAGCACCATCCATATCGGGCCTGAGCCAGCCGTTAAGTCGGAGAAGTTCAGGTACCTTGGAGCCGTTATGCATGAGTCTGGAAGCATCGACCACAATATCCAAGCCCGTATAAATGCTGCCTGGGCCAAATGGCGGGAGGTCACGGGTGTAGTCTGCGATAGCAGAATACCGCCCAAGCTCAAGGGACTGATATACAAGAGCATTATCCGACCGGTTCTTTTAAACGGCAGCGAATGTTGGCCAACATTATCTCGGCACACTCAGGAGCTTCACGTCACGGAGATGAAGATGCTGAGATGGATGTGTGGCATTACGCGGTCCGACCGCATACGCAACACATTCATTCGAGGTAGTCTTGGGGTCCGTGACGTAGCGGATAAGCTCCAAGAGCGTCGCCTGAGATGGTATGGCCATGTTATGCGCCGATCTGAGAACTATGTCGGAAGGAAGTGCCTTGACATGTCTGTCCCTGGAGTTAGACCACCCGGACGCCCAAGGAAGCGATGGCTGGATGTCGTGACACAAGACATGAGAGCCAATAGATTGTCCACTGAGGATGTTAAAGACCGTGCAAAGTGGAGTAGGCTTAGTCGGAAGGCAGACCCTGGCAAAAGCCGGGACTAATGCCAAGAAGAAGAAGATATATATATATATATATATATATATATATATATATATATATATATATATATATATATATATATATATATATATATATATATATATATATATATATATATATATATATATATATATATATATATATATATATATATATATATATATATATATATATATATAATAAGTAGTCCTCCATCTAATAAGCATATTACAAAAGTATAATACAATTGATAACAGAAAGCTTTGATGTATAAAGAAAACTGGCTCACAATGATAAGAATACGTAGTTTTCTTATGTTATAATCCCTCTATTTCATTAATAGTGATAGTGAAGGGATATATTTTAATATAATATAAATATGATATATTTTATATAAATATGATACATAATTTTTAAAAAATATTATATTTTTACATAATCCCGATAAATTCAAGTATCTATCATTGATTTATTTCCAAGAATTTCTGTTATGTAACGTAAACAAGGTACTTCAGAGAGATCTCAACATCCCTATCAGACCCCCAGTTCATTTAAGACGGGGGTGGGGTATCCGTGATTCGCTTTTCATTGCTTTACGGGGGTGGAAGGGAGATAGGCATACTCGAGACACCGGGCATGACCGAGAGCCAAGATTTAAGGTTGGGTTAGTTATTGCGGCACATGTTACTATAGATGGCTGTACTATTTATATAGCTTTATATGAATAAATTTTCGTTCCTGTAAAGAGAATGTATTTAAGAGTATGCTGACGTTTTTAATAAGATTATGTGCGCGATTGAAGTATATGTATGAATGAATGCTGAATTGTTCAATATGTTATTTTAAATAAGACAATTTGAACGGATTAATCGCGTATGTTGATTTGACCTGACGTTTTGAATACTCTGTAGTAGTCCATGGTCACGGGTCTATTCGTCTGCCAGTTGTGACATTTACCATATCACTATCGCCAACGGCTCCTGAGTTGCCTCGCAGGGCAGCACGCCCTGGTAAATCTGTAAAAAGTCACAACTGTTATCTACTAATTGAAAAAACAATATAAAGAGTAGCAACTGTGGAAAATATATATTATAAGCTAATAAATATATATTATTATATTGTATGTAAAAATATTTTACAATTGTATTCAATTTAGTTATAGAATATGTATGAATCCAGCTATATTAATTGGATTTCATATAAGCCCATTAGCAACCACACCCGATCATCGCCACCCCACCTGTAAATTATTAACAATATCAAGTTAGCAAATAGTTACGCGAACAGCATTTTAATCAGCGTCCCAACTTCTTGATTAATGTGCCACCATACAATTTATCGTCGAAATTTTATTTATAATTGCGCCAGCTAAATTAAATGGGGAGCTATTAGTCAATGTCAAGACGAAGGACCGCGACCCGCGATTTGTCACCTCTCCGAACCGGTTTAATTCGACGCTAATTGAGCCCCAAAGTTAGTTAACCCAGAACTTCTCTACCTGTTACTATGGCAATTATCTATCTTATAGTTGTAAGTACGTAATCAATCGTCTATGTGTAGAATACATTTTAAATATCTGTACATCTAATAGCCTATATATAATTAGCGTCAATTATGTATAAAGAAAATAATATAGGACCTAAAATATCTCCTTCTAATGTTTGACAATAAAAAAATGAAGGGTTAAAAATTAAGCAAGTTACTTTAAAGTAACATCAAAATTAAAAATGACAGTAGCGAGGAATAAGTAAAATCATCTAAGTGCTTAAGCGAGCTTCATAAATGTTTGATTTTTCAAATATGCGAGAGAGGCATTTTTTAAACACTTACTCCTCTTAATTAGTCAGGGAATAAACAAGAGACGCATTAGCCCTCGCAATAATTACACAGCGACTGAGTTTCCTCCTTTTGATTTTTTTTTTGCATTACTTCCCGGTTGTGGTTTGTTTTGCGGTAAAGTATTCAGAAGCATTTGCGAAATTAGTTTTCACTGTCATGCAATTATGGGATTACATTACGGCTTTGGACTTAATTGTTATTCCATCTCTTGTACTTTCAAATAGCATATTACATTCTTCACTTACACCCAAAATGAGTTTAATCTTTTATATATCGGGCCTACTATAATTTTTAAAGAATAAAAATAATAGAATTTCTAAAATCACAATAGCAGGATACTTCGGGCTATGACAATTTTCGTAGAAACAAGGATGTTAAGAGCAAAATTAAAAGTATAAAATACTTAGTAATTGCAATTTTCGTGCCAAATGTTCTCAACTCAGCTTCCAGCCCTCTGATTACTTTTGGGCGATTTTCTTGCTTAAAAATAGCAAAAATTCATTTGAAGACTTAAACAGTACTCTAATTGCGTAATTAGATCCCATAGTTAAATAAAACGAACTTTACATGTAAATTGGATTTAGAACACGATTGTTGCGTATATTTTAGTTGTATTTCATATTTCTTGTGAATTATATGTATGTTCTTTAACTTTATAATGATAAGAAAATAGAAATAATCAAAACCAAGATAACAAAACTAAAACCAAGTGTCCAATCTTTCAAAACCGATTCTTTATAGAAGATTCAAGCCTTAGCGAATTCCGTCCACACAACCTACTGGGAGGAAATCTAAGCGGTCGTAGGGAGGGGTAGTAGGGACGCCGGGGGGACTGAATCAAGGAGTTCTACGTGCCTTGAGTTTAATTAAGGACTCTAGAGGGTCTTCAGATACTTCGATTTTAGTGGCGTTTTCTTTTCATTCCTTAAACACACTTTCATAGAAAATGTCGTTGTTTCAATTGAACGTTCACTAGATGGATTTTCATTTAAAAATGACCTTTTATAAGTAGAAATTAATAGTTAAATAGCTTATAGAATTTGTTATTAAATTTATAAAAACACTACCTAATTGATATCTTAAAAAATATATATTTCAAATTTAGAAGTTGTAGCATATATATATATATATATATATATATATATATATATATATATATATATATATATATATATATATATATATTATATATATATATATATATTATATATATATATATATCTATATATATATATATATACCTACAAAAAAGTCTTAACATTTTTTTTATTATATTTTCTTTTCAAGCCAAATAAAAGAAAATATACCAGCGATTTATAAATATAAGAGATACACGTAACCCAATATCACTGGGGACGATAAAAATCACTTCGAGATTTTTTTCTCACGCGAAAAACTGACATTTGAATTTGTATGCCGCCTCACTCCCATACAATATTGGACGGTCCCCAGAGAGAGGGGTAATTAAATTAATGTCCTCAGCCCTCCCGCCTCGTTGAGTAATCCGACACCTGCATTGTTTTCCTCTGAAAATGTTGGTGACGTAGTCATTGTTTCAGACAGATAACACCTTTTGATCCTTTGCTTTTAAGATTACTTAGCGGAGTAACTTTATATTTGTGTTACTTATTTATAAATATGTTATATATCATAGCCATTGATATTAGTATGTGTTTATAATTTTGTGCTTCTTAAAACATTATCTATATCTTAAGACTAACTTCAGATGTTCTTATTCTCCTTCTCCTTTATCATTGTGGAGTTCCAGTAAAATAGTAAATTAGTATATATATATATATATATATATATATATATATATATATATATATATATATATATATATATATATATATATATATATATATATATATATATATATAAGGCTTTTTATTTCATCAGATCAACATTTAAATATGATTGATATTCATCGACAAGCGTGACGCATACATTATTTATTTGTGATTTCAAAAATAAAGACAGCTAAAAAATATTCATCTCTATTGTAATATTAAGGCAAATTTAACCCTACAATGCTGGGTCAATTTAAATAAGACCTCATGATTAATATTAGCAAATCATCCATAGAAATCTGTTCCTTCGGGACTACTTCTGGAGTCCGGCCGGGGTCGTTCTAGCACAGCGGGGATCTCACTAGCTAATCGCGATAATGTGTTTATTGAATTAGGCGACGTGTGTCCGCGCTACGGTTGCACATGGGTTGTTATTTGGGGCACCCCAATTTTTTTGCACCAAAATCGACAGGGCTGCTTGATCTTTGCATTTAGAAAACTTTTTTTTTATATACGATATTCACACATTTCTCATAGAAAATATATTTAGCAAAAAAATAGTTATAAAATACTCCTTTCCCCTAATTTTCCTTTCACCTAATTTTAAATACATTAAGTGTTAGATGGTAAGACTTAAAATCGCACTATGTAAGGAAATAAATAGATTTAATAATTTTGTTTTAATTAGTAAAATAATTATAATTGGCTCCTGATGTTGATAGCGCTTAAATATTTACTACATTAAATATATTTTCGGCAAAATTAAGGAAATACATAATATCCTAATTAGATCAACATGTAACAATAATAGGAATAATAGAAGTCATTTTGCAAGCGAAGCTTAAAAAAATTATAAATTTATTTATTTATTTTGATATCACAAAACCTTACGACTATTTTAAAATTTTGTGCCTTTCGTTTCTAGTAATTCTAGGGACTAGAGAGCAGAGACATTGCGTGTTGAATAAAGGCGGTAAAAATTGTCGCCTCGTTTTATCCTACTATGATATAGTAATATCAATATATCGTAATATCATACTTGGTAATCATTCATCAATACCATACTTGGTAATCATAGTGATAGAACCACAACCATTGCTTTTATGGTCAAACATTATCTTACTGAATAAGACCAACCATTTTAAAGGGTACTTTAGGGGTTCGGTAAAAAACGGCGACAGCATCAAGTTTTAAGGGGGCCTGATGAGTTAATACATGCAGAGTACCGGTAGGTACTGGCACCGGCGCGTGCGCGACGCGTGCCTTACATAAAACGTTAGTGATTATTCAAACAATTCGATTTTAAATCCGATCTCGCATTAAAGTAATGAATCCGGGTTGCTACATCTGTTAAATATTGAACTTAGGGTTATTATATTCATATTTGTTGATTTAAAGTTATATATATACGTATAAGCATACGTATATATTTACCAATGCCGCAGTGAATCGAGAAGCAAAAAAAGCTTAAAACTATTCAAATGTATATTTTTTAATCTTTATTACACAAGTCATTTTGTTCTAACATTTCAATAAACCTTCTAGAGCCTTGGTAAGCAAGCCACTTAGTCTTTTAGAAATTGAACAATTTAAACTAGAATTAAAAATCAATTTGATTGCACTCTGATACAATGTGCCTTTGCAAACCTAATTCCATAATTGTCGTGGTAAAGCCACGCGACGGTCACGTGGCAAGCTTTTACCAATTATTAGATTAGACTCCGTTTTTAAAGTTTTTACTGAAATTACATTGGTATTTCTGGGTACTTATGGAATTGCTAGTTTTTTCCATTAGAAAAAAGTATTCAAGTTTACTTAAGTTTATACAGAGAATAATTTTTACTTATAATTTTATCAAAAATAAGAAGAAATATAAGCTTTCGTGTTATTTAAAATTAATTTTAGTTACTTAATCTATGAGTTTTATATAAATTATTATTACGATGTGGTTTAGATTCCCACTTGGGGAGAATGAACTCCCTCATTTTCTCGCTCTGGAAACAAGGTAAAAAGCGGCGTTGAGTTCCGTCACTCAATATGCAATATCTTAGAATGAGCTTAAAGTGGAGATCGGAGTGTCTGTCACTCTGTCTACTCTGCTATATGCAAAAAATTGCGTGATTAATTTTTTTTTATTATTATTTAATAATTTTATACACGAACTAAATACAGCACAATTGAAGCTTTTTACAAAAAAAAAGAGCTTTGAAGAGTACTACAGAAAAAGCATAAACGAGCTTTTGCATTTCACAACACCAAACTTCAACCACTTTAACAATCGTGCAACAGTCTACATTAATTTTCAAAATAAACGCATTGGATAATCAAATTATTGTATTTTGATTACCCGACGCGACGCGACGCGGCATTGTAAGTGTTAACATTGCACAGTGGCGGCAGGTGTCGAGTGTTTTCTTAAACCGGCTATAGAAGATATCACCCCTATTTCAAAGGTACTACGGTTGAAAATATAAAGGGTGCTGAGGGTTGGTCACAGGTCACATGTGAAATGCATTGAAGAGAAACAATAACAGCGTTAAATGTATGTACTCGCGAAATCGTGTTAGATTTGAGTGGCTTTCAAAAGTGTTGTTACAATCAATGTTATTATTACGCTTATGGTATGGGCAAGTGCTAAGTTAATGAAAAGCTTATGAAATCGTGCTGTTAGTCTAGTTATATTTTTTTAGTGGATTTTCTCTCTGTTTTAATGGGATTTTGGCTTGTAGTAAAATTTAACCCGTCGATGTAAATATACAGCCATAAATTTACATTGGTATGTAGAAGATTTTAATATAACCCTACGCGTAGTCTACGCTAATATAATAAAATAAACTTATTCTCATGATTTTAAAAACGTTAGGAGAATCGCGAATACCTTAAATTAAAAAAAAAAACAATAATTGTTACAAAAAAATCTAGACTAAACATATATAAATGAATATAAACATAAAGCCTCACCTTAAACCGTAAGATTTCTGGTAACAGACACGTACCACACGTAGCGACCTCAGGCAGATTTGCCGCGGTAAGCTCTATAATAGAAGGTAAACTAAATATTATATTTTGAACTTTATAATTATAGTACATACAAGCAAATGTATTGGGTAATTTTAAACATATAAATAATTTTATATGTTTAAAACTACCCAATACATTTGCTTGTATGTACGCAAACAAGCAAATGAGACTATTATGCAATATGCTTAAAATCGGGAGAAAATAAGCGTAAACACTTTCACACTTGCACTTGTACTTGCACTTACACTTGCACTCATTAACATTGTTCCGTAAATGCAATTGTTGTCGGTCCGTAGCGGGAACGAATTGTTTTTATTTTCTCTTTATTATAATGGAATGGGTTATAGGTTTTATCAGCCTACCATGTGATATACGGAAAATACCATGAAGCTGAATAAAATTAAATATCAAATTTAATAATATGAAAGAAAATAATAAAAGTTTCACTGTCTCTATTTTTAACAAAGCTAAAAAAATTATATATTAAAAAGTTATTTTGTTTAATATAGGTGCTAAGCTTACAACCGTCGCTTAAAGTCTTAACTACACTTATTTTATCAGAAATCAATAAAAATGTCATAATATTATGCTAATTGCTCATATATATCATAAATTTATATTTAAAAGCAGGCACCCCAATCTGTCATCTTTGATTTACTCAATCTGGTATTATCCGATAAATCCTTTAGTATAGCAATACACTATGGTATTATGAGTATAGAGTATCAATATTTTTAATTATATACAAAAGGAGGATAGTAATATCTCTCCGTATTGCATATTTAATAACTCACAAATAAATTTATTTCTATATAGTGTTTTAATAAGCCCAAAGTGTGTTTTTAGATCTTAACTATAAATATTATTATATATTTTCGAAAATAACAGGCCTAGAGGCACAACTTTTGATTGTCAACGTGACGGTCGTGGGTGCGACTCCCACTTGGGGGTATTTTTTCATATATTGAATCGGACGGAAAGCGGGAAACGGAGTGTTCCAAACACTAGATTACCTCTGTCCACCCAGATGTATGCGGTAAAGGCGTGAAGCTGTTTTGTTTAACTAATAGTCAATCTAGAAGTTTCAAATCTACCAGCTTATTCTATATAAAATATAAAAAATCTCATGACTAGCTCTTCGACTTCATATTTCATCCCCATCATTGGTATTAGATATAATACGCCTAAACGACAACCCTTTGTAGAGCAATTTATTTTGTCATCATATTGTCTTGTAATACTGGGATTAGCGGAGTAGGGTGTCGAATCGTTATTGAATATGAAATGTACTTATGAATAAGGGTGTAAGCTCGTGTTAAGTATAATATTCTTACATTGTAATGCTTTCTGACAGAGAAATGGAGAGTTCAGTGTTAACAAAGCACTTTGTTCTCTTTTTTTCATCTGATTGAAAAAAAATACGGGTATTTTTTTTATTTTAGGCATTTAATATATATTTAAATAATATTGTACCTGCTTAAAAAGTAATTTTTATTATTTAAATTTGTATTAAATACCTAAAATAACCTAATATCAATTATTTGAACTTACGATTACTATCATGTATTGAGCAAATTTTAGTTACTTTTAATAATTATGTTGACGTCAAAATCAGATTGTATAAAATTTGTTAACAATATTATTTTTAGCAGAGAGGCGGCTGAAAGACTAACCTAACCTATTTAGACTCTCAGTTCTCCAATTTTTGCCCAAAATTCAAGATATGTTGAGTTGACTTGCCAGGGGCAGAGTACCATCTTCCCTACCCACGCGTTGCTACTTAGGCCAATTGGGCTAACAGCACTGACCACACAACCGAATTATATAATAATAAGTACTTCTCATCAATTGGAGATTGAACTCACAATATTTGATTGATGTCAGAAACTATTCCACTGTGCCAAAATTGCCTTATTTTGTGATATTGTTAGCAGAAAATGTAATTTTTTTGAGCATATGATGAGCATATCCGACAAAGGATGGACTTATAAATTGCACATTTTTAATTTTTTTTTCGTTGTTTGTGCTTCTAACTTTTCTATGTTTTTATCGAATTTTATAATTTTAAGGTCAACGGGAATAGGTTTTGATGACGTAGCGAATTTCATACAAATGCGGCAAAAACGAAATACAAATTTGTACTTTTTCATTGCGTTGACTTAGAACTTTGATTTTTATTGTGCTCCAAGGGACTATCTACTATCTACTAGACATCGATATTTGGTATTAATCTTAGCTTGATACCTCCACGACGTCTTGAAAAGATGGTCTTGACAGACGGACAGACAGACAAACAGTGAGACTGGCAAGAAAGTGATGCTCTAAGGGGTTCCATATTTGTTGTTAACTAACAGAATCCTGATAAGCAAAGTATTCTAAATTCATATTATTTTATTTAACAACAATTTAAGTTTTTTTTTACAATTTAACTATAATTTATCGTTTTATTTCCTTATTTTCATTATAATCTAGGTATATAATAAAGCTTCCTTTAAATAAATATGTGTTTGGGCGAATATTATTTAAATTTAAGGAAAATGTTTTAAGTTTTCACGTTAATGGAACACCATTTGTAAGGTCAACATAAAGTGATAAAATATTGATAATTGACATTTTTTACTTACACAAATTTTAATAAGACTAGTTGCTAAATAGTGTTCGGAAAGACAAATATTACTGAAAAAGATAATTAAAAACTTACATAGAATAAGAGAATTACGTTTTAGGTTATTCAGGTCATGTTTTCAATTGAATTAATATTTCTGGAGGGGGTTATATCAAAAAATATAGTAGATATCGCTGGTCACTTGACCGAATCACCATTCAACAATAATAACTCAACTGGCAAAAAAATTAAGCACATTCAAAAGATCATTTTATATATAGATCAGAGACTTCGGTATATTTTACCGGCGGTTTCACCTGCGCCTTTGACAGATGACATATTCTAAGTACGACAGGTAACTCTGACCGCTGTATGACAGTAACGTTACGGGTTAACGTGATGCAAAATAGCTAGACTATTTTTGGCCCTCCTCGATAAATGGACGATCTAATAAAAAAAAACAATATAGATTAGTAGTTTCTGAAACTAATATATTCAACCAAACAAAGAACCAATCGATTTATTTATTACCTTCCAGACGAAGAATATACCACGAAATATAATTTCCAATTTGAGTTGATGTGAATTTAAATTTAAGCTGTAGTTTAACAATGAAAAAAAAACTGGTTAACTTTGAACTCTACTATTACTTCGGACTACTACAGTACAGTATACCAGTAGATTAAACTGGGATTTAGAATGGGGAGGGACGTTTGGTCCTCAGGACTATAAACATCAATTGTCACGGTGCAATAAGGGAGGTGACAGTCGCATTCTTCGCGTGCCAAATCCAGAACAACGCTGTGTTTGTAGAGTTACTAAACGGATGAATGGATGTGATATTATGATTATTTTTGTATTTTTTTGTTGTAAATAATCTTAAAATTAAAACTGAACTTAATTTTTAGAGGTTTCATTATGGTATTGTATTTTTATTACTTATAACAAGAAGAACAATTCTAAAAATAAATCTGAACTATGAATACAATACAATACAATTTTTTTTAAGTTAGTTTATGACTATTTTTGTCTTTATCTTATGTCATTATAAAGTGGAGAACGTATTGATTTACCATCAACTTGTTTGTTAAAAAATGCGTAAAATATTATCGTAACTTACGCATTTTATGGTATCATTTGATTCCATCATTACTTTTAAGTTTTATACTTATTTTTTAAATATCTACAGGTCCTACTCATACAATTAATACTTTTTTGCTTAAAATCGCTAATCTCAAGAACTATTGATTTAAATTAAAAATATGTTTGCGCTGTTTAGTCCATTTATCGACAAAGGTCATATAGGCTATCAAGTTGGCTTAATTTAATCCACTGTAAACATTTTTATTTTCTGTATATATTTTGTTTGGGCAGTTAGAACATGCCATTTAAGCACCCAGACGAAGCCGTATATAAAAGTTAGCATTATATAAGATCAGATCTAAAATATATAAAACTATCCGCACTAAGCTCCACCATTAAAGCTACAACTAACTCGACAATATCGGACGATAAATGAGAGAAAATGCCGAAAATCCCGAATTCCTGTTGGGTCACAAATACGTATACATCGCAATAACCGTAGTGACTCGCATTCGCATTGTTCGGAACAATCCCAACGGAACAATCTGCTGCATAGTTGACCGTTACGTCCACTTTATTATGTGTTGCTTTTATTTTGTACTGGAGTGTAGACGTACGAGTATGTATGTACTTTGGTAGTGCTTAGTTGATTTTTGAACTTTTAAAAGTGTTTCTAGTTAAGAAAAATTGTTGAAGCTATCGTGGGACAGTGGCAGCTTCTGTTTGTAAAGGCGGCGGTTATGTGTTCGATTTTAACTCGGTGTGTAAATCATTTTAATTTTATTACTCTGGTAATAAGACAAAGATACCCTCAATAAATATGTTTCGATCTTTGGGCACGAAGTATCGAATGGAGTGTCTTTACACTAGATTTCCTCTGATGTATGAGAAAATGGTCAAAAGTTAATAATATGAAAGATAAAAACAAAAATGAAAGGCAAAATCTAAAGACTCGATAAATCATCTGGTTTCACAAAAATATTTATATAAATACCCATTTGGCGATTCCACCGCCACCCCTGTCCGAGGGCGTATTAACGAATTTGTCAAGTGTCAACGTGAGGACTCTTATTAGTTTGAGGGAACTTGCTATTTTCACGACGCTCATTTCACGTTATATTCGATTTTTAGCCTCTCTTATAAAGAGGGAGATAATAAATTAATATTATCATGAATAAAATTGTTCTTTTTATTAAAAGTTTTGTTATTGAAACGCCATCATGAACTTGTTAATGAGTGTCCACTTTGAAGATGAAATCTAATTTGTGCTTACAATATTTGTAGCAAGACAAAAATCAGAAAACCGAGTTTCTTGAAACCAGTATCTCTCTGCCTACCTATATGCCTATTTGTGGGACAAACCGTGAACTTAATAATGTTTAAAACTACAACTACTTAGAGTAGTCTAAGTGTGCTGGTTTTTGACTTCCTATATATGTTTCTAAAACTCTCGTACAATGGAAAATGTTTGAGACTCGTATATAATTTTTTTATATACGATTCGTTATCGTATATCGTTCGTATATAATTTTTTATTCTAAGATACATAAAGAATATAAAGCAAGAAATTTATCGTAAAAAATAAGCAAAATATAGACTTTTATAGACTCTACATAAATCGAGAACGCAAAGACTATTAAAAATGTGAAATAAAAAAGTCATACCGTGTGATATACAACAAGTACATAGTGTACATACATATAAATCAAGCGTAAGTGGCATTTACACAAGTTTGCTACGGTTTCCACATTTCTAGTACGATCGTAAACGTCTCAGTAAAATGACCCGGACGTTGGAAGTTGTTTTGTGACCTATAAGGGCTGCCGTCTTTTAACATTTAAGGTCCTTCTCAAGTACCACATATGTATGTATGTAATATACATAATATTGTATGTATTTGTTTTCGATCATGGTTAGATTTTCATATTTATATGGCTTTACAAAATTGAAGTAGCTCGCGAATGCTATGTTAAATATACCATTCTGATCTTTTGTCGTTTAAAAAATGAACGAATGAACTTAAACAACTTTGCCAATATAATAATAATAGCAATACTTTTTAATTAATATATAATGAGAAAAATAGGAACTATAAAATTTTAAAGGAAATTGTTAATAATGTTTATAATTTTTTGAAAATTTTATATAAACATACTTCAAGAGAGATTTTTAGAAAATTAGCTTGTATTTTTTTATTTAAATTTTTTTATTAAGATACTCCATTTCTAAATTTCGCAACGTGTTGAATGGCGAAATTCAACGCAGCTCTACGAGTATTTCTCATCAATACAGATGATTAGTTCCCTCGAGAGAGAATTAAAATAATTAATTTAATTAATTACAGTCGGATGTATAATCAATATGAAATGTGAAACTACAAAATATATTTTTTTACTGTATATTGTAGAATTTCCGCTAAGAAAAAATATTATCTAAACCATTTTGTTTCATCTGTTTGTTATTCTCTTAAGATTGCGTCTCCATTTTCCATCAGCCTCAAGATTGAGTTGTTTATGTTAGCGTGCTTTGTTGGCACTGAAATATCGGTTGTTGAACGTTTTGATAGAGTCTATATAGCCTCTTGTTTTTGTGTGGAAAAGCTTTTAAAACAATTAGATTTATCTCAATATATGTAGAGTGAGAGCTTTTTACTAAAGCTATCTACGAAATAAAATCGATGAAGGTTCTTAATCTGTAGGAACTGTATTTGGCCAAGCTTAGTAGTCGTAAAATGAAGAAATGAAATGTTGAAACACTAAAAACTCTCTTATTCCACATAATATCAATATCACACGATAGAAAAGAAATAAGATGTAACTAATATAAAAAAATAATATAGACGATTAACGTATAAGTTTTTGAGCTTTAAATCTAGGTTAATCACATTGTAAAGTCCAGGTATTCTACAATACATAAGGATGTATATTACCAGCCCGCGGGGCGTCGTATGATCGTAAACCGGGATTCTAAGCGAAATCCTCACATCACTAGCGATCCCGGGAATCACGTCGGCTTGTGTGGATTTGCTGTAATATATACAAATATATGTATGCCTGTATCTTGGTGGAATTCATTTATTTAAGAGCTGCATGTTTCTTTTTCCATTTTATGTTCTCATTTCTGAGTTTACCGATACACTTTCATTATGTATAAAAACAAGACGTAGTTCTTATTAAAATATAATTATAGCAATTTTTTATATGGTTAAACTAGTCTACTATCAATTATAGACTATATATGAAAGATACTAAAATATTATTAAAAACTATTTCACTATATTTAATACAAATCACCTATAAAATTTACATTTATTCTATTAAAATCTTGAAAAATCTCCCTACAACCCAATTTCCCCCCAATTTTGGAAACATTGCATAATGAATGGCGGAACTCAACACCACTGAGAAAATGAAAATTGTTTGTTCCTTCGAGTAAGAATTGAAACCACAAACATGTTATCTCGCTTGACCATAACATTTAATACAGATCGTAAGTAAAATCTACGTCTATTGTATGAAAATATTAAAAAAGCTCTCTCCAAAGCTTTTAAATCCACGTAGTGCTGTGTGATAATGAGTGCACTTTTAATCTTGCAGCTGAGCTCACTAAGTGCTGGCTGCAATGCAGAGTGTTCTGATATTACACTATACGATTATATTATGTATTTGTAGGAGCTTTTGCTACAGAATTTTGAATTTAAGTTATAAATCACTAAAATGTATATAGAGTTCGGTTAGTTGTTTAGGTTAGTAAATTCCTGTTTACATAGAATATATACTTTTACTAAAATTGCAATTGAATAAAGCTGTTACCTGTTTTCTGGCAACGTTTTTAAAAGTTTAAGTATAAAATAATGAATATTTTGTTCCTTTTTTGAGTTTGAGCATTCATCACCCACGAGGCGATTATTGCATAGTGACTGTTTGTTAATTCGACTCGTACCCAACACGCAATGTCTTGAATTTAAGAGCAAGGAAGTTATTTTAGTTTGCCAAGAACAGGGCGTAATGACACTAGGCTCCGACTGTACCCTATTCATTGCTATATGTAGCGTATAGCTGAACAAAAAGATGTATAGCTTAAATAAGTAAACATAAATATCAATAGAGGCACAGCGTCTGACACTAAATGCGACGATAGTGGATTCCATTCTTTCTCATAGAGAATGAATTATTTTCATTGTCCTCGCTCTTATAACGAAAGCGGGGAACAGAGTGTCTTAACACTAGGTTTCCTCTGCCTACCCTACTAAATGCGGAATATGGCGTAAAGCTTGTAATTAATTCCCTTCGTGTACTCCCACAATACAGATACATATACATAGGTCATGATTAAAAAAATATTCTCTTTGAATTAAAAAGGACCGTGTAAACGCATCGAGGTACTGAATTCATCCTCTCCCCAATTTGCCAGCGGTTTTTTATCGTTGAATTATTAAGAGAGGAGTCGCACAAATTATTGTTATTGCTTTGGCCCTTTGCGAACGTGTCTAGATTTTTTTACTTATTTTGTTATATTATTACTTTTTCTTATATAAAAACATTCATTTTCTCATACGAGATTTGAAATGAATTCCTCTAATAAGGAACCTGTTTTGGTCATGTTTACGGTATCCACTGCGCCAGGACAAACTCTATTGAAAACTTTTGTAGAGTACTAAATATTTATTTACGTTCTATTCAGCATAAATATTCAATCAAAGTTACATAAGCTATAAAATATTATTCTATATTCATTAACTTTGTAAATAAAGCCCTTGAGAGTTTTTTTTTACTTTTATTTTTTAATAGTTTTTTTTACTTTCTTTGTTAAATGGATAAAGCTAAGCTAAGCTGCTCGATAGCTTTTATTAATACTGAAATTAATAAGACCAGTATTTTTTTTCACATATGTACTTCCTGAGATTAGCGTGATCAACCTGACAAATTTTTTAGCTTTATTATATTAATGTATAAACTTTAAATCACAAATATAAAGATTTAAAATTTTCAATATTTACCTCAATATATATAAAAAATCTTACTCGAAAGCACTCTTAGTAGCGTATATTTAATTCAGAGGGAAGACACTACGCCATAAAAATCCCTCTGACATTGTGCAGATGAGCAACGCAGGGCCGGATTTGGTAATTTAATTGTATTAATGTCTGTTTTATTGCTAATCTCCGTTTAGTGCTACGATAATGGGCCGTAATGATTTTTGGTGATTCGATTGAGAATATTATAAGGTAGTCGTCATGGCGCATTGGCGCTATTGGTCGTGGATTTGGTTCCCACTGAGGGAGAATTATGATTTTCATTTCCTCGCTTTGGTAACAAGAGAAAGTGCGGCATTGAATTCTGGGACTCAACACGCTATATCTTGACGGTTGGACAAACAGAAAGTCTTAGCAGTGAGTTTCATCTACCTAATCTGCAGAAGGCATATACGGGCTAGCGCGTGACGCTATTTATTTATTGCATAATTTTTTTCTGTTATATATACTTATACCTGACCACTCAACTGGAATTGGAGTCTACATTTTAAATAAGTAGCAATATATATTGCGTTCTGTTTTAAGATATTGTTATCGGTATGTTTATTATGAAAAATGAGAAAACCGAGTTATATGAAAGGGTTGGTTAAAAAATAAATAATGTAAAATGTAAAAAAAAATATTAGTAATATGTCAATGAATACCTGATATATATCCATATTTCTATACACTTTACAATAAAACAAAACTTATTTAAATAAACAGAACTAAAATAATCTTACTAAAAACGTTTCTTCAAAGTTAAGTTTAAGCTTGAACGTAAAAAGCACTCGAAACCGTCCGTCCTAAGCCATTACCCGGATTCCTTATACTCAGGATTTACGATTATTTCTCGCTTCGCTCCGTTCAATCTCAACGCTTCTTAATATTTAAAGGGAAATTGTATTAATAATGAATATATGAATAACTGAATGTAATTTGCAGCTGTGGTACAGTTTAAAAGTAATTTTTGGTTCAAATGTCTCGTTTTTGAGGACTTTTGTCACTAAAATTCTTAAATCAAGAATCTATGGGAATATTACGTCAAGGGAAGTCATAGGTTCGACTCCGTAAAAAACTATTTAATTTATTTTTATATCTTTATTTGAATATAAATTTATTAGTTTATGTGAAACTAATGAATTTTGCTTTGAAAACGTTAATAAATTATTTAGAGTAAAAGTTGTTCACTTATTTATTAAGAAATACGGCAAGGGATTTAATAATTGCGAATCTATTGCAATGGGTTCATATAAAAAAAAAACAAAGACAATTTTAACTATAGACATTTAACTGTACAAGATAACAGCCAGGGTAATGTTCTATTTTCGTTTTGTTACCTGATTACGCTGTACCATAAAAATCTGTGAAGTTTGCACTATAATAAAAATGGCTTAGTTTATACGTCTATAACCCGTAAGTACATCTTTCAAATTAAAACTGATAGCGAGTCTTTAAAATCTAAAGAGTAATAGTGTTTTGTGCCCAATATATCAAATATACCAGCTACAGTGTTATGAAATCATAAAAATGTCAATTTTATATTAAGAAGAACAATTGCTGCAGTAGCCTTCATCTTTGCAGCTCAGCTCCAGAGGTATTAGATTAAGTTCATCCATTCGACGATTCAAAAGTGCTGCAAAGTCTATTTGAAAAAAGGATATTTAAAATTTTGATAATTAAATTATTCTTTATTCGTTTTAGTATGTACATTACACGTAGAGTCATGCAACTTAACACCACACTATGTCTAATCAGATCAAAGAAGTATCTATATAATTTATATTTTATCAAAAAAGAAATTGTGCAAAATTTATTGGAAATTATAACCTAAAGTCTAACATAAATGCAAAAATATACACATCCGTTTAAAAGATACCAACTTCCAAAAAGCTTATATAGTTAAACTGGAATTAAGTTCAACACGTCTTAGCTTTCGTCCCTAAACAATTAAATCCTACCCTCCACACTGTCGTCTTGTAATTACACTCAAGAATTACGACTCAAAGATTTTACGCACTTTGTAAATGTACGTTACGGTGGAAACTTGGCCGATTTAGAGTTATACAGATATATTTATTGTATCAAACTAGAATTATGCTTGTAAAACTTATTTTAATGAATGTTAAGTGTTGTTTAAGCGTTTGTATTGTTTATTTAAGACATGAAGGGAGGTTTTTGTATTTAGATTTCATTTAAGTACAGAGAGTGCTTAGTGATAATTTTCTACATTCTTTTTAACTATATACAATGTATATTCTAGGACATTTCAAGCTAGGTACAGGAATACATACGTTATTTTAATTAAGTTAAATGATAAGTTACTATAATTATTGCTAAAGTTTCGTAGTATATTATTTTAACCCCAAAATAATATGATATTATTATAAATTAGATAAAGACATAAATAATACTACATACATACATAATAATACTACATATATAATAAACAAAAAATCAGACAAAACAACGAAATATTGAAAAAAGCCCTGCTTTATGTATCCAACAAAAACGTAGCGAAGCGAAATTCGCGTTGAAACATCTTCACTAAAAATCTGCTATCTCAAAGATGGAGGACTAACGAGGGCTGCGAACTCTGATTTCCAATTCAAAGGAAAATTGCGATCCATAACGGGGTGGGGGTAGCCCGTGGGGGGTCCCCCCGTTGCTACGCGACGCTGGGTGGAGCCGCCGCAATCACGGCCAATGGCACGACGGATATAAATTGGTCTCACATCGCGACACTCGGGAGGGAACGGGAGGGACGTTCCTCTCAGTCGCTCTAATGAAGTCGCCTCTCACTATACCCCTTGATTGACGGACTACAGCCCTCTTTCAATGTTATACCTAATTGTTAGGTAACGCTGCCGTGATTTGTTCGCGGATTGTATTGGCTGTTTTGTTCAGGTGATGATCGTTTTGCTATGTACTATGTATAGAATGTTATATAAGGATTTGAAATATTATTATTTTAATTTTAAATATTATTTTAATGTTATGTAGGAAAATGGAAAATACTAGTTAAATAAACAATTTCAATAAGTTGAAAATTAGTCTATGTCCATATATGGTACTATATAGTACCAAGTTGGTTTATAGTACTGTTGAAGTAAATACACACATATATATATAAAAGATATATATGTAATAAATTAATATAAGAAAACTCATTTAATTTTTTTACTATTATAGCCATATAGCATAGCACAAATAATTTCAAGTCCCAGTTAAAAATAACTCATAAAACAAAAGTTATAAGCTTTCAACGGGACTTATGAGAAAATACCACTAAATCAAGAACAAAGAGCAACGACTACCATACGATATTAAATTCCGTAGCTAGAATCACGATACATAAACTGGTAATGGCCGCGTATATAACGGGCTATAAATTTTTGTAGTCGGAAAACGGCAGAATCTGTAATGCGGACCGGACCTCGCAGAGATTACGCGGACGTGTATTAATACCCGCACGTGCGATATTCGCATATTTAGGGTTGTGTTACGCAACAATAGCGGAGTGGGACGTTACTGCGACTGGGACTGGAACTTATGTACTTAAGGGTTCGAATCCTGCTTTTATTTGCACGAATATTTATACCGATGTGTATGGGTGACTGAACACGTGATAGGTGCAGGTTCGATTTCTGCTCGGGGGAATACACGAACTGCGGCGTTGATTTTGCTCTACAATATAAATTGATTTGAATGCGGAGAACGGAGTGTCTTGACATTCGTTTCTCATATCTAAGCCTGTTATATGCAAGATAAAGTGTGAAGCTGTAATATATATATATATATATATATATATATATATATATATATATATATATATATATATATATATATATATATATATATATATATATATATATATATATATATATATAGTTTGATTTTCGGCACATATCTATATATAGTACTTAATTACTGCCACTCAGCTCGCAATTTTGAGTCACTTGTCATGAAATAATCCTTGCTTATTCAATTATAAAATTAAATATATATCCTATAAATCCTGACATTTATCTTTATATAATGAAATATTTTATTTTGATTTAATTTTGGTCAATATTTTAGGCGACGTCTTGTTTCACCATTCTCCTCTCGGATTCCGTCACGAAGCGAATTTGATACTGGGTTATCTCTATCTACCCGTATATATGCCGGATTATGTGTATAGATACATTGTTCTTATTCCATAATTCCTTTCGTGTTCCACAATGACGATGTTTCTTTTATTTTATTTACTATTTATTTATTACACGTATGTACTACGTATTTATTACACGATATTTAATTAAAGTTTAAAGATTTAACTTTAACAAACCTTTTGCTATATAACTACCATTTATTTATTTTTTATTTAGTCACAACCCTAAAGTATCCGCACTCAGGCTCACGTGTCAGCGCGGATCGATACGCGGATATTCTAGCACAGATTATATAAATATAGGGAGGACTATACCATAGCGTCTGAACGTCAACGTGATTTGATCATTTAGATTACTTATTGCACATTTTATCAATTATATATAGTTTAAGAATATTGTTAGAGAAAGTAAACTTATTTCTAATAGAGACATCTTCCATTCAACCACTGGATAAACTTGATATGATGATCTGAGTAAGCTTTTGCAGGCTAAAAGTTCAAGAGCTAATTTACACAGACATTTATAAATGTATGTTGACGCATACATTAAGAAATATTTAAAATAATAAAATACCCATTCACTATTAATACATAATTATATTATAAGAAATGTATGTAATAAGTATATTCATTTATTTACTAAAAAAATGTTATATTTCAAATAAAAAAAGCTATACTCATGTTTATTACAAGTGAAAGATATTCCAGTGCAGATCACTTAAGTAGGAAGGACTATCGATAGGTTCACTTTGGATCTAGAAATGTAAACGTGATTTTACTACGATATTGTACACGAATGTCTTATATATGTACGTAATTAAGGGGTCTAACTTTGATTCTGGAATTTCTTTGCTTAGACAGAAGGTAGGAAGTTGTAAATTTTGATACAGTACCTTTATAATATCTTTTTTCTTTTTGTTCCGTAACTTTTTGGTGAAAAACTTACATTAAATCAATGTAGACAAAACAATTCGACGATTCCATTAACATAGCACTTTGTTCGCAGGTGAAAAACCTCACAAATGCCAAGTTTGCGGTAAAGCGTTCAGCCAAAGTTCAAATCTCATTACCCACTCTAGAAAACACACGGGCTTCAAGCCTTTCGCGTGTGAATTATGTGGGCGAGCGTTCCAGAGGAAAGTAGATTTACGAAGACATAGAGAGACTCAACACGCTGATTTGAGGGCCCCCCAGCATATGCAACCTCCACACACTGATGTGCATGGCATGCATCCTCCTGATATGCATGTTGGAGATCGCATAGGTAATGAGACATTTTAAATCTTTATTAATTAGTGTTAATTAGATATTATTAAAGGCTGAGAGTGGAGAACAGTGTTAACACTAGGTTTCCTCTGCCTTTAAAACAGATATATTAGAACAGGAAAAACATTAAATAAAACAATCTGATAACAGGTAGCTATATCAAAATGGAGCTTTTGTTATCATTAATGCATAGTTTAATAATAATAATGAGGACCGTCGTGGTGATGAGGCCCAGCCTCTGCCTGTAAACACGACGGTTTGTGGGTTCGATTTCCACTCGGCTAGACTGAAATATTTTCATTTTGTTCGCTGTGGCAACAAGAATACAAGCGGCGTTGAGTTCCGCCACTCAGTAAAAACATACGTGTAATGATTATGTATTAATTAGAAATTTAAACGGGTAAATTATTTTAATTGTCCCGCTTTGGTAAAACAAGTTGCAGCGTTAAGTTCCACAACTCAACGGAAAGGTTTTCTGCCTACTTTGATGTATGCTATAGAAAAGAGCACATATTAACTGAATGATTTGTTTCAGATATCCGCCCACCACACCCAGATTTCAGAATGAGCAGTGCAGTACCTCCCTTACAACCTTTACCTTCCTGAAGCGCAACTGCCTTTGCGCCTTGGCGCTAAGGCTTCACATAGTGGTGACAATTTAATAAAATAGCTGGAAGACTTTAAACAAAATGGCCGAGAAACGTTGAGTAACTAATTATAATCAGTGATACGTGAGCTATTTAAATGAGTTATAAACACCAACGTGTCGGTGCTTGTAAATATCGTATAGGAAATTTAAAAAATTGTCAAAATTTTGTTCATTAATACCAAAGATAAATTAAAATGTATTTTAATGTTTAATTAAAATTAAAGCAAATATTAAGCTTAATTAAATAAGCTATTGTAAGGTTCTATCGTGAGTTTTTGATCTCTTTAAAAATGAACAGGCTGTATAATGTCTGACTTACATATATAATTAGTTAAGAGCTTGTATTGTCACATTAAATAGTAATTGTATTAAGGTTTATTTTTTTGCCATATATTTTATTGTTTTTATTTCTATCGAATATACTACAAATATTCTAGTTATTTTTTTAGTTTTAAGTTTTAGACATGAAATACATATACATTTATAAGAGAAAGTTACTTAAACAATTCCAAAACATTGCATTCCATCTATACTAAAGCATTCATGAGTAACATTTTATTCCAAAAATACATTAAATTATGATCTAGGATCAATTTATACCATAGATAATGTCATAATAAGACAAGTAGTAAACTATAGAGACTGTAGAAAATTTACTGTACATAAAACATAACGTATCATGCTAAAACCCACCAGATTGTGGAAATACTTTTCCTTTTGGATATTTTTAAAACCGCACATGCAGATTTTCTTTCAAATTTATTAATAGATAACAGCATGCAAAAAAATTGCACATTGTCTAATAATATATACGTATATTTTTTTTATATTTATAAATACGTATACTATTAACTAATTACATTCCAAAGTCAATATCTTTTAAAAAATATATAATCACCTTCGTTAGTAATGTTAGAAATTTAGTGGCTTCATAAAAATCTCTTGTAAATTTAAACTACATTATGTCATAGAGTAGATAGAACATTTTTGTAAATATTTCTATATAAATGTTACATTATTACTTCAATGTTTGAGTTCATACGTAAAAATTGTATACGAATGTTTCTTATATACACAAATATGTCTTAAAATTGTCAATTTGTAACAATATAGACGTAAAATTACTTATTTTGATTTGTCATGAAAACCAAAGATTTCAAATGTATATTTTAAGTATGAATAAAAAAACATAATTGTCTAATAATAAACGCTATAACTGTAATGCTGCTAAATAGTCTACAGTATGTGACTGGTCTTATTCTATATTCAAAACAAATACTAGGTTATTTTGAGACGTTTTTCTTACAATGAAATACTTACATATATTTTTATTTTGTATATTTTTATATCTTCAACTGACCTTTATTTTATATCCATACATAACCCACAATTGAATAATGTATCCGCACAATGTAGATTTTTGTATAACAGCTAATACACAAAAACAATTTAGCTTTTGCTAAAGGAGCACATATAGTGTATTCGTTGTTTTAGTTAATTATTTGTTACAAATATACTATGATGTACATTTACCAAATATATATTTAACCTATTCAAGATTTTAAATAATTTTAGTACAATGTTATTCTATATATATATCTATGTAAATAGTGTAAAATATTAGTCATTTAAACGAATCCAAAGACAAATGTGCAATCCTAATGTCATTATAACTTTTATTGTTATAAGCTGTCACTTAAATATATAAAAATGTATTATATGGTTGTTTTATTTCTGTGATGTGAATGGTAACTTATCATCTCCTACAATATGCTGGAAATACACAAATCTATTAATTATCTGCAATATATTGTAGTATAGTATAGTACGGGAGTTGTGCCCCCTAGTACCTAGTTTTAAGATACTATATTATATTTCTTCCGCCTAAACGTGAGACATTGCGGCTATAATCGGAAAATCCAGTCCGTGTAATACAGTGCTACGCTATCTATCCCATTGCGCTACAATGGACTACAATTTGCTCACGTAAACTAAGTAAAAAGAACACTGATAATTTGCTAGAAATCCTATTACCAAACATGGAATCAAGAAGTCTAATACCATTCGAACGTAATTCCCATATTAATGCAATTGTACCAGCGGCCGCGGCGATATAACGCGATTTGCGAACAAAGTGACGGCTCACGTTACAAGGGGGCTAAATTTCGTACAAGGATTAACATTGTTATTTCTAAAAATAGATTTTTGTTACAGGCACAGTGGAGCAATATTGGACTTTAAACGAAATGATGGCGGTTCGACCCCTTCAGATAACCAGTTTTAAATTAAATAAAATATATTTATTGTCCTTCTGGTAAAACTAAGCGAAGCGTTTAGTTCTATCAATCAAGACGCAAAGTCTAGAATTGGAGCAGAAAATGCAGAATGAAGTGTCTTTATAGTAGTAGTCTGCCTCTGATATATGCGGGAGACTAAAAAGTAAATGACAATAATATCTCATTAGTATTTTTAAACGTAGAAAACGTATAAACTTTTTAACGTTCTTGAAAGGAACCCCGCGTGTTTCAAGCACCGTCCAAGTGTCGTAACATAGCTAGCATAGCATAGCTGCAGCGATACTGGCAGGAAAAAAAATTACAGCAAGCGTATAAGAATTTCAACGCATCTTAATAAGAACGAATGGCTTAGTGAATAGAGCGATTGCACGGTAATATTCAGAAATAAACTAATTATAAAATGAGATAAGTCAAAGTAGTGTTAAAACACTTTCTTCTTCTTCTAGTTTCGCTTTGCAAGACAAAGTTCGCTTTGCAAAGTATGGTAATGAAACTAATTTATTCCCCGGTCACTCCGGATGGAAGACCTATTGTCATAAAAAAAGTTTATCACGTTTTAAGAATAAGATTAAGTCTATCACATTGAATACTATAAACGAGTGTGTTCAAGCAGTTTCTGCACTGAGTGGGGTAGAGGGAAAACCTACTGTCACCTTAATAACGTGGCTCTCTGCCATTTAGTCTAAAAAAGCGGTCACATAAAATTTACTGAGAAGCAATCTCAGAATAATTTACCTAGATTTTTTATAATGTAAATTCATTCTAAGTTACAATATACCAAAAGGTACCTTAATTCAGATACATAATTAAATTTCATATGATTTAAATTAACACATTTTTTAATATGTTCCTTATTTCAAATGGATGCTGTTAAAATAGCTACAAGCTCTACAATAAACCTCATATACTCTACATAATAAAGTGCAATACTTTTTGAATCAGCTAAAAGGAACTATAATAGGAATAGCCATTAGTTAATGAGTGATCGATCATTACTGTTCAAACATGTTGGGATCGACAAACATACAATCATGCTTATTGGATTAATTTCTACGATAATAGATAAATGATAGCGGCGGTGTGGCATCGTGGTGCAAAGGTACTAAGGACAAAGACTGTAGGTTCAATTTATACCTAATTATTTTTGTGGTTTTAGTAATTTTTTAGTTTTTAATTTGTATTATATTAGTAAGTTGGCACTTCAAACGAATCTTTTAAGGATAAAAATTATGTCAATACAGTCATGTCAGTCTTGTTTTAAGTAAATATATTGCCTACCATAAGGTACTGATCTTTTATCAGTTACCTTTGTTACAGAATCATGGGTCTGTAGTGTGTGGAAAATAATAATAAAGATATCGTTCAATTCTTACTCTGGAGAATGTTTAATTATAATATATTAATTACTTACACTCTACAGGTTACTCCACAGGTCATTCTACAGGTTAGATTAAGTGGGGTGCTACGTTCCGCCTCTGGAACATTCACTCAACTCTAGTTTAGGTGGAAATTATAGATTATTAAATAAATAACATTAGCAAGTTATATACATGTACATATATGAGGATATTTGTGAAGTAAATCGATAAGAATATAATTACTTTAACTATTATAAAAAATCATTTAGAAAAATATATGTCATTTTTCGACTTAACGAAATTTCCCCAAAACAAACGCAAGGGCCCCTTCGTAAAAGAAATCGCAAAATATCGTAACCTCATCATTTATTCTATCGCATAATAAGCTCAGCTTGATTACGTCCGGCTTATCAAACTGTGACTCGTAAAAAAATACTTACAACCCATATAACAGAGGCGAAAATATAAAATATGGTCAGTATTGCAAAATATTCAGGGTTTACTCGCTATCTCTTACTATTTATTAACTTAGTTTTTGTGTTTGTTGTATATGAATATTGTTATAATAAAATGATATATATTTATTGAAGATGTTGAACATGAATCGGCTATATTTTTTTCTTCCTTGCTTCACGCTGTATTCCGCACTATATAGTGTAAATACTATCCGATCCACATATTCCGTTTAATTTACGAAACAGAGTGTTGAGTAGCGGAAGTCAGTGCCATATTTTGTCTAGCAGAGTGAAAAAATGAAAATAATTCATACCCCGGAGTTGGAATCGATCTGTCTCACTTACAGACTTACAGAGGTTTTCCAACAGACTACGACACGAGGGCGTCAATACAATTTGTCAACATAATATGTAAAATTGTATTGAAAGATCACTAAAATAAAAAAAATCTGATACGAATGCAACTTTCGAAACACATATACAATTTATTTCCACTATCAAAATATATATTATGGAAAATGCAAATATAATTTGGTCCTGGCTCCAGCTATCTGCTGTAGTTTTACCTAAAACATAAAAAAAGACCGCCAGCCCTACAGAACAAAAGTAGTTAGATTTGGAAGTAAAGCCGAAAGGAGCCGGTCTCTCGGGAGCAGGACGCTAAACGCCTGTTAGCACGCCACTGTGCGTACTGGACGCGTTCACGCTATTGTTGGTGCAGAGAGGTACTGTGGTGTAAGTGTATGTTGGTATAAGCTTAAAGCTTAGTTTAAAATTTAAAATAGTAAAAAAATCTCGTTAATTATTCAATTATTATAGAATAAAGGTGATTTAGAAGCTTTTGTGGAGAACATAACTTGAAGGTTTAAAATATATAAGCATCTAAGCTCAATGATGTCAAAAATAAATAAATAATAACTCAAGAGCAGGCGGGAATAATAAAATAATGAATCCCCTCTAATTTGATAGAAATTACGACTATTACGCTTAGTCACATCTATCCTACTGTTTCACTATAGTCTTCTATAGAGCTACTTACTTTAACTAGAATTTACGTAGAATATATAAAAAAATATAATTATATATTATATAGATTCTACTTCAAAAAAGCCAGGTTCCACCGAGATTTGAACTCGGATCGCTGGATTCAAAGTCCAGAGTGCTAACCATTACACCATGGAACCGGTTGGCGCTTTTGCGCTAATTATATAGTGCATGTTAGAAGGAGAGAAGCCTTTGAAGAATGACGTCACACTACTTTCATTATAACGGTTACTCAATATTGAACCAGTTGTAAATTATTTAAACAAGCTTCTCATTTAATTTACCTAAGTAGTTTATAGTTAATTTAATATATTATTATGTGTTTTGATATAAATTAAATAATTTTAAGTAAATTATGCTTATTATCTAGTTCTTTTTATTTAAATATATTTACTTAGTTCAACTCTCTTAGTCTTATATTGATTTTCGTAATAAATACTATATATATAAAAGGTCACTTGAAAGTCTGTCTGTCTAAATGAATTAGTTATCCACATAAAAAAAAAAAACATTTATAAAAAAAACAACATTTTTACGTTCACGTTCCTCCTGCAGTAAGGTAGGCGGAGAAAACGCAGTGCTATATTGTGGAAGGAAAATAGTGACGCCTTCCCACAGTGAGAAAATGAAAATTTAAAAAAAAAAATTTCGTTCTACCGCCATAACGACATCAATATTTTCTTTGTAGAGGCTAAATTACATGTACAAAGAACGATAAACTTAAAAAAACACAATATATTTCAGAATCTTGTTTTCCAAATCCACCCCTGTCCGGTCAGAATCGCCGTTCATATATAATTCAGCGGATCCACGTGTCCCGCTGTACGCAATCAGTATTGTGAATAATGTATCACGCCGGACCGATGATTGTGAGGCTCGCGAGATTCAAGAAGATTTCTATTGTGTCCATTTGTTTTTATATTTGACGATTCGTGAGATAATTTGTAAATAGTTACATCAATATATATATATATATATATATATATATATATATATATATATATATATATATATATATATATATATATATATATATATATATATATATATATATATATATATATATATATATATATAATTAGTATAGATTATTATCTATACTATATAAATTATTTATACTATATGAATTTGAAGTGAAAAAATGCAAATTCAAAGGTATGAATTTGAAGTATAAGACAACGAATTTAATGTGAAGTAGGATAAATTAGCCATGCCACGCAGCTAATTTTGTGAGTTATAAATTTGTAATTCCAGATTTTATATATTGAATATTTCACGGTTTCAAGAATATTACCAACACTTTTTCCGTGATTTGAAATGACAAACCAATATACTGTTAGACACTTCTCAACCATGGAAATACAAATAATTATGGTCTTAGAAATAAGGACAGGTAGGTAGATAGTGCCTACCCCGAATCATAAGCTACAACTTTTAGTACCAAAAAACAAGAGTGAGAAGTATTTTTCTTAAAAAAAATTCTAAGCACAAATCGATATTTAAAAATAAAACAAAAAAAAAGAAATCTAAGTTAAATCACAAAATTAAATTAATGATAGAATATTTCAATTTAAATATTTTAATTTAAAACGACTTTGTTATGTCTATATGTCATTGAACCAAAACAGTCACTGATATTCAAAATTCGAATTCAAAAGAGACGATGAACACTTTTTTCTCGTATTGAAGCTAAGCTCATAACTAGAACTTTTAAGTTCATAAAAATTGTGAAAATTGTGTAAAATATATTGTGAAAATTAATGAAGGTTTTGTTTATTTTTAAATAACCCTTAAATTCTACAACATATATGTTTTTATATTTTTAAATCTGACATAGTAATTATCAAAATTATACATTTATTTATGGTAATGTATAGTTTTGAGACCGTCGTGGCGCAGTAAGAGCACCAGCGTCTGAAGCGATCGTTGTAGATTCATTTCCCACTCTCCTTATCTGGTAAGTGTAGCGTTGAGTTCCGTAACTTACAACACAGTATGTCTTGACACAAGGCGCTTTCTAATAAAATATATATATGTCAATATTTAGTTTTAACATATAAATATTTTTCACTACGGCTGTCTGATATCTTAACGACCTAGAATAATGACCTCCTGACGTCAGCGAGTCTAGCGAGTGAAAGGCGAAATTGTGTATACAATATATTAAGAGACTCATATGTACGGTTCCATGGTGTAATGGTTAGCACTCTGGACTTTGAATCCAGCGATCCGAGTTCAAATCTCGGTGGAACCTTACTTTTTATACTTAAATATGGAATATATAGCAGATTATTTGTAATGATTAATGAATTGAAATTACACACTGAATCTTAGTTGTAAAAATGGCGATATTTTAATGATATTATTATTTTATTTATTATATTTTTTACGTCTTAACTCTTACGACTTTTAAAAGTAAAACTTTTATATTATTTACTACCTTTTTTTTATTGTATATAAAAGAATTATAGAAAAAAATCTATAGGAAGAGTTCAAAGGAAAAATTTTGTAAAATATTTTTAATGTAGAAGATTATTCAAAGTCGTCTACAATTTTTTTGGCACATTAACGCTAAAATCTAAGAAAATTAGCCTATATATCACATAATACAGAGGCATTCGAGACATTCCATATGGAGAAAAAAAAACAATTAATTCCCTCGACTGACAATCAAATCAATTTCTTTAAATCAAAATATCAAAATTAAATCCTAAGTAAAATCGATAGAAACATTTGTATACAAAATTGTAAGCATTTCAGTGATATTCTATATCAGTACTCAGTACTTTCGATAATTCGAACGTAAAAACATGTATGATAAAATTTCATGATACATATACACAATATGATTGATTTACATCGTGTCATATAAAATATTGACAGTGTTGTAAAAGCCGAGGGTTGTATTGACCAGTTCTTTGCATAATTTTCTGCTCTCACGCATTTTGATTCTCAAGGGTGTTCCTTTAAGTGTCATATGGTTTTGAACTTTTATACACACCTCGTGTATATGCGTGTTGCCTTGCTAAACTAATATAGAGCTCTTACTTCTGTTTGCCTTTTTTAATTTATATTGAAATAAAAGCTTTCATTTTCATAACAGTATTATTTTTGATTTCAAAGTACCTGTTTTTAATTTTAAATTTATACTCGAAATTTCAATATATACTAATATTAAATGATGGTCTTCTCTTATCATTCACTTTTGCTTAAGGGGAGACCTCGGTTGACCTTCGAAAACACAGTGTCGAAGATACTGGAGGAAGGTCACGTAAAAAGCATGAAGACGCCCCGGAGAGCATATATGAAGTTAATGACAGTGGACGAGGCGAGAGATGTAATCTTTCTGACTATCCCGCTAGGGATAAAGCGTGAAGATATGTGTGTATGTATGTATGTAATAGCATATTAGTCCTATATAGCATATTATAACTCAAATAAATCATTAATTAAAGCGTAATGTTGCTAGTCCTATAAATTCTTATCATATCTTATAATTCTTCTTATAAATTATATTATACATAATTGTCTGACTTCAACCTACTCTGTTTGTAATAAATTTATTAACCTACTTTAGAGTTTCCATCACTTGATGAAGATATATTCCCGAACTATATTTTGTGTGCGTCTCTATCAGCCACATCAATACGAATACTTGTTCAAACATTTAAATAGCTAAGAGTTGCTTTTAATTTTATTTAGCTTAGAGCTTAACCTCGCGTATAGAGCATTGTAAGCAAAATGAAATGTCAAAAAAACTCCATTCTCCGTTTTCCAATCAAGCGAGGAACACTGTTACTGTGTTAATTGAAATTTAACACCATACTTTGTCGCACAAAAAAGGGAAACAAAATAATTAATTCCCCCATTGATCAGTCGAACCCACAAACCTTCACGCTTGCCAGTCACACTATAAATCCTATAGGTTTTGCAAAAATATTCCTATACCAAATACAAACTGTTCATATTAAGCCTCAATACGCCATATAATCTAGCAATAATATTATTAAGAAGCTATAAAAAACCAATTGATTTCATCCATATCATATCCGAAGGCGCTCTATTAACTGTAGATGATTGTGATATTAGAATAACGTGCAGCGACGCACGTTAACTCTTGTGAATATAAATTTTATCGTCCTATCACTTAGTATCATACGAGTTCATAAATATACTAGGGTTTGTCGTATTTACGATGACATATAAAATTCTATACGATCATATTTTTATTGAAGTAATCACTTTTCATGATGTATGGTACGAGTGTGTACGTAAAACTTACACAGTTTAAGATGAATTATTTTATTTGACTGTATGTTAGAATGTGGGCAGTAATATTGTAATAGTATTTCATTTTTTGACAATTTGCGTAAGTTTTTTTTTGTAATATTCTGAAAGTATAAGTAGCTTTACATTTTTTTTATTTATCAATTTTTGTTGAAGATTTAAAGAATTAATACAACGAGCAGCAAAATTTTTGTCCAAAACGTCTTTAGCGTATCCACTACTGAAAATAGAGTCATAGAAGACACTCCTTCAATTAGCGCCAGCCATCCCGGTCTTGGAAATATTTTATCCCGCCTCTCTTTAAATCATGTATCCATCGGTATTCTATATTTGTGTGTTGTATCAAACAATTATAAATCAATTGTTTTTCGAATCATTTAATTTGCCTCCTAAAATAACATTTCAAGGCGTTTTTTTTTTTATATTTGAAATAGTCTCAGACTACTCGACTCTAATTTAGACTAGGAAATGGATATAATAGATATCAAATCAGTTCTTTAGTTAAAAAATATTATTTTATTATTTCATCTTATTCTTATAGATTAAAGAAATAGGAACATTTTATATTGTAAAGTATGTAGAGAGGCCGTCTAGGCGCAGAGGGTCAGCATCTAGTGGTTTGTTTATCACATTGAGGAATTATTTTAATTCCACTCTCTGGTAAATCAATGTGCAGCTTTGAATTTTGCTACTTGGGCGGAAAGCGACGAACGGAGTGTTAAAACACTGGATATATATTTCTTTGCATATTCTACTCTATGCGGGATAAATCTAGTCAACATAAGATTGGAATCTACGAAGATCACTATACATAACTAGACAACCAAGAAAACATTTCTAAAATAAATATCAACAAAATTAAATTATTCATTCTCTCATTCCAATTCAATTGTAGGTACTAAAGTGTCCAAATGAGATCGATCTTACGATTTGATTTACATCCGTCAGTCGGATGCTGTTTAATCTCTCATTGAAATTCAAAAGACATCACGACGAATCAATTACTGGGGGTATTCAAATACGCCCCTTGATAGAAACGTTATTGAAGAATGTGCGTGTGATAGAATGTCAGCCAATATGGTGGCGGCGTACGGTTTTGAATGCAAAGCAAAAATAACGCGAGTGTTCCTTTTGTCTTTAAATTTATAGTTTTTCCATTTGATATTGTAAATAACATTTTTTTTTATATAGTTGGAGAAGCCAAGTCCAGCATTGGATGAAGGAAGGCTGATGATGATCATAGTCTTGGCGAGAATGAACAAATACTTGAAACTTGAATATAGCTAAATATAACGGTGACAAGCCACAGTTTATCACTAACTACTAAGCGCGGCGGTTGTGGGTTCAATTCCCATTTGTGGGAATAAAAATTTTCATTGGTTACTATACAAAGCCCGACATAGAGTACCACCACTCAACACGCAATATCTCGATAATTTACCGGAAAGCGAACGGATTGCCTTAACACTAGGTGCTGTGCTCTCAGCAGCTTAAAACATTTTTTTTTCAAATATCTTGTTATATAAACAAAAATAGATTAACAAAATCATTCAACACCAAGTAAAGAAGCAAAGTGCTATTATGTAAATAGGAAGATTAAGGCAGTAGCAAAGGATATTTTAATGGGTAAGCATGATACGATTGGGCCGAAGCGTAACTCAATACGTAAGTTGGACGCCTCTTGAGGAAAGAAAGTGATGTTTTAAGTATCGATGTTTGGATGCTTTGAATACATAATGGCTACATGTTTTATTATGTTATATATTGATTTTCGGTCGCAGGATAAATTGAATATATTCGTAAGATAAGTATTAAATGCAAAAAAAAAACATGCTTTTGATGTTACAAATATATAAGATGCGATCTCTTCGGAGCAGCGCCAGCGCCAGTGAGAAAAAAGAAGATCGTGGTCAGGTGTTTTGGGCACGTCGAATGAGTGATCAAAAAATGATAAAAAATATATATGAAGCAAAATCGAGTGGTAAGCCGAGCCCAGTTTGTTAAGAATGTTATATTTAAAATTAAAATTCTTAAATTTAAATTATTTGAATGCATCAATATGAAAATAAAGTGAATTGAGAGCTCTATTAAAAAATGTCTTTAATATTTTAATTACTCTCGCGTATTTAAAACAGTTAACAGTGTTCTTCCAAGCGACAAATTACATGACATTATCTGCACATTAAAATAACTTTATATATTAAAATATATTATAATAATAGCCATGAGTCCTATCGACAACAACCAACACTAAACATTGAAAACTCTAAACGGATTCGGCGTCTCAACTAAGAGACAGTTTTAAAGTAACTCCGCCCCTAACTTGATTCCGATGCGTCAAACTCACTGTTCGTGCCATCTTCATGTAAATTCGACAAAGTTAACTTTGCGAGCGCTAAAGCTACATAACAGTTTCGAAACGTAACAAAATTCGTTTAGAGAGATGCAATGGTAAATTGGTTGTAGATACGCTACAGGAATTTCATCTTATCGGTCGCGTGACGGTTTTTTTAATATTATAATGTATATATATGTATCATATGTAGGTTATTTATTATATATGTGTTTATATATTTGTTCCAACTATGTTGTATTTTGCACAAAAAAGGTATTCTTTTGAACACGGCGAATCGTTTCGGAAGGGAACAAAGGGAACGAAATTTGACGCTTAATGACTACTCTCATATATATATATATATTATATATATATATATTATATATACTATATATATATATATATATATATATATATATTCCCGACTAAGACCAATCGGTCCATATGAGTGGCGAAGTGGTTTTTTGTGGAGCGATTGCCATCTGACCTCCAAACCCATTACTGGGAGAAACCAGGAAGGAAAGGAAATAAGAGGCAGAAAGACTTGGAATATAGGGGAGGGACACCACTTACATGGATTGGATCGGGTTATGATATATATATATATATATATATATATATTCATATATATATATATATATATATCTTCTTCTTCTCCTGGCATTAGTCCCGGCTTTTGCCAGGGTCTGCCTTCCGACTAAGACCAATCGGTCCATATGAGTGGCGAAGTGGTTTTTTGTGGAGCGATTGCCATCTGACCTCCAAACCCATTACTGGGAGAAACCAGGAAAGGACAGGGAATAAGAGGCAGAAAGACTTGGAATATAGGGGAGGGACACCACTTACATGGATTGGATCGGGTTATGAAAGTGGTGGCTCGAGGTCCCGGGGTCGCGTACCCGTATGCCGGAAACCAAATATCGGACAGATAATTGGCTTAGACACCCTCTGAGATGAGATATATATATATATATATATATATATATATATATATATATATATATATATATATATATATATATATATATATATATATATATATATATATATATATATATATATATATAGCCACGTATAGATATTGTATTAAGGAGTCGTAATATTAATTTATGTATGTATACTATATTTTTCTTTCTATCCGCAGTATAGAAACATATAAAAGCTTGTTATAAGCGTACAACAAAATAAAGTTTGACATATTATGTACATCGTACCTTAAAACTTTATTATAATTAATTTCCAAACACAATATAAATAGTAAATGATGCAAAATAAAAAAATATATAAATTATTCAAGACTTCTGAAACCTTTAAACGGACTGAAGCCAGACAGTTATATTAAACAAGTTTCTGGTTGGCGATTACATTCTATTTCTTAGAAACGCGTTGATACAAAAGACTTTAGACGTTCAGGCATTTGCATTTCAAACTGGAAACTCTTAATATATACTCTTTAAGAGTCAATATTGTGAAGCAAATATCAAAACGTGAAGCTCTGCTAAGAGAAAACGGATGTTACTTTGAGTGGAATAAGAACTTCTATCCATAATCATATATTCTAGTTCGAAATTGTGAAAGCTTAGAAATTTAAGCTCTATAATTTAGATGATAGAGTATTTTTTTGAATGCGAAAGCTTGAAGCAGGTGTGACAATTGCGGCTAGCGACACAGTACAATTTGAATAAATTTGATAACGCTAGGTAGAGTCTATTGTGGAGGGATGATATCGGAAAGTGATATGCTGATGAAATTGGACCCGAACGGATTATAAGACGTCAATATGAATTTCACTTATATTGCCTTATCTGGTTGATATGTAGGAGAAAATGAGGAGAAGGTTTCTATAACAATGTCATGAGCTTTTGTATTAAAATGATTTGAAATCGATTTTATGTGAGTAAATGGTGTGTTTCTTTAAGTTTGTACTGTTCATTGTCTTAGCTATATAATGGTAGAGTGTAATTTATTCCACTAAAATATTCCGTTTACATATTTCATACAATATTAAGTGCTGTTTCTGAAACACGATTAAACAAAATTTTATATTTATTAAAATTAAAATAAAGTGATGTAGTGAACAGTATTAATATATTACATGTAATAAAAAATATATTTATTTATGTAAATTCTATAGTGATGAATTATAATCAACAAAAACTTAGGTTCCACCGAGATTTGAACTCGGATCGCTGGATTCAAAGTCCAGAGTGCTCACCATTACACCATGGAACCGCTTATTAATAATAATTCATTTATATATCTCATAAAGCTAATGAGAAAATAATCTATGTACCTATCGATACAGTTGATCAAATAATGATACTTGATCACGTACAAAATGATTGAGGATACTAATTTAATATTTTTCTTAACAATTTCCGTTAAAGGTTTGTTTTGTTTTATACAAATTATTGAAAGTATTTTACCTCATTAATAATAATAATTGTTTATTAGAAAATACGAAATTATATCGAAGTTCTAAGTACTTCTTTTAGGATATTAATAAATAAAACGAACAAAGAGTCTTTCCATTGATTGATTTTCCTTTGATTTTATGATAATTATCTATATACAAAATTATATATTAATATTTCTTTTGTATGCCTATTATTTCATTAAAGCTTAGTAGTCTAAGGCCAAAAATATTATATACTGTAAATTCGTCAATAACCTTAAAATACAGATAAAAACATTTATAATATTCATACAAGCATTAACTTCAGGGAATTTCTATTGAATATCTGTGAAAAGTTAATATAGCATATGCACATATAAAAATAGATTCCATCGAGATTTAAACTCGGGTCGCTGGATTCAGAGTGTTAAACACTACACCATGGAACTAGTAAGGTTTACTTAATATTTTTTTTTAATTATGATATTTATAGATTTCTATTTAAATGTAGTTATGTTGTCAGAGGAAGAGTATAGGAGCCAAGTGTCGTACTTAAAGAAGTCATATAAACATTTTAGTAGCGGGATTTGAACCCGCGCCTTATGGCAACCGTCCAAGCGCTCTGACCACTAAGCCTAATATGTTTTCTTTAAGTATTTTTCTATGCTTAGTGTGAATTAAGACGTTAAGAAAAATAAAAATAAAACATAGTGTTGTTACTTAACAAAGCTTATGTTACGTTATGTTGTTAATAACGTAGTAAGTACTTAGTAATAATATATAAACTACTTAGTAATAATATATAAAATAACACTCTCTTTATTCCTACACCTATTTTTCCACACATTGTTTTCAATTTTATTTTATACAAGTCGCAGCTAGCAACTTCGTTTACGTGAATTATAAAACTTAAAATCGTGGTTTACCCCGTTCTCATAGAAATTTTGAAAAATCGTCTCTTAGAGCCCCGCTATGATACCTAAGGTACAAGCCGAATTTCATCCATCTACGATCAGTAGTTTCGGCTGCGTAATTTATATATATTGACTATAAAATATAAACAATTACTTGATATGTATAATTTAATTCTAAATTATATTTATTAAGTACTTCTTCTACTTAATTTGCTTCTAACAGTAATAAATTAAGAATTTATTTTATTCATCAGGTGAAAATTGAAACAGACGAGCTATACAACTTCGCGTGGAAAACCGCGTACTTAGTGAGAATAATAGATGGCATGACGTCCCATAGGAGTCCAACCATGGGGTAAACGCATGCGATACTGATATCTGATTTAGTTAGTCGTGTTTTTAAAATGTAATTAATTGTAAGCCTTTCGCTTTTACAAGAATTTTCTTTATTTTTTTGTGTTGTAATGGGAATTTTAAAAGTGCAAAATTTATTTTCATTGTTTAAATTACTCCTTTTTTTATTTTATGTTACATTTGCATGAACACCTACAATCTATACAAAATGCCCAAGACATTTAATATGGAAATTGCTCCAATAATTTTCACAGGCGGCAATGATTTAATAAATACTGTAAGTAACTCACATTTTGTTAACAGTTATCAGTCTAGAATAGCACCTTAATGTGAATAAAAATGTAAATAATCTTCATGACAAAGTACCTTAATGTAAAAATTATTATTACATAAGTATATTTTTCTCTATTCTCCGTTTAATGACCACCACACAGAAAATATGAATTTTGCTTGACCAAGACTTTTGCAAATTATATATATATATATATATATATATATATATATATATATATATATATATATATATATATATATATATATATATATATATATATATATATATATATGAGAAAAGTTACTATAAAGATAATATCCGTCGATAAGTTAAGCTCAGAGAAATAAAACTATCGTTTAGGAGAGCCGACGGAAACCTCAACATTTGCTTTTTTAATATATTTTTTTTATTTTCACGCTGTATTTTTCAATTAGCAGGGTAGGTAGAGGGAACCTTGTGTTAAGTGACTGTCAGTAGTCACTTAACACAAGGTTCCCTCTACCTACCCTGCTTAGCTTAGAAAAAAGCGGAGATCAGCTTTTTTTTAAATTTTTGAGATTTATTTTTATAAAATATTTCTTCTCATCTCTCATAAATATATCTTTCGAATATTTTGTTTTATTAACAAAAAGGTTTTAATTCTTTAATACAATACTCAACTTCAATCAATTAATATTCAATAACTTACCTTTATCGGGAACAGAACACTTGTCCCGTACTAAGAAAATACTTCTAGACGCAATAAACAAGTCGTCGCGTGCTCAAAGTCATCTCGTGGTAATCAAGATTTGTAGAGTCTGGTCCAGGCGAGCTCCCTAACAATTTGCTACATTGATTTGTGGACCGTTTAATACACCTTTATTGTCAATTAAGATCATTTCGTAAATTATTAAAACCCTTGTGATCTGTTCTTATAGACTTTGCTTATTTTTTATTTTTACAAATTTTTCATTGCTTAGATAAACCTAAAAAAATATAAAAACAAAATATTAAAAAAAAATAAAAAAATATACTTATAGAGCAAGTACTTTCGATTAATGTACATGATACGATTTATGTAAAAGCTTCTTACAGCAGTAAATAATATCTTGTATGTATCATATTTTAGACGAAGACTTAAAAGGAAGATAATTAAAAATATATATTCCGCATATTCAAATAGCAACTCAATGAACATAACAATCTACATACTAAATAAACAACGTGTACTAAAATGTGTGTTCACCTCCCAATAATATATTTAGATGGCATAAAGCGTACTCGTACGTCTTATAACGCCCGCGAGTGTCGTCAACGTATATTGCCGATAATTATCGAACGGGTATCGGTGTAGGCTAGGACGTTTGTAGCTTTCGATACGGTCACGATACGATCATTTTGGAGGTTCCTTATACATACTCGTATTTCCCTAATTTGGGTGTGCATATATAGATATATTTTTACTAAACTTGCCATAGGACAAGTTATAACGTTTTTAATTTAGTTTTCCAGATCTAGAAATAAGGGCAATTATCATTTTTGTTTAAATCAAAAGAATGGACCACATGAAACCACATAAGGATGTGGTGGTAGCACTAAAGATTCACGAAACTACCATTATTAAGTAGAAGGGGAGAGCTACTAGACTGTCTTCATTTTCAATTTTCTTCTAAGCAAAATGATAACATATAAGACTATAGAATTCAACGTCGCGTAATGTATAAATATCTACGATTATCTATCATTATAATTACACGAATCTTAAACTTAATGAATAGAATTTTATACTTATTTATGAAAATTATAACCATAATTTTAATATAAGATTTATAAAAACTAAAACTTTTGTATACTGAATAACTTTGAGAACATAATATTGCAAATAAGAATTTCTAAGCTAATACGACATTTCATTATTTCATATACGTTTTAAAATATGTTTTAATACAATTTTTTTCTTATTCTAAATATTTTTTTCATAGACATATTTATGAACAAATTAATTTATTTGCTGTTTTTAACATAGCATAGACTATGTCTGTATAAAATTATAATTTACGTTATTAAAAATACAAGGTTCCACCGAGATTTGAACTCGGATCGCTGGATTCAAAGTCCAGAGTGCTAACCATTACACCATGGAACCTGATGAATTGCACATTAAATATTATCAATAGATTATGTCTTAATAACAACTGTATTTTACCAAAGTTGTTTTAACAACTTTCTATTTTAATACTTAAAACTAAAGATTCAGAAGGCTTATAAGTTTTAACCCATTGTGGGGCAGTGACAAAGCGCGGCGTTGAGTTACGGCATTCTAAATATAATATCTTGAATTTGGACGAAACGTGGAGAATGTAGAGTCTTGACACAAGGTTGTCTCCGCCTACTTTGCTGTACCAATATAATTATAGATAACATGATAATATAACAATTGTAGTTTACCAATTCTCATAATTGGAAAACTTAGCAGATGTTCTTCGGTAATCATTTACATCCCAAATGCATTCATTAATTTTTTGGGATTTTTTTTTCCATTTTTACAGGGGTTTTATTACATAATTTTTTATTCGTTCTTATTTCTAAGCTTTTGTACCTGTGAGATACCGATATGTTCTTACGTGGCAATTGGTCAATTGTAAAATTATATCTTTAAAGAGCAATGGTTGAGTTTCTTATTACCTTTTACTGCAGAACTGCCTTCAAAGCCATCCCGTAGAGCTGATAACGCTGATGTTTTTAATAACGAGCATAATTAAGAAAACAAAGACAAATCTTTGAAAGAAATATCTCTTTACCTATTCTATAAAAATCATTCGACTGTATGTAACAATATCGTAGCCGTGTCATATACAGTAAACATTGACGTTAGGCGTAGGTTAAGTCGTAAACGTCGTCGTTTATATTATAGCCCATAAGTTTTAGTGCTTGCATAATACTAGTTGCATTTTACAATTCCTTAATTTTATTATTTGTTTTAATATATATACTCTTCTTCTTCTTGGAATTAGTCCCGGCTTTTGCCAGGGTCTGCCTTCCGACTAAGCCTACTCCACTTTGCACGGTCTTTAACATCCTCAGTGGACAATTTATTGGCTCTCATGTCTTGTGTCACGACATCCAGCCATCGCTTCCTTGGGCGTCCGGGTGGTCTAACTCCAGGGACAGACATGTCAAGGCACTTCCTTCCGACATAGTTCTCAGATCGGCGCATAACATGGCCATACCATCTCAGGCGACGCTCTTGGAGCTTATCCGCTACCCCAAGACTACCTCGAATGAATGTGTTACGTATGCGGTCGGACCGCGTAGCGCCACGCATCCATCTCAGCATCTTCATCTCCGTGACGTGAAGCTCCTGAGTGTGCCGAGATAATGTTGGCCAACTATTCGCTGCCGTATAAAAGAACCGGTCGGATAATGCTCTTGTATATCAGTCCCTTGAGCTTGGGCGGTATTCTGCTATCGCAGACTACACCAGTGACCTCCCGCCATTTGGCCCAGGCAGCGTTATACGGGCATGGATGTACCGTGGTCGATGCCTCCAGACTCATGCATAACGGCTCCAAGGTACCTGAACTTCTCCGACTTAACGACTGGCTCAGGCCCGATATGGATGGTGCTCGAGTCCGGGTTCCCGCAAGCCATGTACTCGGTCTTCGACACATTTAGTTTGAGACCACCGTTCTCAAGCGCACCCTTCCAGGCGTTCACTTTACGCTCCAACATCCGTCGGTTCTCGTCGATGAGTACTATGTCATCGGCATACATCATCAGCCACGGGGGCTGGCATTGGATGTGAGCCGAGACAGTATCCAGCACTACATTGAATAAGAACGGACTAAGAGCTGAGCCCTGGTGAACCCCTACTGTAATCGGGAAGGGCTTGGTGTCGCCAACAGCGGTCCTAACCACTGAAGCGGAGTCGTTGTACATATCTCTGATAACCTCAATATAGGCTTCAGGGGATCCCCTTGGATCACAATGCCCACCAGATACACTGACGTGGCACACAGTCAAAGGCCTTCTGCAGGTCCAAAAAGGCCACATGCAGAGCTCTCCTTTTTTCCCTGTAAGCCTCCATCAAAGTTCTGAAGGGCAAAAATGGCGTCCATAGTGCCTGATCCTGGTTAAAACCCATACTGAGACTCAGAGACAGTACATTCTTGGCGGAGCCTGAGGCCGATCATGCGCTCGAAGAGCTTCATGGTGCGGCTCATAATCTTAATGCCCCTATAACTACCGCAATTTTGAACACTGCCCCTTCCTTTGTAAATAGGGATAATAAAGCTCTGCCGCCACTGATGTGGCATCTTTCCAGTATTCATGATACGGTTAAATAGGTCAGTAAGTATAAGTACACCAAGAGAGCCCAACGATTTCCACGCCTCGATTGGGATGTCGTCAGGTCCTGCCGCTTTTCCGTTCTTCATGCGTCGAAGACAATTACGAGTTTCGTCGCGGGTTATTGGAGCAACAAGTCCGAGGTTAGGAGATAATTCAGGAGGAAGACTACAAGACTGCTGAGTGTTCAGCAGCTCCTTAAAGTAGGTTCTCCATCTCTCCTTCACAGAGGCATGACTACAAAGCAACGTGCCCCGAGAATCTCTGACGCAAAGACATTTTGTAATATCCTGCGTCGCTTTATCTCGAGCACGAGCCAGTTTGTATATGAGCTTCTGCCCCTCCACAGTTTCAAGTTTATCGTACAATGGCGACAAACTTTCTCTGCGGGCTCTGGCTACAGCTCTTTTGCTGGCCCGTTTCGCTGCTATGTACTCCAGTCTGTCTTCAGGAGAGTTGGAATGCTGCCATTCTTTAAACGCAGCCTTCTTTTCCTGAATCACCCCCTGCACCTGGTCATTCCACCACCATGTCTCCCTGTCGATGACACGCCCACCCTTAGTAACACCAAGAACTCGCTTGCCCGCCGCAATGATAGCTGAATGAGCTCGATCCCATGCAATCTGAGCGGTCTCGGTGTTAGTCAGTAGATTTTGACTCTCCACCTCCGCCAAGAAGTCGGTCTGCATTGGCCCATTCAACAATCACCACTTAATCCTAGGCTTGCGTTTCTCAGCTACTTTCTTTTTCGGAGTAACAGTATAGTCCATGACAAGGAGACGATGTTGGGCCGTCAGGCTTTCGCCAGGAATGACCTTAAAGTCTCCCTGCCTATATGGCACCGTCTAGTCAGCAAATAATCAATTTGAGTTGAGTGGGACCCGTTCTTATACGTTATAAGGTGCCGAGGTTTCTTCTGGAAGAAAGTGTTCACCGTAGCCAGATCAGACGCAATGCAGGTTCTTAGAATATTTTCTCCCTCTGCATTGCGAAGACCATATCCAAAACCCCCGTGAACACGTTCATACACCTCAGCGACCCTACCCACGTGACCGTTCAAGTTCCACCCAACTAAGACTGATTCGGTAGACGGTATAGCGAGTAGGACCTCTTCATACTGCTCCCAGAAGGTCTCCTTTTCAGCCGCGCTACAACCTGCCTGGGGAGTATAAGCACTGATTAAGTTTGTGATAACGCCCTCGATCAGTACCCTTATCCGCATCAAGCGGTCGCAGCGACGGTCCACTTCAAGAAGCCCATTCTGAAGCTCTTCAGAAAGCACTACCGCCACACCGTTTTTGCCTATAGGTGACCCAGTGTATATAAGGCGGTAACCCTGCCCGATGTTACGAGACTTATTGCCCTTCCAGCGAGTTTCCTGAAGGAAAGCACACTGGACCCGACGTCTCATGAGTACATCTGCGAGTTCTCTGCATCATCCGGTTAGAGAGCCAATATTCCATGTTGCAAAGCGGAGTTTCCGTCTGGGTACTGACGTCGTTAGCCGTGCCCGTACTTGACACGGTAGCCCTTGCCCACTTATCGCAGGTCGTTTAACGGCGACGCCCTAGCCATACCCAGCTTTTTTCCAGATCGGTCCATACGAGTGGCGAAGTGGTCTTTTAGTGGAGCGATTGCCATCTGACCTCCAAACCCATTACTGGGAGGAACCAAGAAAGGAAAAAGAATAAGAGGCAGAAAGACTTGGAATATAGAGGAGGAGGGACACCACTTACATGGATTGGATCGGATTATGAAAGTGGTGGCTCGAGGTCCCGGGGTCGCGTACCCGTATGCCGAAAACCAAATATCGGACAGATAATTGGCTAGACACCCTCTGGGCCTAGTTAATATATATACTATTTGGATAATATTTACCTATATTCTAGTGGTGAGATATAACATAACATAACAGTAGAAATGAAAGTGGTTGTCTATCTTTCAAGGGAATTTATTGATATAATTGAACACCTTCCAAGTGCATCACGGTTAATACTTTATAGAATGTGTAATATATATTTTTGTATATCACAATATAAGTTAATAATATTTGCGATGGTTTAAGATACTATTTGATTTTCCACGTTATTAGGTATTCTAATAACGTGGACCCTTTTGAAACCTTGCCCAGCAAAATGAAGTCAAATTCTCACAAATATTTAAGTATCTACATAATAATAATTTCGCTTACTAAAAGCAGGTGACTTCTATAAAAATACCAATTAAAACCATGGACATACGGCAACAAGAACAAATTTACCATTTCATTTAACCGACAATAGCAATATTTGAGCAATCCTCCCCAAATACAAATAATAATCTCGTTATTAACCCCCACAGTGAGCATTTAAAATAAAAATTCACTCAAAAGAACATCCCCTGTTCCAAAACAAAAGATAATCAAGACTGATCAGACTTATATAGTAAGTTTTTTCTATTGCAAATTGTATCTTATTGTACAAATATTAAAGTTAAAATTGAATTACTTAGAAAGGTTGCAGTTTTTTCAAAAGCGAATTCGCGTCAACGATGTAGAGTCCAAAAATATATCGACTAAATTTAAACCTTATTCCGTTATGACATTATCTAAATTCCAATAACCAATAACATGGTAATGTAACAGTAGGGTAGCAGTGAGCCGTAGGCCTATTTACGTCGGTTTCACACTTACAACAATAGTGTCATGATTCCTGATCCCGGATTATCCCGATACAAAACCGGGATTAGGTCGCGCTGTGGAAAACGAATGGGATAACAGCACAAGTGTACTAATGGAGTTCCAATTACAAATTGTGTTTTGTCATTTAAGTGATAATTTTAGCTGATGTAGAGCTTCGAATTAATTGGGTGGTGGAAGAGGGAGTATCGTTAGGTGATATTTATAGAAAATAATTGAAATGGGTAAGAAAGTAGCATTGGCAGCGAATGGATGTGAGGTGTATAAGAGTTGGATGGTTGGTGCTCTATGGGGGAAGGTTTATTTAGCAGTGGACAGAAGCTGAAAGAAAATGTAAGGAAGGGAAAAACTAAGTATAATATAATAGATATTCAAGAAGAGGAATAAGAAATATGTAATAAATATATGAAAAAAACAGCCGAAAATAAATCCATAATTAAAATTTCTAATTTATTAATTCTAAATTTCTAATTTTAATTTATAATTCTAAAGAGAATACAGAGTTAACTTAGTTAGTAGAGTATGGTATTGTTAATTAAGTCAGGAAAAGTTTTAGTAATATTTTCGGATATGACAAAGTTAAGTTGAATTTCTAGACGAATCTCTATATCGTATCGTATAGTTTAGTGACTATACCAGTTTCCTGGAGGCGTAGATTCGAACCCCACTGCGATTCCAAATAGATTATTTCCATTTGAAGCCTTCTTATTGCTGCTTATTGCAGAGTAGCCAGAGATAACCTAAACTTTAATGGATATATCATTATACACTTTTCACTCTTTTTTAGAGACACGTATATATTAAAAGAGAAGCATCTATATAAAGCATATTGTAAAATTAATATTTTACAACTTATTATCTCAACATATTATGATTATTTCTAAAGTAAAAACAAAAATGCTACGTCTTAAAAGCAAATTAGAATAATTACGGCACCTGCCGTTATCCACAGGGAAACAACCAAAATGAGCATTTAATTAGTTTTCTATTGTATCTGATATATTAATCACCGCAACACGACAGTTGGATTACAGTAATTGTAACTAAACGCACGACACTTGATGAATTGTGCAGTTTAGATAAACCCTTTTAAGTTACGGGGATTGGGCTAAATATATAGCCACATATTACGACATTCTAGTATCAACACAAGCTATATACATATACATATATATATATATATATATATATATATATATATATATATATATATATATATATATATATATATATCTATATATATATATATATATATATATATATATATATATATATATATATATATATATATATATATATATATATATATATATATATATATATATATATATATATATATATATATATATATATATGTACATATAAAACATGAGGTTCACAAAATTTAAATGAAGTATTTAGTCAATTATATTAAATAAAAATATATTAAAAGTAATATTGTTAATGACAGTGAACGAGGCGAAACCCGCTAGGGATAAAGCGTGAAGCTAATCGAAGTACTATTAACAGTTGATTCTAGAAAGCGCAACATATAAATAGAATCAGTAAAAAATAAATCATATTTCATTAGTTAACAAATTAAAAAAATCTGTACAAACGTACAATTGTTGCAGCGGAAATTAAAAAACTAATAAATTAAAGTTAGCAATATGTGGGTAGGCAATTCTCATTCGTCTCTACAGTAACCGCTAACGACGTGGGTGCGATGGCGTTTAAAAATCAGCATTAGCTTTAGCAAAGCAGCCGTGCTATTAATTTAAACTATGAGACAAGCATTAAAAAATTGTAGAGATACGTTTAAAGTTCATACATTTGGTCTTTACTTATCTAATGAATTTTACAATATAATGAATACTTGCGTGGAGCCCAATTTTGGCTTTTTACTAACAAAATTTTCGGTTTGGTTTCTCAGAACACATTTGAATCGAATTACAACATATGCTAGTGCAGACACATCCCAACTAACCACGTTGGTACTACAATAGTTTCAAAATAATCAAATGAAGTTCAAAATAGTTAAAAAAATAAATCAAAGATTAATCATTAGAGTTTAATAATCTATAAAAAATCGCATTTCTAAATTTTTATAAATTCTTGCTTTTCCCGTAAATAGTAAGATAACCTGTTAACTGAAACACTTTATTGCCCACTTTTCGCCAAATTGTCGAGACATTGCGTGCTGACCGACGGAATTCAACGCCGTGCATTTTGGTGTTACCAGAGCGAGAAAATGAAATAATACATTCATTCATTCATTCATTCATCTCACAACCGTTGCATCTATGCCGTTAGACCGTTAGACTGCATTGCTGGGTTAATGTGCCACGATAGAAACCTTATATTATATATCAACGAAATCTTTGTTTGATAAGAAAAAAGAAGACAATTGGCCAAACATTACAGTGCACTCTAATATTGTGTATTGTAATTTTGCGTAAAATGCAAAATGTACCGTGGATTTGGGGCATACATTCCTGTGACTGCGTTATATTATGTCCGTGATTTATTGCATTGGATTCTCGTTTGTAATTAGTGCGTGCCTCCGTAGGGCCGGCGCAAGCGAATTATTTATTATGGATTTAACATATTTTATTTCAAATCGAAATATTTACAAATTATTGCAAAAATTTTCTATTTTTAATATTATTACATATATTATACTTAATTTTTTTATCTTAATCTGTAGAGAAATATAGAGAAACTAAATAAATTAAATTAAGAGTTAAGAAAGAGATATTCAATTATAAAAGTGACAAAATAACATAGTTATTTAATAACTACAACTTATAGTTAATTTAAAATTCTATATAACATACATATTTAGTGTTTGTACAGATGTATAAATATCTGAGTGCAAAGTAGGTCTTACATAATAAACATATAATATGATTTCAAAATAATTGTCAATTATAAATTTATATTAACTATTAAAAATTGAACATTTTAAACAATTTAAAGGCATATGTGATAATGATAATGTGATGAGATATATACTTTTGTTATTTTTTGATTCATATATACAATTTCATTACCAAATTCAAAATTCGAGCTGAACGATCGTTTTTTTTTTACTTAACACTTAAAATGCACTATGACGGTACAAAATGGTATAATTTTTTTTTATAAATTATATACTTATGTATAAATCAAATAATTATTGGATATAATTGTAAAAAATAATTAAAATCAAAATAACTTTTAAATTTCACGATAGCATCAACCCCACGGCTCCCGGATTGAGTTTAATCGGAGTCGGAACGACCCATTAATAACGGTACTGTTAATTGAACTCCTAGTTGCCGGTTATATTTCAAATATTCTCTATAGAGAAGAGAACAAGGATAAAATACTTCTGTAGTGATCAATCTGATTGTTTATTTTTGTTTATTCTGTAGCCATTTATTGTTTACAATGACAAATGATTTTTTTTATAAAAGTTATTCATAGAAATTATCAATTTTTATACATACTATATATATTGAATTCGGCTTTATCATGTTAATGTGTAAAACGTGATTTTGCCATTATCTTCAGATTAATCAAGGAAAGCGGAAAATTTTGAGTAAAACAAATAAAAAGAACGTAAAAATATTCTTAAAACTATTCGTTTACTCCCCAAATGATTTCTAGAGAGGCCTTCCTTTGAAATTTATTATTTTTCATTACATAATATGCTTTATTTTTTAATTTCATTAATATATGGAGAGCTGAAGCTGAAATTTGTTGTAACATGAGACAAAAAATCCCTTTCAGCGATCATTATGTGATTGCGCGCAGGTGCGCTCGCTGCGGAGTGGATTACTGACGGGTTGGAGCGCTAAAATGTTGCATGTATTTAACTCTCCTATTTTTAACTGTATCAAATGAATATATAAATAAAAAAAATCGCCCCAATATTAAAATATACGATATTAATTAAAAAATATCGTGGGATCAACTAGATCATGCCGAACAGTTACTTGAATCTCGATTTTCCTTAATTTTATTTTAATGGTATGATAATTTAGTTAAACATTAAATTAAAATTTAATGTGGAATAATACTTTAAAATAATAATAACATTAAAATAGTTTTTTTAGGGTTTCGTACCTCAGTAGGAAAAACAGTACTCTTAAAGGATTTTCACTCACTTTGTTGCTGAACGGTCTATCTGTATGTCACGCAATTTTGAGAAAATGGTTTTGGCAGATAAGACCATTTTCTGAAATTTGCGTGGATGTATGAAATGGAATTAAACTTTTATCAATTATCTCGGTCTATAGCCCCTTTAAACACAGAAAATATCTAAGATAACGCAATCAAAAGATACGTTATGCGCTTATACTTAATTTTTTTTACATTTTATATTCATATAAATATCAATATCAAAATTAAAACTTCCTGTTAACCCAGAGTTACAAAGAACTTAAAAAAAATCGAATCGTTATTAAACTTGCCATAGCCATAGCCCGTACAAGCTTATATCTGTAATTGATTTCATATGACCGCAATATAAGTTGTATTTTTCGACCTACACATTATGCTTTTGCACATTTAGGACGGAATTAGTACGGAACCCTCGGTACACGAATACCACCCCCTCTTGACCGAGATATTTTTACAAAATTTATTTGGCCCAAAAAGTTGAAATAAACTTAATCCTACAGAAATTGCTATAGTAAAAGCGACATGCTACAACTCCGATCAGCTATCGCTTCCCAGTATAAATCATTCGCTGTCGCGGCGTATTGGATTAAGATTTTCGATATTGGATGAGAAGGCTTCATCTTGCAGAGTGACAGCCAACAACGTATTGATAGTAAATTTCCCTAGAGGTAGAGATACTTCAATTTTGCTCTTGCCGCAACATTACAAGGGTATCAGTGCCTAGAATTTGTTTAAACTATCTATTTATATAGAACAATTTAAATAAACTATTTACATTTCTTAGAATTTATGCAAAAAAAACATAATTTAAGGGACATATTAGTAAAATATTATTAAAAAAGCTTAACTAAAAGTTCATCAATAAACTGAAAGAAAAGCTGATTTTTTTTTAACATTATATGACAATGTAATTACTTTAATAGATTCTATTGTATGAATTTGACAGATTTTTGACATTTTTTATTAATGTACCTTTAATTTATTTAAATATACTACTTTGAAACGACATCGAGTACTTCGCCTTTAACATTAAACACATATAATATTATATATTGTATCCTTAAAATAAATTGTAACAACAAAATATTATATATTAAAAAAATATATATTTAAGAACATTCACATCTGTTAGACGAACTTAGATCTAGAGTATATAATACAAATAATACAGTATAAAAAAAAATAAGTGCATAACATGTGTCATAATATATGACACTAAAAGAAATATGTATTTCTAAACTTAAAAGCTTAAATATTGAGTTGAAAGCTTTTAAAAGCGACACTGTTTCTGGTCGCTTAATAAATATTTAACTAGCCAAGAGACTTCATATCGTGTTTTATTTATATAGTATACCGTATAATTTATTAAGTCATCCTACGAGATCATGGCACTGTGGGACAGCAATTGACTTTAAACGACTTTAAATATTAAAAGAAAAATTGAACATTTGTCCATAAATTACATATGTCCATCAATTATATTTTATTTAAACAAGTGTTTTTTTATTAACCAATATTACTATCGGAATATAGTTATATATTTTTAAAAGTAAATGGTTCCATGGTGTAATGGTGAGCACCCTGACCTTGAATCCAGCGATCCGAGTTCAAATCTCGGTGGAACCTAAATTTTTTGGATATTTTCTTATTTTCATTAGCGGTATTATAGTACAATTAATAGAACCTACTATCAAGACACACTTGACTTGCACGCTTTTCACTTTCAGCCTGAATTTCGCATTTTGTGACATGAATGTAAATTGAGCGTGTCAATTTAAATATAACATCACAATAAAAAAACTAACGCTGCGCCACAACGGCCTCACAAGTATATAAAAGAAGTAATAACACATGTCCCTAAAAAAAATTATTCACGCTATTTCCCGCATATAGCAGGTAAGACAGAGGGGACCTACTCTACAGGCAGACACTGTGCCACTACGCCACGACAACCTCATCTAACTATCTAATAGTAGAAAAACTTAATGATTAAGTCTTAACTTTCCACCTGAATATAAGACACAGTTTATTAAGTGGCGGAATTCTGTATTGTGATTTTTCTTATATCAGCGGATAAGTGAAAATAAATTAAATTTCACATAACCTTCGATTGGAGAATAAGCCCCCAATTATCTTGCGTACAGTAAAAGACTTCCTAAAACTGAATGGATGTGAAAATACAGTAAAACTAAAATAAGAAAATATTCAAAAAATTTAGGTTCCACCGAGATTTGAACTCGGATCGCTGGATTCAGAGTCCAGAGTGCTAACCATTACACCATGGAACCGGTTGAATAGGATTGGTTAAAATATATACACATGTGTGTAAAACAAATTATTTTTCTTTACACAATACAGATATAGTGTTGTAAAAATATAAAATGAAAGCTTTTTTCCACACACCAGTAGAGTAACCTAGTGTTAAGACACAAATATTACACATACACACATATTCCGCAAAATTTTTAGAACATTTCGCGTTGAGTAGTGGAATTCAAAGACGCATTTTATTTATCAGAGTGGAAAAATAATTTAAACATTATACCTTCGAGCTCACAAATATAAATATTAAATATATTAACTATACATTTGATATTTATAGTTGTACTATTTTTTTTAAATGTTACTAAAACGTCATCGCAACTACTCAACATTACGTATAAAAAAAAACCACTCAAGGTAAGGGCACTAAATGTCATAACAACTACACGGACATACCCTTTCCCTTACACGACGTATACACTCAGGTACACGAACATCAAAATACTGTGAATAAACATAATTTTTTTCGCAAGTGTCGAATACACTTGTGTATTGTAACTTGATAATATATTTATTGGAAGCATTTGGAACGGAATGGCTCCTCGGCGGTTTCCCGTCGCCTTAACGCTCACGTCCAAATTCTAAATTTTATTTTGTCAATATTTAATGCGATGCCCAGAAATGTACCTCGTGTGTACATGTAACATGACGGTTGGATATTCTTAGATGGAATGGTCGAGTATAAGTTTGTTCGATTTGATCTTCATGTAAAACGTGTCATGTTTATGATGTTTGGATGTTTTGGTCGTAAAAAAATAAGAGGTGTACCATGTACTATATACTGATAGATATAATAGTTTCAATAGCTGTTACATATTAAATGAATATCAGAATAAATTTGAATATTGGCTTTCCTTTTTTTATATATTCTAGTTAAAGAGACTATTGTAGAGTCCCGGTTCGGCTTCTGACTACAAGCGTGATCGGTGTGAGTTCGATTCCACTAAATCGGTGTTGACTAATAAGTCAACTAGTTTCATTTACTTCGCTTTTAAATTCGTCGTTCTACCTCTACAGCTACAGCTACCCCGCTAGACATCTTCCTCGTAGTGCTGCCTCAAACAGTCTTACTTGCATTACACATAATGTATCATAATTACAAAGCTAACAATAATAATATGAATATATTTACAAAACATACAAAATTCAGCCACATTTTTATTCCAAATTTGCTAAAAAGATTCCGAAGCATCATTAAGAACAAGAGTAAAATAAGTTTAATTTAATTTTACTTAAAACAACTAAAAATCATAAAAGCACAGTACCTACATCCAAACTGTCACCAAATCATTAGTTACACTAAAAATAATTTGCTCGAGTAGAAGTGAAGGAATAAAGCATGCAAATCAGTCAACGGGTTGACAGGTATTTACGAGCGACGGTATGAAAAAACTTCTGAAACTACCTACTTTTCATTTCAAATGTAATCTACTACGACAAATGGTTCGGACCTGACTACATTCTGTTTTCCCCTTCGCCTTTTTGTCATTTGTTGTTTTTTTTTTGAATTCATGTTGAAATCTTAGTTTAAAAGGTTGTTATTTGTTATTGGTAAGGGCTGACAGTTGTTTTTTGTATATAACTTTTATGTATATGATCATAAGTTATAAGTTGAAGTCTAGTTTGTATGAAAAGTAAATAAACAAACTATAATAAATAGCTTCACAGGGTAGATATAGTGTAGTGGGTGTTAAGACACTCCGTTCCAAACTTTCCGTCCAATTCTGAAATTCTGAACATTGCGTTTAGAGTGATGAAACTCAACGCTGCGCGTCTTGTTACTGGAACGAGGAAATAAAATAATTCATTGCCCCGAGTGGGAATTGTACCCACAATAATCGGTAAAGTCACGCGATGTGCCGCTGCGCTAATATTGAAATAACAATAAACACAACATAACCAAAAAATACTAAAGATAATAAAAACGTCATTTATTTTTAAACACTCAATTAGTTTAAAAATATACGTGTAACAAAAAAGCAACGTCACGCGGTGTTTCCAGGCGGTCACCCATCCAAGTACTGACAGCGCCCGACGGTGCTTAACTTCGGTGATCGGACGAGAACCGGTGTGATCAACGTGATATGGACGTTGGCGAAACGTTTTAGCTAAAACTCTTTAACTGAGCTAATTATGAACTATAATATACAGTTAAAAATTTGTTACCCCTGTTCTGAAATGTCAAAATCATCATCAACAACATCATCGTCAACATCATCACAAAATCTGACATATTTATGTTTAATATAAGTATTAATAAAATTAGTTTATATATTAATAAATTAAATTCTTTAAATTAACTAAATACGCATACTCGCCTATTTTTGTTCGGTAGTAAGTGTTAATACTTAATATCACTATTTTCCGCTTCCGCAATTACAAGACATTGTGTGTTGAGAGCCGAGAGAAAGTCTCTACAAGAACGGGGAAACTAATATATTCCCCGTGAGGACATCGAACACACAAAGATCCCATTTACAGTCAAATGCTACTCCACTGCGCCAAGACACCTCAGATAAACGACAATTAAATTTTATATAAGCTAGCTTTTTTGTGTATTTAAAAATATATAAAAATATCAAAAGCCACATATAAATATAATAGGCTGATAAAGCATTTATATCAGGAAAGCGCTGAACAAGGTGAAAAAAACATCACATACTCATTGCTTTGGTTTGGTTAATTATATCTAGGTTTTATATGATAATTAAAAGATTCAAAAGAACATAAAAAGCTTTTAGTTCAAAGCTTCTTAAGCAAAAAGTAATTAACAAATATTATCTTAATATAGATACGTGTGTTGATTAAGTTCATATATAGCAGTCGTGGCCGAGCGGTTAAGGCGTCTGACTAGAAATCAGATTCCCTCTGGGAGCGTAGGTTCGAATCCTACCGACTGCGAAATGTTTTTTTATAGGGAAAAGAAAAAATCATTCTTTACATTTATTTTGGATAGATGACCGAATTGTAGGTTTTCAATACTTCTGTGCTTAGTTCTAACTCTCCATATTGACGTTATAAGTTTTGTACCTATCTATAAGCTCTATATCAGTGAGTCTAAATTTATTTTATAAATTTTAATCAAAAGTATGGATTAGTTTTAAGATTAGATTAAAAACATCGCGGGATATAAAATTAAAGGGTATATTAATTCCTTCTATAAAATTGCTTACAGAGAGACAATTGTTTAAAAGATTAATCTTATTTAAATTTGGTTATAAATAATTCATAATCAGATTATAGATTTAGATAATCAAAAAGTAGGGGTAATTAATAAAAGTAATAAATTTTAATGATATTATGGATGTAAAATCAAAAAGTTGGAGTCGATGTAAACATGTAAATGTAACTAGTAAATAAAAATATTTAGATCTATCAGCTTAAAATAACCAAAATGATGTACAAATATCAACGTTACATTTGAATGCATTATTGGCATACAAGCTGTTTAATATATATTTTATGAGAAACGTAAAATTCGTGTGCATTTGGTACAAAAATAGGAATCGATCCAAATTGAACTGTTTTGTTTGTTAGAAATCGGAAAAAGTTGCCTTTTTTGTACAAACACATTAATTTTAATCAAGAATAGTTGATTCTTGTTCAACGTATAAAAGTTGTAGGGTTATGACACATAAGAACAAACAGAAAAGTTTTGAATGTGCGCCAACGTCCTCCTTGCCGGTTTGTGACACCAATTAAGCAAACGGCGCATCTGTGGTGCCGCTACACGGTTCTGTTTTCTTTTTTATTTTTTTGATACCTCTATGACTTGAACGCCCAATTATTTGCAGTACGTTTTTCTGTTTTCTAATCTATTCGTTCATGATTAATGTACTTCCCTCAAGTATACCATATACTTTTAACAATAAACGCACTGGAAACTAAAAACTGTAGAGATATAAAAAATGTCAACTTCCCTAAAAGATTCCATTACCATTTGGTTCAGATTAGATTCATGGAAGAATAAAATTAAAGAGGCATTATAAGTTTCAATTTTTTAAAATGATCTAATGAGGTAGAATTATAATTTTAGATGATTTTTCTTAATTAAATAGTGAATTAAAAAATTATCTAATATTCAATACATATGATGTTTAAAATATAAAAGTACATTAAACTTAAATGACAGAGAATAAAAATTATTTAGACACGCTAAAATACCAAAATGGGACAAAATATCAACGTTTCAACGAAATGTTTACTGGCATACAAAAACTATTTTGTACCGAACAGTTGTTCTTTTACAAATATCATGGTCAAGTATAGGGTGAATTATATAAATTAAAACTCTTTGTGGTTCCGTATAAAAGTATTTTAAAAAAAATAATAGAGAAAAGGAAATGGGTGAATTATATTAATTGGTAATCTCCTTAATGCTTGATATAAACAACTATTACGAAGAAAAAAAAAGTTAAATGTGAAAATTAAATTTACTGGATCCTTTGCCCGAATTACTTAAATTGAAGCTAAAAATTTTAAAATAACAAAAACGCTATTTTTGGAAAAACTAGACCGAGTTTAACCACTGGATTAAACCAGAGGTACATTAACAGGAACCGCTTATTATTTTTTTTTTTATAGATCAAGTAATTTTAGGAACGAGCACTATAAACCTTGTTACATAGGAATTATATAATGCGGAAACCTATTGACACTATTTAATGATCAAATAAGTTGTAGGGGCATGATAAAATACTGTTTTTTTCTTAGGGGTAAAATCCTGGAACATCTTTTGTACAAAAAATTAATTTTTTAATTCGATTCGTAAGTCTAACTTTTGAAAACTCTGTATAAAGTTGCCATGGGTAATACTGGAAGTACTCGAACAACAGAAATAGCTTTTGATTCTTTTGCAGTCATACCACTAAACGTTCCGTCCATCCAATTCATCGGGGGTCAGACTTGAGGGGCCCCTGACACGTTCGTTGGCTTTTTGCTTCTTTTATGTTTTTGTGACTACCTACTAATTGACGTTCAGTAACATTTTGCCCAATTCATTGTGGTACAGATCTTTACGGGGCTCTACATGTCCACGTTTTTCTGTTTTTCATATATTTCTATTCGTTCATGATTAGCTCTATGTACTTGAACGCCTCTAAGTATTAACTCATCTGATTACTCTTTTTAAATCAATAAACGTCACTAGGCAAACATAAAACATACTCGTACGTATGTATATAAAAAATAGTCAAACCTTCCCTACAAAGCCGTATTCGCCATATAGCCATTTGGTTCAGCCATTAGGATTCGACACATCGCGAAGAACTGAAGAAGAACGTGTAGAGAGAGGGCCACGTTACTTACTAGTTGTCAACTTTGCCGTTATAAAAATTAGCATCTACGAGTACGAGAGTACGAGATTATAGATTTTTTATGTATGATTTTTTTCTTAATTAACAGTATGGGTGTAATTTTAAAATAAAAGTTATCATAATATTTTACAATGATCTATTATGGATGGTTTAAGAATAATCAAAAAATGTTAGGAGTCGATGTAAACATGTAAATGTAAACTAGTAGAATAAAAATTATTTAGATCTTATCTAGCTTAAAAATAACCAAAAAAATGATGTGACAAATATATACAACGTTTACATACGAAATGCATTTATCTGGCATACAAGAGAACTTAACTATCTATGTACCGACAGCGCCCGACGTTGCTTAACTTTGGTGATCGAACGATATCCACTGTGTCCAACGTAGTAGGGTAGACATTGGCGACTAGCTAAATTAAAAGCTCTTGTTGGTGTTTTGTTACCGTATAAAACAGGTGATTCTCATAAAACAAAAATATAAATATGAGCTAAAAGGATATATCGGGTGGAGATTATATTAATTGTGTAAAATACATCACATTAATGGCTTCCGGATATAAACAAAACGTATTTTACGCGATAGAATAAGTAGAAAAGTTGACAAATGTAGATGAAATTAAATATTTTATCTGAGTGATCCTTTGCCCTGAATTACTTGATAATTGAAGCTAGAAAATCTATTAAGAAAGTAACAAACAAAACGCTAGTTTTTGTGCAAAAAACTTAGGTTCCACCGAGATTTGAACTCGGATCGCTGGATTCAAAGTCCAGAGTGCTCACCATTACACCATGGAACCGCTTATTAATATTTTTTTTTAATACAGATCATATTTCGCTAATTATTAGGAATAATACTAGAGCGTAGGCTTATAAACCACTTGATTAAACAATGAAGGAATTATATTTAATGACAGGCAAACGCTAATTGACATCTCTGAGTGTGTCAAATATTGGATACAAAGTAAGTTGTAGGCGGCAATCGCATGCACAAATTGAACTGTTTTGTTTCGTTAGGAAATCGGATAAAATTCGTCTGTGAACAATCTTTTTTGTACAAAACACATTCAATTTTTTAATTCGAATTCGAATTATGAGTACGTAGAGTTGCTTTTGATATATACATACGTGTATATATAAGTTGCCTTATAGGAGGTAATATCATGAGAAGCATCACTTACAGTAACTAAACAAGAAAATAAGCTTTTGAATTCGTTTGTCGCCAACGTCCATACCACGTTGAACACACCGGTTCTCGTCCGATCACCGAAGTTAAGCAACATCGGGCGCGGTCAGTACTTGGATGGGTGACCGCCTGGGAACACCGCGTGTCGTTGGCTTTTTGCTTCTTTTATGTTTTTGTGACTACCTACTAATTGACGTTCAGTAACATTTTGCCCAATTCATTGTGGTACAGATCTTTACGGGGCTCTACATGTCCACGTTTTTCTGTTTTTCATATATTTCTATTCGTTCATGATTAGCTCTATGTACTTGAACGCCTCTAAGTATTAACTCATCTGATTACTCTTTTTAAATCAATAAACGTCACTAGGCAAACATAAAACATACTCGTACGTATGTATATAAAAAATAGTCAAACCTTCCCTACAAAGCCGTATTCGCCATATAGCCATTTGGTTCAGCCATTAGGATTCGACACATCGCGAAGAACTGAAGAAGAACGTGTAGAGAGAGGGCCACGTTACTTACTAGTTGTCAACTTTGCCGTTATAAAAATTAGCATCTACGAGTACGAGAGTACGAGATTATAGATTTTTTATGTATGATTTTTTTCTTAATTAACAGTATGGGTGTAATTTTAAAATAAAAGTTATCATAATATTTTACAATGATCTATTATGGATGGTTTAAGAATAATCAAAAAATGTTAGGAGTCGATGTAAACATGTAAATGTAAACTAGTAGAATAAAAATTATTTAGATCTTATCTAGCTTAAAAATAACCAAAAAAATGATGTGACAAAAATATACAACGTTTACATTTGAAATGCATTTATCTGGCCTACAAGAGAACTTAACTATCTATGTACCGACAGCGCCCGACGTTGCTTAACTTTGGTGATCGAACGATATCCACTGTGTCCAACGTAGTAGGGTAGACATTGGCGACTAGCTAAATTAAAAGCTCTTGTTGGTGTTTTGTTACCGTATAAAACAGGTGATTCTCATAAAACAAAAATATAAATATGAGCTAAAAGGATATATCGGGTGGAGATTATATTAATTGTGTAAAATACATCACATTAATGGCTTCCGGATATAAACAAAACGTATTTTACGCGATAGAATAAGTAGAAAAGTTGACAAATGTAGATGAAATTAAATATTTTATCTGAGTGATCCTTTGCCCTGAATTACTTGATAATTGAAGCTAGAAAATCTATTAAGAAAGTAACAAACAAAACGCTAGTTTTTGTGCAAAAAACTTAGGTTCCACCGAGATTTGAACTCGGATCGCTGGATTCAAAGTCCAGAGTGCTCACCATTACACCATGGAACCGCTTATTAATATTTTTTTTTTAATACAGATCATATTTCGCTAATTATTAGGAATAATACTAGAGCGTAGGCTTATAAACCACTTGATTAAACAATGAAGGAATTATATTTAATGACAGGCAAACGCTATTTGACATCTCTGAGTGTGTCAAATATTGGATACAAAGTAAGTTGTAGGCGGCAATCGCATGCACAAATTGAACTGTTTTGTTTCGTTAGGAAATCGGATAAAATTCGTCTGTGAACAATCTTTTTTGTACAAAACACATTCAATTTTTTAATTCGAATTCGAATTATGAGTACGTAGAGTTGCTTTTGATATATACATACGTGTATATATAAGTTGCCTTATAGGAGGTAATATCATGAGAAGCATCACTTACAGTAACTAAACAAGAAAATAAGCTTTTGAATTCGTTTGTCGCCAACGTCCATACCACGTTGAACACACCGGTTCTCGTCCGATCACCGAAGTTAAGCAACATCGGGCGCGGTCAGTACTTGGATGGGTGACCGCCTGGGAACACCGCGTGTCGTTGGCTTTTTGCTTCTTTTATGTTTTTGTGACTACCTACTAATTGACGTTCAGTAACATTTTGCCCAATTCATTGTGGTACAGATCTTTACGGGGCTCTACATGTCCACGTTTTTCTGTTTTTCATATATTTCTATTCGTTCATGATTAGCTCTATGTACTTGAACGCCTCTAAGTATTAACTCATCTGATTACTCTTTTTAAATCAATAAACGTCACTAGGCAAACATAAAACATACTCGTACGTATGTATATAAAAAATAGTCAAACCTTCCCTACAAAGCCGTATTCGCCATATAGCCATTTGGTTCAGCCATTAGGATTCGACACATCGCGAAGAACTGAAGAAGAACGTGTAGAGAGAGGGCCACGTTACTTACTAGTTGTCAACTTTGCCGTTATAAAAATTAGCATCTACGAGTACGAGAGTACGAGATTATAGATTTTTTATGTATGATTTTTTTCTTAATTAACAGTATGGGTGTAATTTTAAAATAAAAGTTATCATAATATTTTACAATGATCTATTATGGATGGTTTAAGAATAATCAAAAAATGTTAGGAGTCGATGTAAACATGTAAATGTAAACTAGTAGAATAAAAATTATTTAGATCTTATCTAGCTTAAAAATAACCAAAAAAATGATGTGACAAATATATACAACGTTTACATACGAAATGCATTTATCTGGCATACAAGAGAACTTAACTATCTATGTACCGACAGCGCCCGACGTTGCTTAACTTTGGTGATCGAACGATATCCACTGTGTCCAACGTAGTAGGGTAGACATTGGCGACTAGCTAAATTAAAAGCTCTTGTTGGTGTTTTGTTACCGTATAAAACAGGTGATTCTCATAAAACAAAAATATAAATATGAGCTAAAAGGATATATCGGGTGGAGATTATATTAATTGTGTAAAATACATCACATTAATGGCTTCCGGATATAAACAAAACGTATTTTACGCGATAGAATAAGTAGAAAAGTTGACAAATGTAGATGAAATTAAATATTTTATCTGAGTGATCCTTTGCCCTGAATTACTTGATAATTGAAGCTAGAAAATCTATTAAGAAAGTAACAAACAAAACGCTAGTTTTTGTGCAAAAAACTTAGGTTCCACCGAGATTTGAACTCGGATCGCTGGATTCAAAGTCCAGAGTGCTCACCATTACACCATGGAACCGCTTATTAATATTTTTTTTTAATATAGATCATATTTCGCTAATTATTAGGAATAATACTAGAGCGTAGGCTTATAAACCACTTGATTAAACAATGAAGGAATTATATTTAATGACAGGCAAACGCTAATTGACATCTCTGAGTGTGTCAAATATTGGATACAAAGTAAGTTGTAGGCGGCAATCGCATGCACAAATTGAACTGTTTTGTTTCGTTAGGAAATCGGATAAAATTCGTCTGTGAACAATCTTTTTTGTACAAAACACATTCAATTTTTTAATTCGAATTCGAATTATGAGTACGTAGAGTTGCTTTTGATATATACATACGTGTATATATAAGTTGCCTTATAGGAGGTAATATCATGAGAAGCATCACTTACAGTAACTAAACAAGAAAATAAGCTTTTGAATTCGTTTGTCGCCAACGTCCATACCACGTTGAACACACCGGTTCTCGTCCGATCACCGAAGTTAAGCAACATCGGGCGCGGTCAGTACTTGGATGGGTGACCGCCTGGGAACACCGCGTGTCGTTGGCTTTTTGCTTCTTTTATGTTTTTGTGACTACCTACTAATTGACGTTCAGTAACATTTTGCCCAATTCATTGTGGTACAGATCTTTACGGGGCTCTACATGTCCACGTTTTTCTGTTTTTCATATATTTCTATTCGTTCATGATTAGCTCTATGTACTTGAACGCCTCTAAGTATTAACTCATCTGATTACTCTTTTTAAATCAATAAACGTCACTAGGCAAACATAAAACATACTCGTACGTATGTATATAAAAAATAGTCAAACCTTCCCTACAAAGCCGTATTCGCCCATATAGCCATTTGGTTCAGCCATTACGATTCGACACATCGCGAAGAACTGAAGAAGAACGTGTAGAGAGAGGGCCACGTTACTTACTAGTTGTCAACTTTGCCGTTATAAAAATTAGCATCTACGAGTACGAGAGTACGAGATTATAGATTTTTTATGTATGATTTTTTTCTTAATTAACAGTATGGGTGTAATTTTAAAATAAAAGTTATCATAATATTTTACAATGATCTATTATGGATGGTTTAAGAATAATCAAAAAATGTTAGGAGTCGATGTAAACATGTAAATGTAAACTAGTAGAATAAAAATTATTTAGATCTTATCTAGCTTAAAAATAACCAAAAAAATGATGTGACAAATATATACAACGTTTACATACGAAATGCATTTATCTGGCATACAAGAGAACTTAACTATCTATGTACCGACAGCGCCCGACGTTGCTTAACTTTGGTGATCGAACGATATCCACTGTGTCCAACGTAGTAGGGTAGACATTGGCGACTAGCTAAATTAAAAGCTCTTGTTGGTGTTTTGTTACCGTATAAAACAGGTGATTCTCATAAAACAAAAATATAAATATGAGCTAAAAGGATATATCGGGTGGAGATTATATTAATTGTGTAAAATACATCACATTAATGGCTTCCGGATATAAACAAAACGTATTTTACGCGATAGAATAAGTAGAAAAGTTGACAAATGTAGATGAAATTAAATATTTTATCTGAGTGATCCTTTGCCCTGAATTACTTGATAATTGAAGCTAGAAAATCTATTAAGAAAGTAACAAACAAAACGCTAGTTTTTGTGCAAAAAACTTAGGTTCCACCGAGATTTGAACTCGGATCGCTGGATTCAAAGTCCAGAGTGCTCACCATTACACCATGGAACCGCTTATTAATATTTTTTTTTTAATATAGATCATATTTCGCTAATTATTAGGAATAATACTAGAGCGTAGGCTTATAAACCACTTGATTAAACAATGAAGGAATTATATTTAATGACAGGCAAACGCTAATTGACATCTCTGAGTGTGTCAAATATTGGATACAAAGTAAGTTGTAGGCGGCAATCGCATGCACAAATTGAACTGTTTTGTTTCGTTAGGAAATCGGATAAAATTCGTCTGTGAACAATCTTTTTTGTACAAAACACATTCAATTTTTTAATTCGAATTCGAATTATGAGTACGTAGAGTTGCTTTTGATATATACATACGTGTATATATAAGTTGCCTTATAGGAGGTAATATCATGAGAAGCATCACTTACAGTAACTAAACAAGAAAATAAGCTTTTGAATTCGTTTGTCGCCAACGTCCATACCACGTTGAACACACCGGTTCTCGTCCGATCACCGAAGTTAAGCAACATCGGGCGCGGTCAGTACTTGGATGGGTGACCGCCTGGGAACACCGCGTGTCGTTGGCTTTTTGCTTCTTTTATGTTTTTGTGACTACCTACTAATTGACGTTCAGTAACATTTTGCCCAATTCATTGTGGTACAGATCTTTACGGGGCTCTACATGTCCACATTTTTCTGCTTTTCATATATTTCTATTCGTTTATGATTTTTTCTATGTAAGTCACCTACTGGAAGTCATTTTATTATTTTATGATTTTTCATACACCCTTTTTAAAATAATCTAATTGTTGGTAAATATCTGGACGATATGTATTCCGTGAATTCCCATTATACCAACGAATTTACTTTAGATTTAGGAGACACCAAACCCCATCATAGTTCATAAGTTTGCTTTGAGCTGGAATAGAGCCTTCTTCGCGTAGACAATAGATAATTTTTATATAAAAATATAAAATATCTCATTAACAATACAAATATATATTTGTTTTGTTTTGTTACATATGTTTCGTTCTTTGTATATAATTCTTTTTTATTTCATTTGCACCGAGCCTTATTAGCCTATTACTGTAGTATCAATTAGTCCTGCATTTGCCTTAGGTTATCTATAAGAGATTGCTTGAAGCAATAAGACCGCCCTCACATATATATTTAATTTCTTTCTTGTTCAATTTTTTCGTTTATCTGTTGTGTGTGTGTGTCTAAAAATAAATATAAATAAAAAGCAACTATATTTAAATACAGTCTTATAATTTATATACGATACTTAAATATTCGGACGTGTATAAAAAAAGTATTAGTACATTTTTTAATAAATTAAATAACAAATAAGAAAAGTAAGCAATTTTTCAATATTTGACTTAATTTTATAAAAATATCTCCATAGGTTTTTCCTCAGAACACGCTCTCAATTCTCATTTCTCCATAGAAAACAATTATTAGAATATTTCAAATGTCTTTAAGAGACATCGTCATCTTATGTAGGCCAAGAGCTTAAAATAGAAAGTAATTTATAGGTACAGACTCACATTTAAATATACGTATTTATTTACATCGTATATAGCAGTCGTGGCCGAGCGGTTAAGGCGTCTGACTAGAAATCAGATTCCCTCTGGGAGCGTAGGTTCGAATCCTACCGACTGCGAAATGGTTTTTTTGATTCAAGATTCCAGATTTAGTCGGTTGATTTAATTTATTATTTGGTATTTGATTATAAAATTATTATTTTTTTTATAATATACGCACAATTTTTAATGGAATAGATTAGTTTTATCCGAAATCTACTATTATAAGTAAGTTTAAACTCCTTTACTGAAAAACTAAACTGAACTGAAAACTTCGATCATAGTTATTTTATTGACAAAGTTGACAACTAGTATACGATATATTTTGAACTTGGCACCCATTTATTGCAATAAAGTGATGTTAATAAAGTGTAGTTTGATTTTTAATACAAAAAATATGTAACACACATATTTTTTGTATTTTTAAATATTTAACTTTTAAATATTTTTTAAATGATTACTGAAAGAGTACTAAACGTATCTGACAATTATTACCAGCACAATGAACTGCGAGTATTATTAATTATGCATTTGTTTCATATGTAAGCGCCATTAAACAACACTAAACTTATTTTTTTACAGTTTTATTTACTTAGTTGATCTTAGAGAGAAGTTTCAGAGCTTTAATAGAGAAGTTAACTCATGTAGAGCCAATTACAAATGAATAGAATATAGTCTTTTAAAGGTCTAACATAAACTATCGACATTGGTACTGAAGGTCAATGAGACATAATAAAGAAATTAAAAAAAAGAGCAAGAAGGCAACATCACACGATGTTCCCAGGCGGTCACCCATCCAATTACTGACAAGAGTATCGGACAAGAACCGATGCGTTTAACGTGGTATCGATGTTCACGACAAGTTTATACAAAAGTTCTTTTTGTTGTTAAGTTACTGTTGGTGATTGATAGTAATTTTTTAATGATTTAAAATAATTTATAATAAAACTAAAACCTAAAATAAAAAATTGTGGGCCAACAAGAAATAGACCCAACAATAGATGGCCAATGTAGCTTGCAGCCGCCATGCATTAATTTTGTATGAAATTAAGTGTAAATATAAATTTGTAATGGATTTTATTTTTATATAAAAATAAGTTTATAATTTACAAAAGTGTTCTTTTGTTAGTACTATAATTTAAAACATTTCGTCAAGTTCCATAATACAAGGCAAACGAGAAGTATCCTACTAGTTTTAAATACACGGTAAAATACATACAAAATGCGGCTAAATTTAACCATTGCTGATTATTTCTTTTGATTGAGTGATCCTATAAGGTTTCGTTTTTTGCTTTCAAGGTACGGCGGCAAGGTACTAGTGTACTGTATTATTTAGACCAAGCTGTTATTTGAACTTAATTAATAAACAACAAGCAATTAAATAATTTAGTTAGCGTTCAGAAATTTCTTAGTTTGGCATTTAAAAAATGTCGCCTACACATACACATGACACATGAAACATGCCACCTAACTAATACCTAGCTTCCAACGATCATTTGTACGAATTTCATTAGACGTGACGAGGAAATTAAAAAAAATAAATAGCAAAAAGGCAGCGTCACGCGGTGTTCCCAGACGGTCACCCATCCAAGCACTGACCGCGCCCGACGTTGCTTAACTTCGGTAAACTGCGACAACAAGGGTATTTAACCAATAGATACAGGTAAACGTTAATAATTATAAAGAATATAATAAGTGGTCCCATAAAAATATTAATAAGTGGTCCCATGGTGTAATGGTAAGATTATATCAATGATATTTATAACATTAGGCACATATTTATACAACAGACAGCATAGCATTAGCTGTCAGATGACTTTAGTTATTTGTCGCCATATATAAAGACAACAACAACATAATTATTTGTCAGATCCGTCACTATGGGCAACAGCCGGTATTTATAAAATTCGATATTTCTATTGATAATTTTCCTATTCTCGCCGCAGACGAATCCAAAAACATAAAAATCATAAAAATCTCAATATATAAGCGATGTTACTAACATGATATTGTACCTATAATTTTATTATATTCATATTTTTCCCAATAATAATTATATATTATATATTTATAAATATTATATATTTATAAATATCATATACTTATAGCATTTAGAATATAACGCCTTTATAAAGAAAAATTATATATATCTGAAGCATTACTATAAAGCAGATTCGTCTGTAACAATAATCATATACAAGAACAATTTACCACTAAATACCCATACAACATAAAATAAACATGGCGGCAGACACTATGTACGTCATTAGTATAATAACTTTACATGCCTCGTGAAAAATCTTTATGCTTTTATTATCATATAATAATATTCAATTTATTAATAATAATATATATTTTTTATTTCTATCATATATATACCAGTATTATACTTCTTAAAATTAATAATATATTTAAATACTTACCAGCAAATTGTTTCATGCTATACAAGCCTAGTGGAACCGCTCATCTAACCAGCCTCGATAACTTCAATTATAGTTATAATTTCCACCTCTCATATTTAACTTCAAATATTAAATAAAGATGAAATTAATTAATTATATTATAAAACTTAAAGCAATTTTTATATGATGCTCGCACCAGTCAGCAATCTCCCATTTTCTTTTTTCTTTTCATACTGCCTAGAACTCATTCAGCCAGCATTATATTTTACAATAATAAATATTAACAGTGTATTTGTTTATATAGCAAATTAAAAAGATTTTATTATAATTATTAAATGATTTATATATTTTACACTCGTATATGTATATGTCTATTATAGTATGTATCTCTAAAAATTTAAAAATATTGTACTTGTATAAATTATAGTTATTTAATCAGAATAGTTTTTTTTTATGTACAAAATCAGATTTTATTTTTGTATACATAACATTAGGATTTAGAAAGAATACTAAGCATATATTACATATAACTTAATATATAAGACTGATTTTATGCTAATTAATTACCAGCGTAATAAGTTGTAATCTTGACATATATCATTCTGCATTTTTTTCATATATAAACGTGATATGTGCCATTATTTACTTACAGTTATACCTATCTAGCTAATTTTTAAAAAGCTTTGAAGCAAAATTTAAAGCTGACCAGAAAAGTAAACATTACACATACAGCCCCTAAAGGTTTACGGCGGTACCTAAACCCTAAAGGTACCTAACCCCTAAGGTTTAAACGCCAGTTAAAGTAACAAAGAAAAAGACAACAGCACGCGGTATTCCCAGGCGGTCACCCATCCAAGTACTGACCGCGTTCGACGTTGCTTAACTTTGGTGATAGGACGAGAATCGGTACGTTCAACGTGGTATGGACGTTGGCGAAAGCTCTTTCAGCTGCTTTATTAATTATTGAAAATATTAAATAATTGTACTTACTGAGTTTTACGTGCCAGTACCTCATGTGTCAACTATACTTACCACTTTCTAAACATAACTAAACCAATTTGTATTAAGAAAATGAGATGAGGTCTTTATGTGCCTTATATATATATATATATATATATATATATATATATATATATATATATATATATATATATATATATATATATATATATATATATATATATATATATATATAAAATTTATATATATATATAAAAGGCACATAAGATATATAGATATGTTTTAATTGCATTGCATTTAAAAACAGTAGAAGAATAGAAAAAAAATATGAATGTGCTTTATATTTTACGTAGACAATAGCAGTTTCGTGAGAAAGCTTCTGTTATTTAATATTCAGCAAAATGAGTATTACATTTTTTTATTAAAACGTAAAATACCTAGTAACTTGTACTTGTATAGTGTTTTATATTTAGTTTGTCGTAAGTTTAGTTTTGTCGTAGTTCAAATTTATAGTTTATTATTTTAATTATTAATATTAGGTTTTTTTGTGAGTTTTTATTTTAATATTCTAATTTCAATAAGGAAGTAACTTTTAATATTAAACATATCGAGAAATTGTTTCATGGACAGGTAATATATCACTAGCCATATTAGGATTTTTTAAAATGTATCTATTTCTATACTAATAACTAAAATAAGAATATGTGCTTATTATATAAAAATAACCGATTTTTACTACATACACATACAACAGTTTATGAAATTTTTCGAGGGGGTCGCTAGTAACAAATAAATTCTTATGAAAATATTCTAACAATACTTATAAGTTTCTACTTTTTATTTTTATTATAAAGGCACTTAAAATAATTATTATAATACAAACTAGCAGATAAAACTTAAATATCCAAAAGGTCAGGTTCCACCGAGATTTGAACTCGGATCGCTGGATTCAAAGTCCAGAGTGCTAACCATTACACCATGGAACCAGATATGTAAATAGGATTATATCACAAATCGTAATTTGCGTAATTACACATATTAAGCATTTGTTCAAATAGTTTATTTTAAAAATATTTTGATATACATAAGATTAATATATATCTTTACCATAGTAGCGCAGTTGTAGAGCGTCAGACTATAAAAGTGTTGGTTGTAATACTCGTGGAAAGACAAACAGACAAAATGTGGGGTTCAGAACCGGACCAAATAAATTGACAAAACGTTACGTAACTCAAATCAGGACGAGAAATGAAGGACCGAGTGCCTTCAGTATACCGTTTCTAATTAAAGTAATTAAAATATTTTTTAATAATAAAACAACAGAAAGTAGTTTTGTAAATAACTGTCAACAAGGTTTTCTTCTGGAAAATATTTAAAAAAGTCGCATAAATTGGATTAAATATAAGAATTGTGACAAATGATCTAAGTTTTTAAATAAAATTTTGATCCCAGATTTTGAAATTACTCGCGATACTCGTAACATAGCGTCACAAATTCTGAAAGGAACTAGTGACCGAGATATTTTGAAACCAGTTTTCTTTGCCTACCAAGTGGGGCTCGAACTCTCTGCCACCCAGTGTACACTCTACAATTAGACTCTACCACACTGCGGCAATATGGCCTCCACTAGTATTAATATTTTCAAGAAAAAGCAAAGATTAATTGTTTTCCCACATGCATTTTTATGACGTTTTCATTGTTGGAAATTCTTTAAATGATCGGTGCTGTAAACTAATCTATCTTCTTTAAGATCAACTGCTATCAGATCTTTGTATCTTTTTCTGTCTGGCATCGGTATTTTTTACCTCGTTTTGCCTTCTTACTAAGCCTACTCTCCTTTGCTCGGTCTTTATAGCCTCGGTCATCCTCAGTGGACAATCCCACATCCTGCATCACGAAATCCAGCAATCGCTTCCTTGTGCATCCAGGGTATCCAACTCAAGTTACACATGTATCAAGGCATTTTCTTCAGTCATAGATTCTTGGCCGGCGCATAACGTGACCATATCAACTCAGGCGACACTCTTGGACCTTATCCACTATATCAAGTATCCAAAGACTACCTCGAATTAATGTGTTGCAATACGGTCAGACCGTGTTACACCACACATCCATCTCAGCATCATCATTTCCATGACGTTAAAAGTGTGCCGAGATAGTGCTGGCCAGCATTCGCTGCCATATAAAAGAACTGATCGAAACACGATCTTGTAGCAGCCTTTAAGTTTGGGTTGGTTTCTGCTATCGCAAACCACTCATACCACCCGCCATTTGGCCCAGGCAGCATTAATCTAGCCATCGCGGTCGATGCCTATAATATGAGTGTCCATGCATATATGAGTGATTAATTAATTAAAAAATAATGAAATGATAACTAATAGAAAATAAAAACATTTTAAAACTAATATACAAAAAATTACCAAGGTTTATAAATTATATATTTATACACAGAAATGTATAATGTTTATAAATATAAATAAAAAAAGGCAGGTTCCACCGAGATTTGAACTCGGATCGCTGGATTCAGAGTCCAGAGTGCTAACCATTACACCATGGAACCGCGTAGCTCTAGTGCTCTATATTGTAGAGCTAATATTGAACTAATTTAAAAGTGTTGTGTAATATTAAAACATTGGTTCCAATACTTTTCGTATTCAATTTATAGTTATATAACAAATTATAATGCTTTATTTTATCATGATCTGAAAGTGAGCATTCTACTACGTTGAATCGCGCGATACATTTTGTTAGTTGATGTTATCTTAGAAAATAAATGTCAATCTATAAAAGAATAGAAGGATTAATTAGTAAGAGTAAGATATTGACATGGTTACAGAGAAGTGTTAATACATGTCAGTAGTAATTATTATAATACTGTAAGTATCGAAAATATAAATAGTCTATCAAAACTACGAATTCCTTTGGATTTATTTTTGTGTGTTACTGAAAAATAGGGAAAGATGATAATGTTTACAAAATTTTATATTCTCTGTGTTAAATGGAGAAATGCCCTTAAACATATAAAAGCTATAAAAAATAGTTGATATCAAAAAGCCCACGCGGTGTTCCCAGGCGGTTACCCATCCAAGTACTGACGAGAACCGGTGCCTTCAACAGTCGTATGGACTGTCGTCAAGGTAGCGGACACAAAAGCTTGTTCAATTGTTTTGACAGGCTAAAATACCTATCCTAGTATTAAACACATTCATGACAATTCATTAATATGACTAGAAACGAGACCGCACCTACATATATACATAAATTTGCCGCAATTAATAAAACTGATTTCACATCAAAAATAATAAGTAATGTAGAAACATCTTTATCTCAACTTTAAAATTAAAATTATATATGTACTAGCGGCTTCGACCGCTTCCGAGTTCCGAGTCACAGCTTTACTCTTTCATGTATAGTATTTTATTTTTTTTCCTTTCGAAATAATATAAAAGAATATAATATATATAACTGAAAACTATTATTTTATATGTAAAATATTACATTTCCCCCTGTATATTAGGACCCCGCAGGAATTCTGGAACAAAAAGCTTACATTATGTTGTACCCACCACAACTACTACTTCAGGTGAAAGTCCATTAAAAATTGGTTCAGCTGTTCAGCAAATTAGTCCAGATAAGCAGAAAGAAAGACAGATGGACAACAAAATGATCCTATAAGGTTTCCGTATTTTAATTTTGAGGTAAGGGACGTTAAAAAGAAGGCAAATATAACGAAGTTCTATATAAAAATTAAAGACGAGATGTTAAGATTTTTTTGAAAGTAGTAAACTGTCTGGTGTTTCTATTAGAAAGTAATTTACTGATGGAATTTTATATGAGGATATGTGCATTTATTAAATTTGTATATAGCAGTCGTGGCCGAGCGGTTAAGGCGTCTGACTAGAAATCAGATTCCCTCTGGGAGCGTAGGTTCGAATCCTACCGACTGCGAACTATTTTTGAAGATTAATATTTTTTAGAGAAATCATACAATTATTTTTATTATTTCCCTCTTTATTTCTTTTTGTTACAATTCATGAATACAAAATTGAAAATATTGTTGCCGAAGGTGCTATTGCTATAGAACTATTTAAGCAATTTCAGACGAATATTATCTGTGTGGAAATGTGGATTCATCGTGCGAGTGCCGCGCCGAGCGTTTGTGATCTAAGTGGCCTCCTTGAAATACGCATTCACGCTCACAACCACTATCTAGGCTCGTTTCTCTACCTAATCAAATCCGAAATTATTTTACTAATATCGTCTTCAAAGTACGTTCTAGAAATGAATACATAATAATTCACAACAGGCCGACATCTTTCAGCAAATTATAGATTTCGCTGCCTGAGATTTGTTACACCTCTCGCTCCAACTTCTACCGCATACAAATAAACCCTATACCTATACATCGTTGGTAAATTCAAAGTACATACTTGTTAACTTTAAAATTATGATTTTTAGGGATATGCATATACCTCACTGAACTGGTTCTAGAATAGAAATATCTGGTCTAGATAAAAAATTACCAATATCCCAAGGGATTTATACTGTTTCTCATTTATATATTTATTTATATATAGATTTTCTCGTGTGTGTAAAATTTTTATGTAAAACTTAGTTTTAGTTAGGCCAAACGTGCAGCTACACTGACGTTCTGCCAGGCAGCATTCCGGCAGCAATACGCCTTTCCACATCCATTTCATATCTTCCATCTCTAATTAACATAATTCCCATTATATAAGTTTCCATTCACGAAAATCTTGCAATCCGTCCTTTATTTGCCTCTTTCAAATACCAGAACTTTTGTCTTACTTGTACTCTTAATATTATAATATTAAAATTATTTTCGTTTTGTCGCTTTTGTAAAACAAAGTGCGGCTTTGAGTTTACCACTGAGCTCGCACTGTCTCAATATCGGGCCTGATGATGAAAATGGAGTTTTTCAATACTAGTCTATTTTAGCCTTCCTTGTGTTTACAGGACATGCGTAAAACCAAAACCAAAAAAATGATTCAACATTAAAAAAGAATTAAATATCTCAACTCGTATTGTCTCGAAAGGCGAAAAGTGGAAAACGGAGGGTCTTAACACTAAGTCCCCCCAGCCTACCATGTTATATGCGGGATACAGCGAAAAGCTAAAAAAAAATTAAAATAAAAAATAAGATTTAATCAACCACACCTGTCCAACCTGTCAAAGTGGACCTTCCACGTCAAAAGTCCCGTTAACCCACTAAGGCCGAGCCTCTCTCTTGGGCACCGTAGGTTTTAATGAAAAAGCATCAAATTTCATAATTGACTGGAACTCACCCCGCCCCTGTCTTGTGGGAGTCACAATTTATTAATCAGAAATAATAATTCATGGGTAATGTTGGCGACGCGATGTGAACAGCGATAAGTAGTGCTTGTTGGAAGGGTTGTGTCCGGTTACACATACGTTTGATTTTTTTGTTCTTCGCATTTTTTATTTAAGATATGATGATATAGAAATGAAGAAGTTATAATTGTGATATAGTTGAATAAAACGTGAAGTAAAATAAGTGGTCATTAATCTAGTACTAGTTACCTATAGATAAAACGAAATAGAATTCTTGAAAAAAGATATTAAGAATTTTGTTGTATTGTCCGCTATTTTTGAAAATTCTTCGTAAAAAGAATTGCGTATAGTTCTATTGCATGTGCTCTAATTTTATCTATTTCCGTAAATACATAATCTGTTCGTGTAAATTAGATTTTATGTTTACCGTCATCTTTTGCGTCGCTGCCAAATGTACAACTACTAATAAATCGTTAATGATATAACCAGAAAAGCTATTATTATTAAAAATGAACCTTTTTTTTTCCCGTGAAAGATTCAAAATAAATGTTATGTTTTACATATTTACGTAATGATTTGAACAATTCAAACTCTTTAAGCTTATATTGGGTTCAAATTTCGCTTAAAGTACATTTTTTTTCTTTTTCTTTAGCTAGCCAGGCTGAATATATATATATATATATATATATATATATATATATATATATATATATATATATATATATATATATATATATATATATATATATATATATATATATATATATATATATATATATATATATATATATATATATATATATATATATATATATATATATATATATATATATATATATATATATATATATATATATATATATATATATATATATATATATATATATGCCTGCCTTCATTAAATGTAATGTAATTTATTAGACAAATTATTTATGATTGCTAATATAAATTATAAGGCGTCATTTGTTTATGTTTAAATTGGAAAATGTCAATAAAGATTAAGACAACACTTAAGCAGTAGTTTAATTATTTCTATACAATTTTTTTATTATTATTTATTTTATTAATATTTGGATGATATCACAAAAAACACGTAGGATACCAGGCTCCATGACGTTTATATTTTTATTTCAGAATTTCATTAAAATAATTATCTTTTATACATTTTAATAAAATTAATTATAAAATTATTTATTTTTTTTTATTATATCACATTAATATGATTTAAATGGGTAGTAAACTTTTAAACCACGTTTCACAAGTTAAACTAAGGCTTAAACAGTGGTACCCGTAACATAGATTTCAACTAACACGCCACTTGTCCCTAGACACTGTCAGTGCAAGAGTTAGAATTTTTAATTAAACTAATCAGTTAATTCGTTAAGGCGCGGTTGAATACCCAAAGCTGTATACAGGTACAACAATACAACAGGTAGTTTTTATATGCTTAAGTTTGAATTTTTGTACTCATGGGAATTACGTGATCTAGGACGGTAAAAAGGTTGTATATCTAATTAGGTCACATTTGCTAGGATTTTTTTATATATTTTTTTTATTCGTTATCTGGTTTTATTGCTTTTAAAGTGGAGATAATGTATTTTTATCATATTAAAAACTTGACGACGTGACGCGACGTGTGATCGTGTACGCGAGAATTCTGTGACATGACGATTTTGTATTTCTAGAGCGTACTTTGAAAGTGAAACTGGTAGAATAATTTCACACCCAAATTTTTTTTATTATTCTTCACATTCAAATGTTTTTATATACAACATTCTATATAAGAACCTTTGAATTTCATATGTAAATTTTCCATCAATACTTTTATGTAGTTGATCTTACAACAGATTTTCCAGATCTTTTATATTTCTTCATACTTCCGCGGTATGTTTACCAAAGCAAAGAAAATGATAAAGAAGTATCAATTCCACGGGTGAGTTTTGTACCCACGATTCATAAAAAACATGTATTGCACTATATTTATTTTTTGGCAAATATGTCAAATGCACATATAGATACTATTTTTCTTTTTTATTTTATCATATAAATCAAAAGATTGATGATTAAAATATGAAATTTTATCACAAATTTAATATTTTATTTTTACAAGATTATAAAATATTCATTAAATGTTGCATAAATCCCACTGAAGTAAGAAATACATATATATAAAAAATGCTAAATATAAATAAAATAACCATTGTAATGGAGATATTTTTTTAGTATTTATTTCATTTTGAAGAAAATAGAAAGGAAAATTCCACACAAAAATTATAATTTTTAAAATATAAACTAAAACGGAGAACGGAATATTTTACATTTGTTTTTCTCTGCCTTAATGCAGGCTTAAAGCGAGAAGCTAAAAAAGTTAGGTTCCACCGAGATTTGAACTCGGATCGCTGGATTCAAAGTCCAGAGTGCTAACCATTACACCATGGAACCGTAACAAGTGTGACTATGTGTGCGAAATTTTATATTATTAAGGCGTTATAAGTAGTATTAGAGTCTTATCTTTTAATTTATTACGATTTATGTATTTTTTTTTAAAGATAAATTACTAAAATATTATAAATACATTAATTCATTTTGATTTATTAAACGTTGTTTCTCTTACGTGTAATATTTACTTAGATAGATTAAATAGATTAAGGTACTCAGTTTCCCACTTTCCATCTTTCGAAACATCGCGTGTTGAGTGGCGGAACTCAACGCCGCGCTTTTGTCTCGTCATCAGAGTGAAGAAAATGGATATAATGAATCCTCTCCGAGTGGGAATCACAACGGTGAGAAAACGACAATAATTTATATATAATAAAAATTACCCCTTAGATATGAGATCAATATAGGTATTCTTAATTTATTATTTATTTAGTGATTTTTTGTTCCCAAATATTTGGCATCTCGAGCTGACATCTTCTTAGAGTTTTCTCGGTAAGAGTACCTACTTAGAAAACTTAAGTTCAAATCCCGCGTCTTTCTCTTTTTTTACATAAACATTTAATCAAAAGGGTTTTTTTTATTTAATAGCGACCCGCTTGCGGCTTCGCCCACTTATGTTATCTAGATCGCGTTCGTTTTAAAATTTTATACCAACATCACAATGCAATTCTTCTATTTTCTCGCCATCTTTTTCGTTTTCGTCTTCATCTTTTTCATTTATCCTATATACCTAATATTTCCGTACCTCAAAAGAAAAAAAACGGAATCCTTATAGGATCACTCTGTTGTCCGTCTGTCTGTATGTCTGTCTGTCTGTCAAGACCATTTTCTTCAAATTATGTGGAAGAGTCAAGCTGAAATTGATATCAAATATCAAACCTCTTGATAACCTCTTAAGGCACAGTAAATATCAAACTTCTAAGTCAACGCAATGAAAAGATATGAACGTTTATGCCTAATGTTTTTGCATTTTGTATGAAAATCGGCGCGTGATGAAAACCTACAGGGTACTTCCCGTCATCCTAGAAGTATGAAATTTGGCAATAAGGTCTTACTTATTGCCAAATTTCATACTTATAGGCTCTTGCTTATAGAACAACCAAAAAAAAAAGATCAAAAAAATTAAATTTATAAATATATCCCAGAATAAAACTATTGCAAACTTATATTTATGGTTAATTTCGTACAAAGTGAGTTGATACGACTGCAAATTTAAGTTTATCATTTTCAATAGTAGTATATTCATCATTGGAATACGTAAAATCTTGAAATAGGTTTGGAACCCTCGGTGTGCACGTACTAAAGTATTACTCACAATGGACCGATATTTTCTTTATTCTAGTCCTGACAAATGTACTACTAATATATTCTATTTTCAACATTGTCGATGTTTTAAAAAAATATTATTAAGCAATTTATTTGACAAAATCTATTATAGAATTTAGCTTCACTTGCTAGTAATTGACGTAATTAAAATATGTCTATTTTTTTCTACGGAAACCCCATTGCACGCCAGGATGACAACTATTCTATATGTTAATTTAAGCGGTTCCAAACTAACAAAATTTATTAATTCTGTAGTAGAGAGCAGTAATCATAGTGCTTCTTTTGAAATACTGAAGAAAACTGTTAAATTACTAAAATTCATCAATTCCCATTTATTTTGGCCAGTAGCTTTTACGTGTTTAGCGAGTGAAAAAATAAATATACGGACAAAAAATCAAATGGTTAGTTAAGCTTATATTTATAATAACTATAACGATAGATAAACGACTAAATACTTTAATACTGCGTCAATTTCATCTGTGGTCTGCAGGTGTATTTAAGATTTATCGACATTAATACAAAAAAAAAATCCCGCCAGCGTGATACGGAAATTTTATTTCAATGAATAACGATATCTGTTTATTTGTTTGTTTATTTTATTATATTTATTTTACACATTATATTTATTTTATTTCTTTATAATTATTTGAAGTTACCTACCAATAGATGGCATTCTATCAAAACCTACTGAATTACCTTCTGATCGCTAAATGTCACTATAGTAACTATAAAACAAATGATTTGTAACTATTACGGTGACATGTAGCTAGACTGTGGAAATAATTTTCAAATGTTTTTTTAATGTTTTAAATTAAAAAATCTACCGTTTGCCACGGTTACTAAGTGGGAATGGAGTAAAACTACCTTTAGTTGGAAGTAATCGAGGTAATTTAACCGTCTCTTTTTGTATTTAACGTTCGATGTATGCATTGCACATCAGAATAAAAAATATACTATATATATTGTTAAGGCTAAGCACTGTTAACATGCCAAATCTAAGTCACTTCTTTTGAGTTATTTAAATAATTAAATTACTTTTTTTATTTATTTTCCGGGAACAGTATAGAATACCGAGATAAAAAGCCCTTACAAGCTATTACTATACAAAAGTTCATTCAGTTTTGTCCAGTAGTTTTTGCATGATTGGAGGCCAAATAAATAGACAGACAGACAGACAGACAGATATACAAGAATTCTGCTGAGTGGATTTTTGGCTTCTACTATCGACATATTAACCGTGCGTCGGTTAATATGTCGATAGTCTTCGAGATTCGAGTCTTAGATCAATCTTTTTTCTAAATCTTTAATGTACAGAATTGACTTTTCTATCCTTTTATTATATATATTCATATAAATATAGATTATCAACGTTGAGACAATTTTACCAAGTATTAGATAGTACTCAATACACCCACAGGGTAATAAAACTATAGGCGGGCGGGGAAATACATAAGTCCTTCAACAAATGCACTTTTAGATTTCAGGTCACCTTCACAAAGTGACTCAATGATTGTATATAGTTAAAAGATATGAAAATATATATTATAAAGATATATCTTCTGAAGTATATTTACTTTTAAATTAAAATTAACAAATAAATAATTAAATAAAATAAGAAGAGAATATGTCTACAGAGGTACTATAATCTAAGAGCTAGAATTTCCAACTAATGAGAATTGAAATTTCTGCATAATTAGTAATAGAATTCAACTATTGTGCTCATCAACCTGTCAGCAAATTATGTCAGCTGGTATCCACTTTTGAAGCGACGGTCAAAGATGGCTATCGATTGCAACACATGGTAAAGAATATAGCTATAGCTATAGCTACGTGCTAGAATACCAGGTACCAGTAGCCACTAGGTACGTGTTTTAGATTTTATCTTTTTATATGACATCTTCATTTTTATTTTATTTATGATATATTATATGGCTAGGTATTGGGCGTTTAATATATTTTTCCTATTATAATTACTGATTGATTAATAATATAACAAATCTTTATATAATTATGTTGCAAAATAGTAAAGTAAAAGAGATGTGGAATTTTGAGAGGTATGAGATATCGATGCAATATGATAGATACATGCTGTGCTGTGTGGCTGAAACCAAATAAATGGCAAGCTATTTATGTTAATATATTTGGGATCGTCATGGCTCAATGAGACAAAGTCTGACTGACTGTTTTTTGGCCACAGTAAATTTCGCCACTCAGCATATCTCAATAGCTCAAATTCAGACATAAAGCGGAAAACCGAGTATTTAAATACATTATGGAGTTAAAAAAATCATATACCTTTAAAATGTTACATGGACACTATTTGCAAGGGTAAGAACCTAGAATGAAGTCACAAATATGATTAAATAATGACCATTTAAATGAAGTTCTATACTAATGACTATTTAAATACAATAACAGAAACAAAACGAAAACAGTTTAGTGTCATAAATTGCTTTGTATGAAAAAGTCCCCATTAAACTGCAAGGTTAAATAAGAACGTAGATTCGTATCAACATATAGAACTGAAAATTGATAGATTAATTGTGTACTAACTAAATAAATGATTTTTTCAAATATAAAGATTTACATAATACAATTAATTTATTTGTTCTTCATAGGTAAGTTTTTATTGAGTTTAGTTAAGTTTAAATTTGTGCCTACGGCCACCTTGTTCGATAGGTACTACTACTCTACACTACTCTACTACATAATAAGCCAAATTATTAATATATTAAGCTTGAATCTTAACGAAAAAATCTTATATTAAACATATAGCGTTTCACGACGCCATGTCCATGACGTACATGTACCTAGTACCTAGGTATATTTTCATTTATTTTACCTATAATGTACTGCATCACAAGAGACACAAAAAATATCTCAGCAGGAGAAGTTGGAGAAGGATTGATAAATAATTATATTTTAATTTATCTTTCTGCTTTGAAAAAAAATTATAAATATTATATATAAAATAGCTTCTGCTGTCATTAACAAATTATTTTGTTATATGTAATGAAATTTTAATTCTGTGTAAGTACTTGGGTGAATAAGAAATGTAATGCTAATTAATTATTAATTAATTATTAATAATTAAAATGCTAATTTGATGTACGGATGAGATTAATTCGGTGCAAATGGATGACTACTAAATTTATAAAAAAAAAGATTAGCAAGACATAAAATGTGATTACAGTGAAAAGCTTTTATTTTCAGCTTAACGTCAATTTAAATCTTATAATAATAGCTTGAGTAAAAATCACTCACTCATCAAAAAATTTAGTATGAAATATTAATTTACCTACATATATTAACTTTACGTACTAAATGTAACGGTTCGTTACTTCGCACAATTGAGAGCTAGGCAGCGAAGCATGTCACAGGTACTGTCCCGGTAATATTGGAACTGTATTAGTGTTTGTTTACTATCTTTACCTACTAACAATGCAATTATGTATAGATTTCGATGTAACTTTCAAAATAAAAATCAAATTAATAAGAACATGATATAGACGTTTGATTTCACGACGTTCGTATTCTTCGTCTATAGTAGAGAAGATACTGGAAAATAAAAAAAAATACTGAAAAAAAAATTCATTCTAATTGATGAACACTCTAATGAAGTAGAACTTGAACTAATTAAGTAACAATAACTAATTTGTGTATTGTGACGTCATTTCTTAGTATAATCAGCTGTACGAATAAAATAAAACTATCACGTGCGTAGTTTTATTTACTTAAAATCCTCTACCTAAAGGTAACAAGTGTCTTAAATATTTAATACAAACAATTAATATACAATTTTAATTCATCTATACGTACAAAATAAACAAATATTACGTATGATAAGAAAGTCCCAGTTGAGTGGTGGAACTCAACGCCGCGCTTTATCTTTTTACCAGAGCGAGTAAATTTACCAATAATTTATTCGCTCTGAGTGAGGTTCGAACTTATAACCATATTTACAGACATTTTGACGCTGTATGACGGTGTTACACGAGGGTTTCAAAATTCTTCTTGTATAAAGAATATTTTAATTTTGAATTTGTTACAGAGGTTGATGACAGTGGATGAGGGGCAAGAGGGACCGAAGTTATTGACTCTCCGTTCTCTCTGTCTCCTTCAAATTAAAAGATCATGTGTTTTTTTAAATCGAAAGTGCGCTATTAAAATTTAAAATATATTATTACATTGTTAAATAAAGAATAATATTTGATAAATTAAGATAAAAATAAACATAGATAAGTAAATATCGTAAGTTCGATGTAAAGTCCAATTATGTACCTATGTTTTTTTTTATATATACATATTACATTTCGTTTTTCGGGGAACGCAGTGTCATAGCACTAGGTTTCCTCCTACCTACGCCTACTCTGCTATATACAGTGCAAAGCTATAATTTTTTTTTTGTTTTTTTCATTTATGAATTTAGTATCAATTATGTTGTTTTATAGATCTTTTTTATTATCAGATTCGTATGTGGTATTTGGTGACGATGTAAGACTATATAGAGATGCGAGAGACCGATGTAAGACTATATAGGGCGCGGTCAGTACTTGGATGGGTATCTGGGAACACCGCGTGATGTGGGTTTGTTGCTAATATTTTTCATGAATCATTTCCACTACAAGAATACTTACTGTTGTTATCTTTTCAGTAGATGGTAAAATAAAGCGAGACATGTGACCAATGATAAACGTCATGTCTCTAATCTACGACTGTAAGGTATAGTACCTACGTCACTAAATATTTTAATCTGTCGACTATTGTTTTTGTCTTTGTTGTACACTATATAGAGTGTAAATTTCCACTGGCCAAAATTCATATACTCATACTAAAGGTACCAACAAACCATTTTGTAGCCACTAATTTAAACTATCTATTTCTATTTTCATTTATATATAATATCATAACAAGATTGAATCACATTTTAAGATCTCAAATCAAATCTTAAAATGTGATTCAACATTTGCATGTAATAATAAAAAAGAAACCTACTTTTTAAAAATATAAATTCAAAAACAAATTTAATACGTAAAAGAATGAAGGAGAAGATCAAATTCGGGAAATAAAATAAGATCCTACGCAGTCCAGACAGTATAAGCATTGCAAATTACAGAGGTAAAATTTTTTAGCTTGGGGACTTTAAAATTTTGATATTTTTTTATAATAATGTATTTGGATATCCCTTCAAATTTCAGCTCAATGCGATTTATTGTTATTTGACCAATATTTTTATAGCTCACTTACCACACCAATATTTTTATAGATCAGAATACGTATATACAACACAGTATGAAGACGGACGAAGAAGAACGACGAAGGTACATAGTAAAATTAGTGGATTTTCATTTGTTTTTGAAGTTATGGCTTCTCCCGACGTTGCTTAACTTCGGAGATCGGATGAGAACCGTTGTGTTCAACGTGTTAACAAATACTTATAACAAAATCTTGTATAATTGTTTTGTAAAGTATTACAAAGTTTTAAATATACTTGACTGACATGTAGATGGACTTGTACAGTCGAGCCTAAAAGGTGAGAAATAATAACTAACTTAAAGAACGACTAAATGCTGTTGACCGCAAATGGTCTTGACAGCGACACCGGGAATTGTGGCTGCTCAGAAGATGGTATATAGGGATATCACAGACCGGCGGGCCCCGTTGCGCCTAGGCGCGGACGTGCCGTGTCATAAGAGCGCTTGGCCTAAGCCTCTGCAGAACTACTTTAGCGATTACAATTCGAAGGCTTCGTGTACGTTACGTACATACCAGGGTCACAAAATTTATGTTTAAATATATAAACACATACCAATACCAATATCCTAAGGCTAAATGCCTTAGAATATTAGTATTTGTTCATCCAGACAAGATATATATATCTAAAACCAAAATGTATAACACAGGTAGAAGAAATTTACACTTCAGTGGGAGATAAATATCCCTAAAATTCATAATTAAATCGAATTTACCAACGATATATATGCGGTAGAAGTAGAAGCGAGAGGTATACCAGTGAAATCTCTGTATAGTTTATATACTAATTTCTAGAACGGTCTTCGAAGGCGGTATTAGTAAAATAATTTAGGATATCATTAGGTATAGAAACAAGCCTAGACAGTACATCTATAGCAATAGCACCTTTGCCAACAATATTTCCAACATATTCATGATTTGTAAAAAAGATAATAAAAAGTGTAATAATAAAAATAATTGTATAATTTCTCTAAAAAATATAAATGTTCATAAATAGTTCGCAGTCGGCAGGATTCGAACCTACGCTCCCAGAGGGAATCTGATTTCTAGTCAGACGCCTTAACCGCTCGGCCACGACTGCTATATACAAATTTAATAAGTGCACATATCCTCATATAAAATTCCATCAGTAAATTACTTTCTAATAGAAACACCAGACAGTTTACTACTTTCAAAAAATCTTATCATCTCGTCTTTAATTTTTGTATAGAACTTCGTTATATTTACCTTCTTTTTAGCGTTCCTTACCTCAAAATTAAAATACGGAAACCTTATAGGATTATTCTGTTTTCCATCTGTCTGTCTTTCTGCTTATATATATATATATATATATATATATATATATATATATATATATATATATATATATATATATCGATTGAGCCTGCTATGTTCAGGCAGTGGATCATTGTATTCATTATAGAATATTATTTGTAAAAGATATTAGTAACTATATAAAATATTGCATTATATAAAAGTATATTTGTTGTTTTATTTCTCATTAATACCTAGAAAATATTTAATAAACGTTAAAATAAAGAACTTGTCTTTTAATTTTTGAGTAATTAAATAACATGAAGTTGTCTAGATTTTTCATGTGACATGTGTAAATTGGATAAGAAGCTTTGATAAGTTATCATCAATTCTTATTTTTTAAATCGTATTACTTATTAAGTAATTAAATAACTATCGTCATCATAAATCGCTAATTATTAGGAATAATACTAGAGCGTAGGCTTATAAACCACTTGATTAAACAATGAAGGAATTATATTTAATGACAGGCAAACGCTAATTGACGACATCTCTGAGTGTGTCAAATAGTGGATACAAAGTAAGTTGTAGGCGGCAATCGTATGCACAAATTGAACTGTTTTGTTTCGTTAGGAAATCAGATAAAATTCGTCTGTGAACAATCTTTTTTGTACAAAACACATTCAATTTTTTAATTCGAATTCGAATTATGAGTACGTAGAGTTGCTTTTGATATATACATAC